>NQII01002822.1:287998-362088 GCA_002778355.1 Clitarchus hookeri | reverse complement strand
AGATGTGATGATGAGGGGGGAGGGCGGGTGGGGGGTGGTTAACGTCATCACCTCGTAGCGAGTGTTTACCTCCGCTCTGAAACGAGCCGACTCTGAAGGGTCTGCTTGTTTTGCACGTGGTTCAGCTGCGATCTTCAACCGCAATGACGCACAGCTGGCTACGCAACGTTGTTAGAGACCTGAAAAATTTCGCGAGTTCAATTACCTGCAGGCTAGACTATACAGTCTTATATACACATATGCCGATGTCAACTGCACATTGGTTGTCTGCTGTCACAGTGGAAGGCGACTAATGGATAAGCGTTCTCGAGGAGGTGTCGAACATCGCGTGGACCAATGGCTGAAGATTTATCAACAAACGTGTTTTGAATTGTAGCTGGTCCCGAAATGAATCCGCGAATTCTTCAGGTCTGTAAACATTGTTCAGGTTTTCGTCTACTTGCATGCGCAGAATCACCTATTTGTAGAGGTCTCCAAAATACGCGTTAACGTTTTGAGGTCCGGACATATTTAGGAGATCCGGGTGGCTCTTGACGCCGAGCTCTTGAGAGCCGACGAGGGTGAAGCGAGGTGAGAGTACGGAGCAGCACCGGAATGAAGAGGTAAGGGAAGCGGGAAACCTCCGAGATAACCCGCCGACGATCGGCATTGCACGATTCCCACACGCAAAAATTCGGAAGCTACCCCGCTGGGACTCGAGCCCGGTTTGCCTGAGTGGGAGGCGTGTGCCTTAACCACTTCACCACCGCGGCTCCTATATTATAATACTCTTTATTGCCATCCACCACCGTCCAACTGAACCACACCGTACCAGACGATGCATCGTACTGTGCAACGTTCATTACTTGCCAACTGACATACTACATGAAGCCGAGTGTACACACTTACGATCAAGTTTTGTGATTTGCTTAACAACATTTACGTTCCATTGTGTTCATCTTCGCAGTCTTCCAAAAATTTAGAACTATGTCTACCGGAACGTTCATTTGTGAGTTAGAGTTTTCACGTAAAGTAATGGCAAAATCTACGAAAACCATGGGGAAAGTCTCTTCACTATTTATTCTCCCTTTTTTAATCAAATCTTTCAAATATCACCGCACGTACGACGTGCTTTCTTCTTTCCTAAGTACGTCATTTACCACAAGCGTTTCATACCTTTGTCAATATAAAAAACATATAATTTATAATTAAACTACTTTCCCGCCTTTAACATTATTTATAAATTGTAAAATTTCATTTATAACTGCTATCAATAAAAACAGGGAGAAAATATGTTTTTTGGTAATGCATAGTAAGAAATAGTTCTCATGCAAAATATTATTAAACTGAGTGCACACAAAAACGATGCGTTGTCCGTTCCGTTTGGTGTAATATTCTAGACTTAGATACGTTTCGTTTTGCAGGAGGAGGGAGTAGAATGTGAAACAAAATTTTCCTTGGCGGAGTAAGCAATTTTTCCATACCCGGAGTCTTCAGTATAGATGAATAATTTTTTAATGAGTTAATTAAATGTCAGTATAGAGGAAGGCAAGAACTTTAGAGTGTTTTCAATACAGGTTTCTACTGTTCACTCGAGCCTCAATGCGGACGTGAAATTCACTGAAGGAAAAAAAAGGCATACAGCAGTCCACGTAGGTTTCGTAAGGGGCTCGTGGGTGCTCCTAGTCAGCTCATCTGTGTTCAATCTGCCTTCAGTCTACAAGCATGCCGGTATCACTTCACTATCGATCTGCCTTGAGCCTGCAAGACTTGACAGCCACCGACCGTGATACCCTTTATCATTCCAAGGAACTTAAACTACCGGATATGAACACTGCTTTTTAATATATATATATATACACACACAACGTGTTTTCGTGTGTTACAGTGGCTGCGAGGCTGTACCGAACTCGCGTAGCATATTGGACAAGTGGTGTGTGTTCAAAGTCAGGTGGTCAGTGCTCTTTGCACTTATTACTTCTCCCCTTGTTCTATTCTCTTTGACATTCCCCGCCCTATACTTCGCGCATGCGTTGCTGACCACGGCTAAGGTGTTATTCTACTCAGGTTGGCAAGCTCTACAGAAATTCTCGCCGACGGCAGCAAGTTTTTGCGTGTGTACCGGATTTCTCCATTATGTATGCAAGTAGATGGGATGACAGCAATATTCATTAAATAAATGTACTTCTGTAAAATCTTATGAGTTTTATTGAGTAAGGGACTACATACAGTATTAACTTTGTTTTTCGCACTAGGGTGGAAATGTTACGAAATATTTCATACATTGTTAAGTATTCTGTCATAAATTCGATTTAGCAAAAGGTAGGCTTAAGCCCCTGTCACACTGTCAAATTTTTCCCTCAAACTGCATCCAATAAGTTTGGCCAAATAAAGTTGGACAGTTATGATGTTATCAAAACGGCATACACGCCGCCATATTTGTCTGAGAAAGTTGGATGGCTTCACTTTCCTTGAAAAATTTGAAGATTGGGCCGGTTATAAAATGTCTTTGATGTTTGACGGTCTCAGTCAATCAGAATCGTGCACGATAAAAATTGACGTCAAGAAACTTTAAAATAACGAACAACTGCTGCAAACAAAGTAGGTTATGATGATAATTAATTTATGTAGAGGCTGTCTGGTTATGAGTGCTATTTTAAGTGAAGAATGCTCATAATATTACGAACTCAGATGCGTTAAATTTCATTGTGCAGGAAATAAATAAAATTAAAATTTAGTAAAGAAGCGAAAATAAATGACAACATTCCTTACATTTATTTCTGTGATGGAATGGATGGGAAAACAAAACCATTATCTCACAATAAAAATAATTTTAAGTTAAAACATAAAAAAAACTATTACAAATATAAAAAACCAATTTTGCACAATATGCCATAAACTGAAAATCACCGACCTACGAAAAGATAACTTGAAACAACATCTTCAGCCAGAAACAAAATACGGATTTGAACTTTCACAACAAAATAATTTTTGAAACCTGAGTATTTGCTTTGCTAAATTGCCGAGGTGCACTATTTATTGCGATGTCTAAATGTGAGGAAATGGTCGCTTAGTTGTAACTTTGTAACTCGCTCCGTTTATGAGAAAACAGCCCGTTCCAAAAAGACGACTGCGCAACACCTGGGTGGTAGGCAACGCGCGCTGCTTAAGTGAACAACGTGTTGTCTACCGCCTTAATGCAATTTATTTAGACAGGGACGTCTGTTCTTCGCTGGCTGATTTACTCCCAGTGCACACTTGCAACCTTCCTTTAGTTATTGGACTCGTGATTTCGTGAGAAGGCATTTTCTTGCCTGGCCGGGTCAATTACGATCACGTAACTCCTAAAGTTATTGTTAGAAACACACTCGATTTTCACGAAAATATTTAATAACTACTTGAATTTCAAAACAAAGTACAGATACACTTCTGATATTGTAATATTTACATACTTCGTGCCTTTCGTGCTTGCCGATTGATCAGAGATGTTCACAATTACAGTTACATAATTCTGATTGGCCATTCAATTCAGGAAATGTCTTTTGTCGGATATAAGCGGTCAATGAGCTAAAGTAAAACAGCTAGAAGTCCCATAACGTATTGAAATTAACTCTGCGTGGAAGTATTTTTGGAACAATCGGGTGCTCCGAATGATTTCCCATGTTTCGCGGGCAGACATATAAGATGTGAGGCAGTCAAAATAATCTAATCACGTAAGTAAATCTGAGCTCTAGTTTTCTGGAGTACAAGTAGTACTGAAATATTTCGTGGAAAAAAAATGTGGACTCATATTTACATGAGCAGGACGCCAGTGACCAGGGAGATTATCATGCGCTCAGGTACCGAGTACCTGNTTTTCACTGAAAAAAAAAAAACAGTTTTGTGCTGACTGAATAATTTTGTTGCGACTACAAAATTCTTTGTTAATATAGACAAGACAAATTATTTTGTTGTGCCCAACAAAACTTTTATGTCATTCCATTATTTAGTGGGAACTACAAAAGGGCGTTTGTGGTCACCAATAAATTCACCGCGTTTGTAGACAATAATGTATTCGTTAGTCGCAGCGAAAATGTTTCGGTGATGACAGCAATACTGGTAAGTGAGCTTCAGAAAGGTGTTTTTTTTAGGGTTTTAGCCTTTTGTAGGTAGGTGTGGTCCAACAACAATTAAACACTAAATTCACAGTCGTCATGAGCGGGATTCGAACCTTCGACATCTCAACTGGGAGCTCAGCGTGCTACCATTACGCTAATTTCCTTGACGTTAAGGCGTTGTCTTCAGCATTTTTGTAACATATACCTAATATGTGGTACACTTGATAAGGTCTGCACACTTTGCTTCAAAGAAAGTTAAGTTTCTGGAATTATTTAAGTGTAAAATTTACTTGCGTGGAGTGAAGTATTTATACAATCCGTTAATAAATAATTAAGATTATCCCTCATGAATTAATTCGTAACCTGGTGCAAAGAACCGAGCACAGACAAATATGGCGCCGTGGCCCGACAGAAGGTGACCACTTCCAACATACCAGAGCGCATGCGCAGAATATAACGGATGCAGTTTTACAGTCGCAGCACAATGTTACTGTGGATGACATGAATGCTGTTTCTGCCGACTAAGTATTTCGTGGCAGCCAATAAACTTTTTTTCAATAAACATATATGTTAGTGATCACTAAATAGTTAATTAGGCATCACAATCTGTTTCTTACCATCAACAAAATTTCGCCTTAGAAAGCACCAACCAAACATTTTTTTTGTAGCCCCTAACAAATATTTTTTTGCAGTGTTACAGCCAATTGAGGCGACGTTCCCCAGGGCTGATAAACTGTTGTTGGTAACTACTTCAGTTTGTAATAAATATTTATAGCTTACTGCGTGTTTCTTGTGCCATTATTTTACTGATACACAGGGTGTATCTTAGTTATTGTGCTTAGGGAGGAAGATTCATGGGATAAAAAATAAGAATAATTGGTCCTATTAACACATGTCCTGCAAAGCGTTGTTGTTGAGTTACAGACGTTTCACATTGTAGTAACATGTAGCCTATCACCGCTGGCACTACTGTGTTGTTACCTTGGACCCGACATCGCAGTCCAGTGAATTGGCCTGCTCGGTCCCCTGACCTCGATCTACTGGACTACTAGCTGTAGGGGACGCATGGCAAGTGTGGTGTGCGCTACGCCGGGTAACGACGTCTACGACATGTAACAGCGTATCACTGCCGCCATTACTGTGTTGTTACCTTGGACCCGGCATCGCAGTCCAGTGAATGGCCTGCCCGGTCCCCTGACCTCGATCCACTGGACTACTAGCTGTAGGGGACGAATGACAAGTGTGGTGTGCGCTACGCCAGGTAACGACGTCTACGACATGTAACAGCGTATCACTAGCGCGTGTGCAGCTGTTTCACATGAGCCAGGTATCTTGTAGCGCCTTCGCCAGTCCGTGACGAGGCGCTGCCACGCATGCATATCTTGCACATGGCGGACACTTCCAGCATCGCCCGTGATGTGGCTTATGTACGTCCTGTAACTCAGTAAAATCGCAGCGTTGTAGGACAAGAGTGAGTTCACAGGAACATTTTTGCACGTTTTGACACCAGGAATGTTTTTATTGGTTTCTGCTGGTACCATAGACCAACATTAATCTTTGATTCATAGGTACCATCGTGTAGGTTATCGCAAGGAATTCGTAAGTACTTGTCTGGCCAAAATTTTCCTATTTTACAACACCTATAATGAAAAATTAGCGCGTAAGTTAAGGGGTTAACCCGTTCGGTCCTCGTGTTCACGATTAAAGATATTTATGGTCGGTGTTGTACACAGCAAGGCATCAGTGATCTGTCCTCCGAGCATCTGTTTGTGGCTAAGGTTACTGGTCAAAGCTACTGCACCTCTGGTTTATGATTGGTTAATTCTGATAATACGGATCAGGCTGTACGTTGTTCGCTGTTTGCGAGAAGCACGCCCAACGCAAGTACAGACCACACCAAAATATATTACGCTTGCAACACACGGGACCATGAATTGATTCGGGACCGTGCGTGTTGAGTGCAGCAAGCACGATAAGTTTCTTATTTGTGACGCCTGAAACCATTAGTTAAACTGGGCATATAAACGTTTAACATGGTCGATACTGTGCGGGAATTATACACTAGAATCATCATCTCCAGCAGGCTTGGTGCGAAATGTCCGTATGTTCCAGATGAATATTTAGTTGGCTTTTGTACTTTGTTTGCGTCACGTCTTCATTTTACTTGCCCACTCAGAACTTACGAGCTACACCGAAGCATGTATATTAATGGATCACCGTGTTAGAGGGCGTGGCCTACTTATTGTGCACCAGTTAAACTGGCCTTACTTTTAGCTGGTGTTTGTAAGTTTATCATGCCCAAAAACGTATTTTACAGTTGAGCAGTTTTATTCGACCGAACGATATCTTTCGAAGGACAAATATTTCTTTTTATGCTCTTTGGTTTCCAAGATTAAGAAAGAAACGTTTTAGAAATGTTTGTGAGATTTCAAAACTGAAGGGGTGTTAATAAACCGCTGCCCGTGTGTTATACGTAGGGCCAGTGACTTCTTGCGTACAAATCGGAGCACACAGTAGACTTCAATACTATATACACATCTCAGCTGTTGTTATACCTCCATTGGCTGCTGGTGCCGTTTCCGTTTTTGACCAAGCCACTCAGGACTTAGTAACTCCGACAGTAAGCCTTCGTTATTCGTGCAAAAACTGTTAAAACGAGCCAGAACATTTTTTATCCAATCAATGAAACTGGACGACCCTACAGTGTTTTGGACTGTATCATGTCTCGAAATCATTTCGCGATATATCACTGCCCCTAGTTATACGGCAAAGTGTTGAGAGTGCAGCCCTCACTCTTCGTACTTAAATATCAGTCTGAACATTCCCGTATAAAACATTTACACCCTCGAAAGAAAACGTACAAGGTAAAAAAACCAAGAAAAGTGTATATATATATATATATATATATATATATATATGTATCATNTTAAGAGTGAGGCCTCTAGAGCCGTTGAGGGTGATTGAGGTGAGTATGGAGCAGCGCCGAAATGAAGGAAGGAAGAGGGAGGTCCCCGAGAAAACCCGCCGACCAACGGCATCGTCCGGCACGATTCTCCCAGAGAAAATCCGGTGACACGGCTCGCATTCGTGGAGACGAGTAGGCTAACCACTCAGCCACCGCGGCCCCTGTAGAGAGAGAGAGAGACCACAACTGAATGTGGAGTAGGTTCATGACAATCGTTGGATTTTATACCTTCTCACATCTCCTTCTTTCCTCCTAAGTTAGACAGGCCCGCTGCGATAGTGAAATCACCGACTATTTGTGTGTGGTTACCAAGCCTGCAGTCAAAAACTTTCAAGGGGAGGATCAACGTTAAATAATGTCCTTCCGCGTGTGTCAATTCTAAAAGGTAACTTCTTCAAACAAAAAAAAAATTCCCTCTCGACTTTCTCGGAAAATACTGCCACTTTAAGAACTTTTAAAAAAATTTTATTCGTTAATATTTTTTTTTTTGTAAAATAAAAATGTTAGTAGAAAACTTTATCAAAAATAATTTACTAAACGTAAAAATTGGTAAAATAACTTATTGTGCCAGCTATTTTCAAAGAAATATCACTAGAGTAATTATTGTTTGAAACGCTTATCTTTAAAATGGATGCACTGAGATGTGAATTCCTTTAAAATTGAAGACCCACTTAAACTCCCTGGCTACAAGTTTGCCAAGCAGAGCCTTTAAAATACGAGATATTTCGAGAATTTTGCGGCAGGAGAATGGGTAAAAATGAACTTCCCTTACACTGCACGTTTCCACGACGCTGCACCACTACCCTCGGTCCTAGGGGATGTTCTCGCAGGTGCTCGCAGGTATTACCAAGTGTCGCTATAACATTCCATTAGCTGCCAGCGCCTTCGGGGGGGTTGTAATCTTTAACGACCCGCCCCTGCTCGCCTGAACGTAATCCGGCCTCGTGCTTCGCGTCGACGTAAGCAGTGCTTACCGCAACGTAACGCCTCGGCGAATAACCTGTCGAGCCAGAATATTCCACGTACATAGCACAGACAACACGCACCACCTTTGTGGGTGCCTGGTTCTAGTTACCTGCGTAGTCCCAAGCAGTCCAACCCCCGTAATTACAGATCTGCTAGATTTTTTTTTTTGTTCAGCGCCTAGGTGTTACAACCCTTTGCGTATGTTAAAGCTGTTCAAGGTCAACTGAGCACTTTTGAAAGCCCTGCGTTTATAAAGACTTGTGAAACTCAATTAGTTATCACAGCGCCATGAGGCGAGCACGTTGTCATAATAATAGATACATTTCAAGACCTGTTTTCAGGAATATTGGTTCTTTCGATTGTGATGTTGCTTAAGCAAGTTACTACGGCAGAAGAGAGTTTCATTCTCCTGAGTTTTACGTATCGTTTCGCTTTGCAAGGAATGACTGCTCGCAAGGGATCTGGTATTCTGGAGTTCTGCTTTTGCAGACATCCTCACAACAGTACAGTGACTGGTGTTAAATATCTTAGTCAAATAGATTCAAGAGACGTTGTATGTTGGAAGACTTTTGCTGTTAACGAGATTGTTGCTACTTCTGATTCTGTTATTATTATTGCTCAGTCTCCAGTTTTTATTAACATGTTGCATTTTTTTTTTCAGCATATGCAAAATTAACATTACCGTGGAAGGATCTCTTCATTCACGAGTCGGTAAATCGAAAATATGAAATTATTATAAAATAAAACATTTTACAAATCTGCTAGTTCGTACACTTTTGTGCATTAAAAAAAACATAAGGCAAAATAAATGATTTACGTATTCGCGTATTTGTAAGTGTATGACACTTGTAGTTAAATCTGTAGGACGAGGAACTTTTTTTCACTCCGCCGTTACCAACTTTGCTGAACGCACATGCCACTCAGTGCGTCCTTTTAAACGTCTACAACAGTCGCACCGGCCTTAGAGCGGGCTTGGCTCTGCTCACCCAAGGGAAAGAGAGAGACAGAACAACTTGCCAAGCGCCGACCACAGGTAGCTGGCAGGCAGACAGATGAGTGTGTAGGACACCCCCCTCCCCCGCACCGCCTCCGTACAATTGTTTTGCTTTCCTTCCAGAGGAGAAGTGTCCTGGCATTGGCCGAGCTCTCGAGTCCTAAATTACAGCGGCTCTACTATAGTACGCCTGTGGTATTTTACTAAGTTTGATTCTTAAAGTGCTCTTTTAACACACTGCACAATTAATACTATTGGCATTCAAGACAAACTCAATTGTATCACTTGTATCCGCCATTATAGGGAACCAAATTATTCTGGTCTCTCCTTTCCCACTTACCACACTAAAATTGGTTCTCGTCGCATTTGACACGTTTAATACCGCGAATAAAATGTATTATTTATTGGCTGGCTTGAACCAATAGAAAGTTCCGCAATCAAAAATCCTTCCACATGTAACATATCACACAAAGTATATATTGTTTATTTATTTGCAATGAAAATATTATTAGACCCTCTTATTCACGATTATGACGGTTGATTTAATACAAAGTTTTTTCTAAGGCCCTGGCAAGCATTAACGATGCAATTAAACCTCATACAAGGATATTTTACGTTTAGCGGCAGAGAAATTTCCCTTCTCAGTGTTTCCCCAGTTGCAGTTGGCCATAGTGAACATGCTACACCAGAACATAAGTTGAGTTAAGACATTTGGGCGGCTCTTAACTACGAGGTCTTGGGGGCCGATGAGGAAGAAAATGAAGTAAGGATGGAGCAGCGCCAGAATGCAAGGGCTGGGAAAACGGGAGATCTCCCACAAAAGCCAGCCGACCAGCGGCATCGTCCGGCACGACTACCACGTGCGGAAATCCGGGACGTGGCCCGGCCGGAGATTGAACGCGGTTCCCCTTGGTAGGAGGCGATCATTCTAACCGCTCAGCCACCGCAGCAACCTATACCTGAACATTATCAAAGTTTAGAAAACCTACAGGTTTGCGGTTGCACGGCGCCAGTCACATAAATGTTCGCTAGAACCGACTTTCGTCTCCAACACCGACTCGCCCATCGCCAAAACTGCTGTCGAAATCACGGGCTCAAACAATGATGCTCCGTTTGTTTACATTTGGTTTTACAACAAATACGGGCGCTTAAGGGGGATAAATCCCCCGCCATCTTGAATCTTTTTCAATTTTTCAGAAAAACCTTGCGTTACAGATTTGATATTAAATTTTGCATAATGATACGACGCAGGACATTCCTTTGTACATTTTCTGAAGTTGGTAGTTTTGAGTGCTGTGTTACGTTTAACTGCTCCAGCCTTCCACAGGAACAATCACTTACTTCCTCCCAGCTGCTACTAGTTACAAACTAATAAAGGCAGTGAAAATGTAAAAAACTTGATAAAGTTTGAGAAGCTATTATTTATGCTGTGTCGTGCGAAACATTTCGTTAAACCAACCTGAATGTAAGGTATGGTGAAATATGGATGAATCCAAGATGGCGAGGGACTCAACCCCCTTAACCCTTTGATGAATACGCACGTGTATACTGGGGGAGACTATCGTATGGAAATTGCTTTGATCTCTAAAGACAATACTGTTTCGCTGGGATTCTCCGTAATTAAAGTACAGAATTACTATCAGTCGGCAAGTCAATTCGTACCAGTAAAACTATTCTTTTTTTTGTAGTAATTTCTTAAATAAATACTATGGATTGTTAAATCTGCCACACACGTCGCGTCCCCATTAATTGGCACACAGCCAACGCGCGAATTCATTGGCCGAAGGCCAGCCGATAACAAACGTTGCAGAGTACAGTACTTCGGCGAAGGTTTTTTTTTCCCACCAGACGTAGATATCTGTTAGGTGTTTTTTTTTGTGTGTTTAGTTTCTGCCTCACTTAGCCGAAGCGCAGACGTTCAGAGTGGAATTTACGCGAGTGTTTTGTTTTTATTATGCTCTCTCGGAACAGTTTCGTTTACGCGGGGGAAGCGATCAGGCGATGGCAGTATTCCCCTGGCGTCGTGAGGTCGGCTATTAATTTGCCCTGTTTGTTATTACGAGCAGCACCTATTTTTATACACCCCCCCCCTTCTGCCCGGCAGATACTAGCCACGATATTCAGGTGTCTACCCTCCTGGTAGCGCTCGCTCCACGCCAGGTAGCGATGTTGCTTCCACGCCAAGTTCTGCTCCTCTTCCATCTTCCACACCACACGTTCCCCCCGGCGAACACGGAGCTCCTAGAATTAATTAGATACACATGCAGATTCAGTAAACTTGTGGGTTATGAAAACTCTCACAGTGGGCAAATTCCCGCAACTTAAAAAAACCAAGAAAACATTTTGAACTACTACACTTATGACACTATATTTGATTGATTGCTGGTAACTATCGTGTATCGAATTTCTCTGCCGAAATGAAAGTTATAACCCACAACATTTTTAATATGACGATGTTGAACCTTGTAATAGTGTTTACCATGTTGTGAGGCTCGTTTTGTCAGTTTATCAATTTCATTTAGGTGTTTTATGATCAGGTGGTGTTTTTTCGGCCCTGTAACATTTTTATGGGGCAACTTCTTACCTTATGCTTCAGAATAAAATTGATTTTATGAATGTACTAATTATAAAAGTCAGGGAATATGAAAAACTATATTCTTCTATGCCGTGCAGACGCCGTGTTGAAGGCGTTAATGTTTCTAATAGCTTCAAATTGTCATGTGATGGATGTGTGGATACCATCATCAGGCCCAGGGCAGAGTTTGCTTTTCCACCAGACGAAATAACTCATCTAGAGACCTGAAAAATTCGCGGATTCATTTCGGGACAAGCTAGAATTGAAACACATGCATCTTAGCGTTACTTCTGCAATTGGCTCACGACCTATTTGACACCTCCTCCAGGACTGTGAGCCAATAGTAAACAGGCAGCAAAATGCAGTCCCAATCACAACCTCTCACTGCGAAAGCAGGCAGCCAATTAGCAGTTGTTATCTCCTTGAGCGTGCAAACAAACATGGAGTCTAGCCTAAAGGTCAATGAACTCGCGAATCTTTCCGGTCTCTACACATAACAGATACGAAAAGAAAAATACTTGATAGACCCTCAAAAGTTAACAATTGTCACAAAGCACGTGTATATTTTGTTGGCGAATATAGTGTTGACTGTATATAACATCGTGATACGAAACAATTTCGGCTTTGAGAACCATACGCGCAGAGGAATATGTTGCAATATTTTGCCGATACAGACGAATCGGAGCTCAACGAGACTACTGTTGGGAATAACTTCATATTGAATTGGTTACAGAATGACGAAAAAAAAAATTCTAACATTTTCAGACCCCCTTTAATTCACGGCTTGGAGTGTTGCAAACAAAAACTCTTTTGATACGTGCTGTACTTAAATCGACGCAACAGTTGTTTCGTTGTAATAACTAAGGCCACCCGATTTTCACTAAACGAGTATAACTCCAGTTATATTTCAACAACCTGTTGTTAAGTTAGTTGGATTTGTCATTTTCTGCACGAGCAGCATGGCGGCCGAGGTGATGCTCCGCAATGCCTTCTCCGGCCTGATTGGCTGTCGGCTCAGCCAACCCTGGCTTACCCTCTTCCCGGAACCCTCATCTGGGGATTAGAAAGCTTTTCCTACCGATTTCGTGGTTTTAACGGTTTATTTTAACAGTTTCTTATTTAATTCTGCTCTTGGAGCAAGCTAAATATAGTAATGAAAGTCCCGGAAAAAATTTATGTTCATAACATATTGCTCTCCCCCTTTCTGTTTGTTTTTACGGATAAAATAAAATTTTCTCTTGTGCCTGGTCACTGTTCCTTTTTTCAAGGTCACCTGGTCTATCTTGCTTATTTATTTAATTTTTCCATTTATTTTCTCCTCGTAGACTATTCCTTTCCCTTTTTTATATTATTTCTTAATTCCCCTTTTATCTACGTACTTTCCCTTTCCTGTCGCTGTCGTTTTTTTTTCAGTTCACTATCACAACACACAACTACTATGGTCTTAAGGTGCCGAAGAACCATATGGTTAGAGGCGCGGAAATTACGCGAATTCATTTGAGGACAAGCTGGAATGCAAACACATGTGCATTTTACTTCATTTTCAATTGGATAGCTTTTCGTTAGCCACGCCCCGGAGGAATTTGAGCCTTTAACTAATCAGCAAGAAAAAACACGACTGAATCCCGTGCTACTTGGTCTGGCGTAAAACTGGAGCTTAAGCCATTGAGGCTCGAATGTACAAAAGACTTTGCAGTCTAGCGTGTTGCCGAATGAATACGCGAAATTTCCGGATCTCTTTTTATGATACATGTACACTATTACTAGGGCCAGTGACTTTTCGCGTAAAACTCGGAGCACACAGAGTAGACTTCAATACTATATACACACCTCAGCTGTTGTTATACCTCAATTGGCTGCTGGCGCCGTGTCCGTCTTTGNCTGATCTCTTTTTATGATACATGTACACTATTAATAGGGCCAGTGACTTTTCGCGTAAAAATCGGAGCACACAGAGTAGACTTCAATACTATATACACACCTCAGCTGTTGTTATACCTCAATTGGCTGCTGGTGCCGTGTCCGTCTTTGACCAAGCCACTCAGGACTAAGTAACTCCGACACTGAACCTTCGTGATTCGTGCGCAAACGGTTAACACGGGCCAGAACATTTTTTAGCCAACCAAAGAAGCTGGACGACCCTACAGTGCTTTGGAATGTATCTTGTCTATAAATCTTTTCGCGAAATATCACTGCCCCTAACTATTACTTATTTTCCTCTTTTGTAGTATTTTGTAGTGGTACTACAGGATGTTTACCAAAGTAAGGATTATTATTTTGTTTACATAGTTTAATGGTTAGGTTTGTAATACTAAATTCATTGTTATTATGTTTTCATTTTCTTAGACTTTGGTTTGTAAACCTTAGGACCAACTCCCAGGTAATTAAGTAATATTATTGTTATTTACATTTGGTTGTTTACATTTCTGATAGTCAGTTTCACGCATACTAAAACTTCATAGATTGTGATTATAGTCGTAATTATCCANGGTTGTTTACATTTCTGATAGTCAGTTTCACGCATACTAAAACTTCATAGATTGTGATTATAGTCGTAATTATCCACGTAGATAATGTTAAACACAGCTATTTCTGTTCAGTGCAGATGAACCTTAGAGGTTTTGTTGTAAATAATTTACTTTTCTTGAAATTGTCATATTGTTCAGCGACTTAATCTGCGATATCCGTCTATATCATCTTCTTTTGGAAGCCTTGGAGTTGGTAAAGGACTCTCCTTCTGGCTTTAATAATGAGCAGATGCGTTTTGCTAGGGCGNGGTTGTTTACATTTCTGATAGTCAGTTTCACGCATACTAAAACTTCATAGATTGTGATTATAGTCGTAATTATCCATGTAGATAATGTTAAACACAGCTATTTCTGTTCAGTGCAGATGAACCTTAGAGGTTTTGTTGTAAATTATTTACTTTTCTTGAAATTGTCATATTGTTCAGCGACTTAATCTGCGATATCCGCCTATAATATCTGCTTTTGGAAGCCTTGGAGTTGGTAAAGGACTCTCCTTCTGGCTTTAATAATGAGCAGATGCGTTTTGCTAGGGCGTAGCTGATTTAAGATTAATCTTAGTTATGATCTGCTTGATCCTAATGGCAGGCGCGTTGGAGAG
Organism: Clitarchus hookeri; assembly: GCA_002778355.1. Taxonomy (NCBI): domain Eukaryota; kingdom Metazoa; phylum Arthropoda; class Insecta; order Phasmatodea; family Phasmatidae; genus Clitarchus; species Clitarchus hookeri. The sequence goes on along the minus strand of NQII01002822.1, from coordinate 347,386 downwards.
ATGTGTGAGTATGTAAATGTGCGCGGGCGTGCAGAGAAGAGGCCTGATAGCTCCCGAATTGGAATTTCAGTGATACGATCTTCCAACACACCCGATGCCTACTCGTGGCACCAAGCCGTAAGCCTGCGTAAAAGGAACAATCTGCTAATTTTGGGTCTCCCTTAATTGCTTGAAAACTGAACTTAAAAAAATTTAAAATTATAAATTTTCTGAAATTTTTACAACTTCTTTTCTCAGTACATTTAACCAGTGGTCGTGATCATAGAACTCGTAACTCACCAATTGCTAGTTTGGATTAGTTGATTAGAATTACGTAATTTTAAAATCACTTAAGTGATCAAGAACTCGCCTCTATAAGAAGATATTGCCTGAACTACGTAATTTATTTATCTGATACAGTGTGAGGGAGTTGGTATTAAAAGCAAGGTCTAAATAAGCTGAAGGTAAATATTTTGTGAAAATATGAATGTATATTTCTTGTTTCAGTAATTTTCACTTCCTAAGATATGTTTTAAATACATGTCTTCTTTCATACCATCGTTACCCACATCTTGCATAATAAAATCAGTCATTAGCCACTAAATTTGAAATGTCTTGTTTATGTATTTTGATAGTTTGTATTGTTCTATTATGTGTTCAATTATGATTGCAATGATTGATAAAATTATGTAATTCACAATAGATGACCAAATTTACACTTAAAGGTTTTCTTTCACATATATAATTTCTACACCATAATTTCGCTCCTTTCGTTCCATTTCATAGTATTTAAAATTTTCTGTGTTTCTTTTCATTAAGCAGTATTCACGACATATCACACCTATAGCAATAAGGTTCCAAAAGTCCTTACAATACACATGTACTAACGGGAATTTTCCTATTTGCATAGGGTTTTTTTCCCCCTTTTTGTAATTAGTTTTAAATTTTTTCTCCTTTCACTGCGTATTTTACAACAGTTTACACGTATAGTTTTATGGTACTGTAGAACCTTGCTTTATAATTGCACTCATTTTACTTTGTCTCAATTGTTTCCTTATCCNCTATAGTTTTATGGTACTGTAGAACCTTGCTTTATAATTGCACTCATTTTACTTTGTCTCAATTGTTTCCTTTTCCTGCTTTTTTTATCTTCTTTCCCTTCCTGTTCTTTTTATCGTTTACTTTCTTCGATACCGCGATTAACTTTAGACTTTGTCACTCGTCGCTTCCGCATGGCTGTGTGTGGCAATAGTATTTTATTTCTGGTCCTTTTTTAAAAGTCATTTACTCTACACATGGTTTCCTTTCAATCATTAATTTTACCAATTATACTGCCACCGGTAGCNTTTTTTAAAAGTCATTTACTCTACACATGGTTTCCTTTCAATCATTAATTTTACCAATTATACTGCCACCGGTAGCGTTATTGTATATCAGTGTTGTATCTCCTAAGTTTGAAAGTGCTTTTGCTTTATTTTTCCACCGGTGTTGAGGTTTTGGATGATTTTCTCATTAAGAATGGTACAAATAAAAAAATCTTGCTGTCATTACGCCAGTGTTTTCCTGTCATTGGTTTATTCACTCCTTGTACGGCAGAAGATCTTGTACAATGGCTGGTGTTGTGTCGTTGTAACGTTTGTATTATGTAGTTTTGCTGTCATTGTGTGTACTTTTCATGTAAATAAAAAACCCATTATCAATCAAATCCAACACTCCGCGGGCCTCCTAGAAGTTTTCCTTTACTGATGGCCGCTTGTCTTCGGGAGAAGACATTTGCTCACTTCACTAGCAAATCAGAAATAGATTACTCCGTTGGCAAACGTCTCTGATTTGCGGGCATTCACGCAAGACNGCGTAAAAGGAACAATCTGCTAATTTTGGGTCTCCCTTAATTGCTTGAAAACTGAACTTAAAAAAATTTAAAATTAGAAATTTTCTGAAATTTTTACAACTTCTTTTCTCAGTACATTTAACCAGTGGTCGTGATCATAGAACTCGTAACTCACCAATTGCTAGTTTGGATTAGTTGATTAGAATTACGTAATTTTAAAATCACTTAAGTGATCAAGNTAGAACTCGTAACTCACCAATTGCTAGTTTGGATTAGTTGATTAGAATTACGTAATTTTAAAATCACTTAAGTGATCAAGAACTCGCCTCTATAAGAAGATATTGCCTGAACTACGTAATTTATTTATCTGATACAGTGTGAGGGAGTTGGTATTAAAAGCAAGGTCTAAATAAGCTGAAGGTAAATATGTTGTGAAAATATGAATGTATATTTCTTGTTTCAGTAATTTTCACTTCCTAAAATATGTTTTAAATACATGTCTTCTTTCATACCATCGTTACCCACATCTTGCATAATAAAATCAGTCATTAGCCACTAAATTTGAAATGTCTTGTTTATGCATTTTGATAGTTTGTATTGTTCTATTATGTGTTCAATTATGATTGCAATGATTGATAAAATTATGTAATTCACAATAGATAACCAAATTTACACTTAAAGGTTTTCTTTCACATATATAATTTCTACACCATAATTTCGCTCCTTTCGTTCCATTTCATAGTATTTAAAATTTTCTGTGTTTCTTTTCATTAAGCAGTATTCACGACATATCACACCTATAGCAATAAGGTTCCAAAAGTCCTTACAATACACATGTACTAACGGGAATTTTCCTATTTGCATAGGGTTTTTTTCCCCCTTTTCGTAATTAGTTTTAAATTTTTTCTCCTTTCACTGCGTATTTTACAACAGTTTACACCTATAGTTTTATGGTACTGTAGAACCTTGCTTTATAATTGCACTCATTTTACTTTGTCTCAATTGTTTCCTTTTCCTGCTTTTTTTATCTTCTTTCCCTTCCTGTTCTTTTTATCGTTTACTTTCTTCGATACCGCGATTAACTTTAGACTTTGTCACTCGTCGCTTCCGCATGGCTGTGTGTGGCAATTGTATTTTATTTCTGGTCCTTTTTTAAAAGTCATTTACTCTACACATGGTTTCCTTTCAATCATTAATTTTACCAATTATACTGCCACCGGTAGCATTATTGTATATCAGTGTTGTATCTCCTAAGTTTGAAAGTACTTTTGCTTTATTTTTCCACCGGTGTTGAGGTTTTGGATGATTTTCTCATATTCTTACCATGTTTATTTTTTTAGTTGCTGTCATTACGCCAGTGTTTTCCTGTCATTGGTTTATTCACTCCTTGCACGGCAGAAGATCTTGTACAATGGCTGGTGTTGTGTCGTTGTAACGTTTGTATTATGTTGTTTTGCTGTTCTTGTGTGTATTTTTCATGTAAATAAAAAACCCACTATCAATCAAACCCAACACTCCGCGGGCCTCCTAGAAGTTTTCCTTTACTGATGGCCGCTTGTCTTCGGGAGAAGATATTTGCTCACTTCACTAGCAAATCAGAAATAGATTACTCCGTTGGCAAACGTCTCTGATTTGCGGGCATTCACGCAAGACACGTAGAAAGTAAATATTACAATAACACAAGTGGATATATATATATATATCATAAAGTTTTGAAAATCCGCTAGTTATTAAATATTTTCGTGGAAATTGAGTGTCCCAAACTATTTATAATTATTAGGAACACCCGTTTTTCCTAGAACAAAGTCTGCACTGCTTGTATGTTAAAACACTTCCACTCAGGCACAATTTCATTATTAGAATATCTACATAATTTTGATGCATATTGTACGTCTGGCCGAGAACCAGTGACCTTCGTTTATTGGGATAAGATAATCTTTATTCGCCAGCTAATTGACGAAATATCTTCTCATAAAGGCATGCGGCCAATAAGTAAAGGAAAATGTCTGGAATTTCGTTAGGTTATTGAAATATAGCCAGAGAGGAAATTTTTTCGCAGATAAGGAGTGTCCCCAGCTAATGATGTAAAAATGTACCAATATAACAGTTTACTGTGTTTATATATATATATATATATATATATATATATATATATAAACGAGAGAGAGCGAGAGAGCGAGATAGAGTGAGAGAGAGCGAGAGAGTGAGAGAGAGTGAGATATAGCGAGAGAGAGCGAGACGAAGTGAGAAAGAGCGAGAGAGAGCGAGAGAGCGAGAGAGCGAGAAAAAGCGATAAAGAGCGAGAGAGAGCAAGAGGAAGTGAGAAAGAGCGAGAGAGCGGGAAAGAGCAAGAGAGAGCGAGAAAAAGCGAGAAAGAAGCAAAGAGAGTGAAAGAGAGCGAGAGAAAGCGAGAAAAAGCGAGAAAGAGTGAGAGAGAGCTAGAGAGCGAGAGAGAGCGAGAGAGAGAGAAAAAGCGGGAAAGAGTGAGAGAGAGCTGGAGAACGAGAGAGAGCGAGAGAGAGAGAGAGAGTTGAGCCTGTCATTATATATAGACTCCTCACATAACAACACTCAGAAAACACCCCGTTTTTTCACAGGGAAGAAAATACCTTCTGTGCAAGAAATTAAGGAGTATTATTTGTACCTATGAAATTCTAAAGTGTCCATTCTCTCTTGGTTTTTTCTTCGTCGTGTGTCTGTTTTCTATACCCACACACAATTAGCCAGATCCAACGACACATTGTAGTGAATAGCACCATTGTGTTGTAAAGTCGGGCGATCCCCGCAACGCTAGTGACACTAACAAGCTGAGTCCATCATTTAAGCATGCTTACTCATATATGTTATCAGCTACCGTTACATGCCAAACTATAAAATAGTATTGAACGAAAGAATTCACGTTATCAAAACCATTAAAGTCTACCTTACAGGTAGGGCCATTGACTTTAGGCGTAAAAATCGGAGCACAGTAGACTTCAATACTATACACACACCTCAGCTGTTGTTATACCTCCATTGGCTGCCGGTGCCGTGTTCGTCTTTGACCAAGCCACTCAGGGCTAAGTAACTCCGACACTGAACCTTCGTGATTCGTGCGCAAACGGTTAACACCGGCCAGAACATTTTTTAGCCAATTAAAGAAACTGGACGACACTGCAGTGCTTTGGACTGCATCTTGTCTCTAAATCTTTTCGCAAAATATTACTGCCCCTGGCTATGGGTAGGGCCGCCTGTTTTTCGCGAAAAGATGAACGCGTATGCTAGACTCCAATGCGGTATGGCATACGTGTAGTTTTCCTTTGGCTATTGGCCCNAATCTTTTCGCAAAATATCACTGCCCCTGGCTATGAGTAGGGTCGCCTGTTTTTCGCGAAAAGATCAACGCGTATGCTAGACTCCAGTGCGCTATGGCATACGTGCAGTTTTCCTTTGGCTATTGGCCACGTGTCTTTGTCGGGAGGCAGTTCCTTACCTGGCTGGGCCAATAAGAACTAGGCAACTCTGACACTGAGCACCCGTGATTCGCGGGCAGGCACATGCCATGCGTGACTTTTAAAACCATCTAATCACGAAAGTCGATCTGAGTTCTGGGGTTTCGGAGTGCGAGAAGTCCTGAAATCTTTTCGCGGAAAACAGGTTGGTCCTACCGATAGGTCACTAAATTCGCGAATTTTACACGTCTCCACGTAACTTTACGTAGGCAGCTGAAATAATTAATAATACGCGTACGAAAAGCTTTATAAACATGTTTGCTTCAGGCTACAGTTAATAAATATTGTTTTATAAATCATTTTCACACGTAACGTTTACTCCCTTCAGTCCCGTGCTTCTCGCAATCGATAAACAACGTTCTGGGTGTTCATCGAAGTTAAAGTTGACGATTCACAAACAAGACGTGCAGAAACTTCAACTAATGAGTAGGGCCAGTGACTTTTCGCGTAAAAATCGGAGCACACAATAGACTTTAATACTATACACACACCTCGGCTGTTGTTGCACCTCCATTGGCTGCTGGTGCCGTGTCCGTCTTCGACCAAGTCACTCAGGACTAAGTAACTCCGACACTGAACCTTCGTGATTCGTGCGCAAACAGTTAGCACGGGAAGATCATTTTTTAGCTTATCAAAGAAGCTGTGCGACCCTACAGTGCATTGAACTGTATCTTGTCTCGAAATCTTTTCGCGAAATATCACTGCCCCTACTAATGAGATATACCTAGAGGCCGGAAAAATTCGCGAGTTCATTGACCTGTAGGCTATATTCAATATTTGTTTGCACACTCAAGGAGATATCAACTGTTCATTGGCTGCCTGCTTTCACAGTGAGAAGTAGTGATTGGGACTGCATTTTGTTGCTCTTTTACTATTGTCTCACAGTCCTGGAGGAGGTGTCAAATAGGTCGTGAGCCAATTACAGACGTAACGCTAAGATACATGTGTTTCAATTCTAGCTTGTCCCGAAATGAATCCGCGAATTTTTCAGGTCTCTAGATATACCATATGTAGGGGCAGTGATATTTAGCGAAAATATTTCGAGACAAGATACAGTCCAAAGCACTGTAAGGTCGTCCATCTTCTTTGATTGGCTAAAAAAAATGTTTGGCCCGTGTTAACTGTTTGCGCATGAATCACGAAGGTTCAGTGTCGGAGGTACTTAGTCATAACTGTCTTGGTCAAAGACGGGCACGGCACCAGCAGCCAGTGGAGGTGTAACAACAGCTGATATGTGTGTATATACTATTGAAGTCTACTGTGTGCTCCGATTTTTANAGCAGCCAGTGGAGGTGTAACAACAGCTGATATGTGTGTATATACTATTGAAGTCTACTGTGTGCTCCGATTTTTATGCGAAAAGTTACTGGCCCTACCCATATGGAACACACTCAAAACAACAGCCACTGATTTGCTGTTGTGTACAGTGACGACCATAAATATCCTTCACGTGCAACATGTTTTCGATCATGAAAGCGGCGACTCGATGGGTTAGTGTCAAATTATAGCAAACAAAAAAGTTTGCAAATAGTATGATTTTATCAGCAAATAAAATTTCTTACGCCTTCTATCGTGGAAAAAAATATCACTCTGTAGATTTAAATTTTAATGTATAATTATAAAAATATTTCTAGCGCTTGTAATATTTTGTGCGGAAATATTATGATCGGTAGGCAAACTTTACAGTTTGAGTAAAGAAATTTTATATCAAGTTTTTGGCACCCCTGTCAGACGGTACAGCGGAATTACTAGCCTACGTCGAGGGTCCTTTGTCACTCGACTGGAGTGTAATAAGTTTTTATCTTCGTAGGCTCCATCTAAACTAAGGGCTTTTCGTAGCTTAATAACCAATTTCCAGCAACGAGGGCTTCTAATCTGTTCGCGGAACGAATACGCAAGCCCAGAATTTTTTTTTTCATACCAAGCAGTCAGGTTTCCTGACGGGAAAAAATTTATGAAGCTATTCACGTGTATATATTTTGTGTAATAATACAATGTAGCTGCATAAGACTCCAAGCGAGAGTATAACCTCAGAAACTAAATTTTCTATACGTTTAGTGGTTTCAAAGTTAGTCTAAAAGCACTATCCATTACTACACAGAACCCTAAGAATACCATAGACATTATTTTAAAAAAAATTGATTTTTATTTCATGGTTTTTTGCTATGAAGAGTAACTTTATGCTTACTGGAAGTTTAATCGTCACGAACATGGTTCATAAATTTAACTAAATCATAGGACCTGTGGTTTACTACCAGTAAATAATTTTGGAATCAGGATACGGCATCTCAGAAAATAAAGAAGCGTACACAAAATGTGTATATTTATTGTTATGATTTTTTAATTAAAATTTTACATGCTCTTTTTTTTTAGTGTCGCACCTAGTTAATTTTTATATTTTTACTTCCTTTATTTCCTGTACCAATTATCAACAAATTACACCTGTAGTTTTAGACCACTTTAGCACAGTAGAATACTACCCGTGCCACTAACGTAAGGCTGTTCACGATTATTTGAGAACTTTTGGAATCAACCTTTTGCCCCTACCTGCATGTATCTTAACTGTGCACTTACTCGAATGCTCCGGTAAAGTTGGTTACGAAGAATGGGTAGCAGTTCCATGTTTCAATGTTGAATTGAAAGTATTAGGTAAGTGTTTCAAAACACTATAATACTTTTTTTTTCTGAAATTTTTTAATGCACGAAAGTGTAAGAACTAGCAAATTGCGAAATTTTTTTTTCAATAATTTCACATTTTTATCTGGCATTTACACTTACAAACCAGAGATGTAGATATTTCTATAGATCACGCTGCGCGGAGAGAAGAAAGTGATTACATTGGGCAAGTTTAGCTGTGTATAATTCTGGTCATATATACACTGATGAGCCAAAAAAAAATACTGTTATAGGCGTGCGTATGCGAATAACAGAGGTATGGAACCAATCAGAGTAACGCGATGCGGTCGGCAGATAGATCGGTTACTGCTGCTACAATGGCAGGTTATCTAGATTCAAGTGAGTTTGAACGTGGTTCGGCGCACGAGAGATGGGACATAGCATCTCTGAGGTAGAGATAATATTTGGATGTTCTCGTACGACAATTTCACGAGTGTACCGTTAATATCGGGAATCCTGTAATTGTAGTGTAGAAGCTGTAGCGACGCCGGCCTTTTTCATCGTGAAAGAACGGGACAAACGACGACTGATGAGAATAATTAAACGTGACAGACGTGCAACCCTTTCTCAAATTGACGCAGATTGGATTTGTGGACTGACCTGCAAGATTCATGGTGTGAATTGCCTCCTGCATACCTTCAGACATTAGTCGAGTCCATGCCACGTCGTCTTGCGGCACTTCTGTGAACTCTGTGAAGGGAGGTGGGGGGGGGGGCTAACGATATTAGGCAGGTGTACCAGTTTTTTTGCCTCTTCAGTGTAACTTTCCTCTGAAACCTGTTCATTGTAGTGAACACGGTAGTTTCAAAGTTAAGATTTCAGTATCGTTCAGTACTAGACCTGACGTCGGTGGGAACATATATGAAAGGGCTTATCCAATCAGCAGGAGTTGCAATACTTGGATAACCGCTTTTATAAGTAAATTTAGTACGTCGGTCAAACAGACTGTTAGGACATTTAATTAATTCACCTAAACTTAGGGTATGGAAAACTACAAAGACAGATACACAAAGGAAAAAAGCCCACCAGATCGTGACTACAGTCGGCCACAAATAAACTGGGACAGTGGAATGTAGTTCCAGCCATGTGCTCAAATAAATATACACTACAGGTGACCAGGAGCTACAAGAGTAATAAAACACAACAGCTTAGCTTAAAGTTTGTTTTAGCAAACCTGAAGGTGTTAGACAAAATGCATTTATTTGTGTACTCTGTGTGCATTGCTTCGTTAATGATATATGTATTCGTTTTTTTTGTGAGAAAAAACTAAATAATTTCATATTTTCACAATTTAAGTAAATACTTTTCAGGGACGAGTGATAGGAAAACGGAATATAAAACTATTTTATGGAAAATAGATACTGTTTTAAATTTTAAANCTTTTCAGGGACGAGTGATAGGAAAACGGAATATAAAACTATTTTATGGAAAATAGATACTGTTTTAAATTTTAAATGATTTGTTGCATGGTTTGAAGAACACGTAAACTTCTTACGTGTTAATAACTTAATGCTAACTAATTTACTTGCGTNAAATAAATATACACTACAGGTGACCAGGAGCTACAAGAGTAATAAAACACAACAGCTTAGCTTAAAGTTTGTTTTAGCAAACCTGAAGGTGTTAGACAAAATGCATTTATTTGTGTACTCTGTGTGCATTGCTTCGTTAATGATATATGTATTCGTTTTTTTTGTGAGAAAAAACTAAATAATTTCATATTTTCACAATTTAAGTAAATACTTTTCAGGGACGAGTGATAGGAAAACGGAATATAAAACTATTTTATGGAAAATAGATACTGTTTTAAATTTTAAAGGATTTGTTGCATGGTTTGAAGAACACGTAAACTTCTTTCGTGTTAATAACTTAATGTTAACTAATTTACTTGTGTCTATCTACTGGAGGGCTTACTCCGTGTTGGGGCCGACGTAAGGAAGTAAGTGAACGAATGTATTTATACATCCTGAGTGCAGAGTTAATCTCGAGAGGCGGGATCTTGCCTGCACGTGTCTGCAGGTAACGAACTTCGCAGAACGGGGGGGTTTTTTTTTACTAACTACCCTAATTACTAAGTGTCAAGTGTTATCCGGGGGTAGGTCTGGACTGTGTTGCGTCTCAGGGCTAAGCCCCATACGTCTACACGAGAGTGAATTCAGGAAAGGAGGCGTGCATCGCGGCAGAGAGGGATAAAGCAGCCGTGGCCAGGTTTGTGGCCATGACTGCATATCCCTGAGTGTGTAATAGCTGAAGCTATAACTAAGAAGGGGGGGAGGGGAAGAACCGGCATAGGCACCGTAAAAACCCTCCCGACAGGAAAGAANCGAGAGGGAATTCAGGAAAGGAGGCGTGCATCGCGGCAGAGAGGGATAAAGCAGCCGTGGCCAGGTTTGTGGCCATGACTGCATATCCCTGAGTGTGTAATAGCTGAAGCTATAACTAAGAAGGGGGGGAGGGGAAGAACCGGCATAGGCACCGTAAAAACCCTCCCGACAGGAAAGAAGTTCAAAACTTGTTCATGCATTAAAAAATGCTAAAGGAGGCAGCAGGTGTGGATGCCATGCTCTTTAATGAGGAGTTGAAAATCTAGAAGAGAAAGAGGCGGGTCTGGCAGAACGGGGAAAAACCACACGCTGGATCCGGCAACGAGCTGACTTGGCTCGAGGCGATGTAGGGGTGGCTGTACAGTCACTCCCTTCCCCTCCCCCNGGAAGAACAGCAGCTTGTGCCGCCCAATTCCAGCTAAATGGCGCATTTAGCTAGTCAAATGGCTTCACTGGCCAGTTGAATGACGTCCACGGGGTGATTGCTTTAGGCTGTTCACGCCAAACTGAGCACTTTTGAAAGCCTTTGCTTGATATTTACTTTTACGCCCGTAGTGTATGGGTAAAATGTCCCTTGTGTAAAATTACCATTGCAACCCTCTTAAACACTTCATTCATACATCAGCCAAGTGAAACTTCGAGATTATTATACAACTAAATGACTTAAATTTCGCTTATTCTTACACTTATATACATTAAAAAACCGAAAGAAAAATACATAATTTCAGTATTTAAATACATTTTCCTAATACTTTTAATTCGACGTTAAGCATTGTTGGGTAAGTTACACTTTAAAAATAAATTCAGTTAATTTACTTTACAAAGTAAGGTAACATCAACTACTTTTCGTTACTTTCGGATAAATTATAACTGGGCGTTAATTTTAAAGTAACTTAACTAAGCTCCGTTGCTCAGCAGGTGAATTTTATATGTGTAGGTCTACTTTAGCTCAGAATACTGCTGAAAATAAAAAAGTGATAAAACATACAGTATTTTTAAGAAGGTTGCAAAAAACGTTATTATAAGAAAAAAATTAACATGTATGCCATGAAGAAACATGGAAATCTTATAACTATAAAACTACTAAATTGGCATAAATACAATATTTTTTTTAAATTAGATTTCTCCCTAACAATTTGTACACTCAGTGCATAGTAAGGCACGTGTTTTTTTTCCACTAGAGTAATTGCTTATTAGTACTTCGATATTTTGTGTGTTACATTTTATGNTCGATATTTTCTGTGTTACATTTTATCATTACTTATTTCCTATTTTCATAAATCTAACGCCCCACTACACAAAACTTCTGCAGCTATGTATATACTAAATGTTAAAAAAATGTTATTTAACTAATTACGTGTTTAACAATAAAGCCAGTGAGTAGCAATAGGGTTAGTAATCTAAGAAGTGAGTAACAATGGGGTTAGTAATCTAAGAAGTGAATAGCAATAGGTTTGGTAATCTAAGAAGAGAGTAGCAATAGGGTTAGTAATCTAAGAAGAGTAATGAATGTAATTCTGATTACAATACATGACATATAACTCACAGTTCTAGTAATACGCCTAACAAAATGTAAACATATAATAAGACGAGCTTATTTTCAGTTAAAGTATTTACATTGAAAAAAAAAAAATTAAATTTTTAAAACCACACAAAATTAAAATGACATAATTCACACAGGCGTTTTAAAAGATTCCTTTATAAAATGTATAATAGTCACAAGGGAAAATGGTATCCAAAAGCAGAGATTACTTTGTAATAATTAATTAGTAGGGACCCAAAAATCTTGCGGATTGACTTGGCAATACGCTAGACTCCGCGATCCTTTGTCTCCTCGAGCGCCAGTCGGTTGCTAATTGGCTGTTGCTCCACTTTTGCTCATATTACGAAATAAGTGTGAAAATCCTTTGATCAATTTTTATGTCAAAATTCTGCGGATTATTTTTCTTTCAAATTTGAGCCAAGAAAATTGCTTATAAAAAAAGTTTAAATGATGAACATTATTCGCACGAAATTAGTGTTAATCTAATAACAGTTTTGACACCAATTCTCTTCTATAAATAAATAAAAAATTAAAGGAACGGTAAACCGCACAGTAACGTTACAATAAATGCCTTTCATGTTATCGTAACTTAAAACGTTATTTTGAGCAGTGGCCTAACACTCCGTCTCAACATTATATCGAAGTGACATTTTTGAAATATTTTTGGCCCAAGACATAAATATAACATTTACATAGTTATTAAGTCCTTAAAAATTATCACCACCTATTTGTAATCTGGTTATTGCTTGATAACTTAACACAGAAAGTAAAATATGCTACAAATACAGAAACTAATTTTAGACAATAGGACAGTCATTCGATAGCGTAGCTTTACGTCACCGCTCGATCAGCGAACAAAAATAACTGCGGAAGAGTTTATAAAATAAAAAAAAAAAAAAAAAAAAACAGTGAGTCACCGCGAGAGAAAAAAAACCTCGGCACACAAAAAAAATAGTACACTTTTTTACACACGTAACCGCTGATATTAGATGTGCAAATTTTCCACGTGTTTCAAAAGAGAACATGCCGAGAATTCTTCATTAGTTGCGGTTATTTTTTTATAAGTAGAAGTATATTCAACCTCAAAATTGTTAACTGAGCATTTTATATTAACGAAATAAAAAATACTCTTCTTCCTAACTCGAGGGATATATAAATTTTATAATTTTACTGCAGCTACCACCATACTTAGAAAAATATAATGTCGGTAAAATACTGAATTTTTTAAAACAAATATCATTAAATAAAACCTTCAACAATACTCGGAATATGCAGAGTTCCCAGATATGGTGAATGGCATTGTCATCAACTGTTTAGTGTACTTTTATAATAATTGAATTGTGACTACGGTCACAAAAACAATCGCTGTAAAAATGCTTTTGTACTTTTATCAGAAAAAAACTCTTGCAAAACCTGTAGTTCCGTTTTTTTTTTTTTTTACTTTTGAAACTAGATTGGCATTAATGAGTGCACTCATTTTTTATAATTTCATAATGAGCCGCTTAATATACGTGGCCGCCCAAGGTAGGCAGTCTTATAACGCCTCATCTGCAAGGAGACACAATTTCGCGAAGCGCTGACGTCACTCGTACGAAGAGGAGTAACATTTTTTTTTATAACTTCAGGCATGGAAGAGAAGGGCTTCAGCAAACGTGGAAACAAAAAAATTTGAGTTAGAATTCAATCTCGCGATGTAGGGAAGGGGCGGGTAGCCCCGGCCACATAAATAAAACTTATGACATTTTGAAAATCAACAGAATTAAATCTTTATTTTTATACAACATATCTCTCACAACTACAATTAAGTAACAATCTGATAGGTTCATTATCTTAGCTTATATCAAGTCTTGAAATCAGGCTTCAATTCTCAGTGGATACATTTTTTTGGAGGGTAGCCCCGGACATAGATTTATTGATGGCCGAACCGTTTTTTGTCCTTACATACATCACAAAAGTAGTATTCCTCCGAAGGTTCAATGTCCACACACGCTTCGTGCGCCCAGGCTTCACATTTATGACACTGGATCCAGTCTTCTTGGAACGTTTCTCCGCAAATGATGCATTCTGTATCCTGGTCTCTTTGTTGCTGAACTAAAATTTGAATGTTCTTCTTTGTTTTCATTTTATTAACTGCCACCTTGTTTTTATTGGTTGCAGCCTTTTCTCTGCCAGCGCGTTTTTGAACGGCGAAGATGTCAGAATCTCACTCTTTCGTGTTTTTCGGGAACTCGCTGCAAGACGTTTCTTAGAAGCATCAGGAAAAGGGCTCAACTGTTTGAGCAATTCATTTGCTCTAGGCACCTTATCTCTCAGCTGCTTCTCTCACAGATGTCGTTTTTTTCCTGGCCAGATATAATAGCCTGTTTAATTTTATTGTCATCCCAAATTCCTCTGGGCGTAATTCTTTCCTTGACTTTTGGCTGTTTTTAAGTGATTCTGCAAAAGACAACAACATTTTACACACTTGCTTTAACATTACATTAAAATAACTAAAACATTTCTCCATCCAAAAAATTTCCGGGGTTACCCGACAACATCGTGTCCGGTGGTACCCGACCACCACATTCTATGATTTTATTTCACATCAACAATGTCACTAAAGATAACCTAAATCATTAACCTAACTTATACACTAGAATCAATATCTTAAAGGATAATCAATAAATCATGGTGACGTACTTACATTTATGAACAATAACTGAGTTCAAAATGTGAACGGCGCACATTACAATACGGGCAGAGGTAAATGAACGATTGTAACGTGTTGTTCGCTCGGCGGTCGCGTCCGGGTTGATTCGATCATACGGTTAAATGGCGCTGCGGTCGTTGTGGCATGTTATTTGTTTACTCATATGCGCGGGATTGTTTGAAACTAACACTGGCCGGGGATATCCGACTCTCCCCTGTGTACATTACATTACATTTTCATTCTTATTACAGCATTCACGTCATCAACGGTTTTACTACCAATGAAACACTGCGTACAGGAAAGTTACAATTAGTCATTCCTTAGTCATATGCGCACAGCTTCCGGAAGTGTTGGACTTTAATCGCTTAATGACACTGACGACCGGATCTGAAGCCCGTAAATGTATTTATCTATAAGTGCTGGCCTCACTGTGTAAGTGACGGAATGGCCTGAAATATTAATCTTCCTGATCGCGTAGTGTTTTGGTCGACAATGTCCATTGCATGTCTGTTCACGCAGCCTNGGCCTGAAATATTAATCTTCCTGATCGCGTAGTGTTTTGGTCGACAATGTCCATTGCATGTCTGTTCACGCAGCCTCAAATTATCAAGTTTATGTCGTGATGTAATTTATCTCCTAGTTCGCGAAATTTCGTCTGTTACATTACATGAACATTTTGTAAATATAATCAACCCCTTTCTTGTAGAATTACGGACTTCGTTTGATCCACAATATTACTTTTCTAAATGCATTTTCTTACTTATAGAGTAATTATTTTGCGGATGCTGATAGTGCTTCTATGTTTTAATAGCAGTTTATTAATAAATGCACTATTTCATGTTAGTTGCCATCTATGGAGATTTCGTGCTTTTCAATGTTCATGTGAATGTTTTATGCCTGTACTTGGCATGAAATAGATTACATTTATTTACCGACTAACTGGCTAATGGTATCTTTTAGTGTATAGAAAACACTTAATCCTCGGTATATAATTTCTTTAGTTTTAAATTAAGACGAATTTACAAAAATTTTAATTTAAATAGTTTTATGGTAAAAGTTAAAATTACTTAGAACAATTATTTTGTTTTGTTTGCATAAAATATTAATTTCCTGCCTAATTACTTATATCGTAAAAACTTTTCATATTTAAAGCCTTTTGTATTATTGCGTTAAGTATTTAAAAACATTTATCACGTTTTCGAGAATTTAGCTTTTTACTAGTGTACGGATTTACTTTCTGGAACAAAGTTTTCACGAAGCAAGCTGTGTCACTCTATTCATTTATATCGATGAATTACGAAGTCACTTCCCGTAATTTTAACGTTGTGTGTTTTCAGATAAAACTGATAAATGAAATGGAATTCAGAAGGTCATGTCTTCCAGAAATGTACTGTTTTTTTTAACGATGATCTTGGTATTGTGCTTAGTAAAAANGGAATTCAGAAGGTCATGTCTTCCAGAAATGTACTGTTTTTTTTAACGATGATCTTGGTATTGTGCTTAGTAAAAAAATACATAATCGATTGATGATTAATTATGCACGATAAATAGCCCGGCGAATTCCAAATAATTGGCGGACATCATAATTCCATTTATTTCTCTCTTAACTGTGACCACTAATCATTTTGNCCGGCGAATTCCAAATAATTGGCGGACATCATAATTCCATTTATTTCTCTCTTAACTGTGACCACTAATCATTTTGTACCTCAGCCTCTTGTCGGTGTCTTACGTGCTACGTTGAACTTGCGTCATAAGTAAGAATACCTTGGTGTCTCTCTTTCGTAGTTAATCATATTACTTCTTACGAAAGTTTCCATAAGTATCTTGAAACATAATAATGATACTCCTAACACAAACACGAAATTTGTCGTACATGTTACAGACTTTAAAATGCAGATATTATCAAGACGCATTCCTAAAGCTGCAAGCTCAGGAAGCGCTGCTNGACGCATTCCTAAAGCTGCAAGCTCAGGAAGCGCTGCTTTATAATTCCAGAATAATAATTCCTCTACACTTCCAGATTTATGGACTCAATGTAGGAGTATTTTTCTTTCTTTTTCAACGTGGAATAAACAGCAGTTCCCGACGAAGAAATTACTGTAAATAAAAGTTTATTAAAATAAAACTAGTAAAATGTGTTCTACGAATTTAACCAGTTGTACGACAGCGCACAATTCTTTACTTGAAAGGTTATTTATCTCGTGCCGCAAAGTACTTTTCTAATCCGAAGGGTTTAGAAACCGCCTTACTTTTTCCGTAACTGAGAATTTATGGCTGCACAGTATTCCAGAAGGATGAAACTGCATCGCCAGTTTAAATTTCCAGCATAAGTCATCGTTTTCCATGTAAATGCCATTTTTTTTTATCTATTTATCTATAAATATTGAATTATTCAGACTTCTCCAAGTTTGTAAGGCGTTCCTCATGTGAGGCAATCCTCTGAAACCATTGACATCATAGCAGTTTTGTGACAAAGATTAACAACTAGCTTATATGTTCAAAACTGGTTTAAGGAATTTAGTTTTTAGTTATTCACACAGTCCAACACCTCAGGCTTAATTTACTGAATAATATTTAAAAAAAAAGGGAGATTGTCTTTACATCGGCAAATTAATTAAATAATTTCCCGTAATATCAATATACTGCCGTGTTTCAAAATTTTGACGTTATTGCCACGTAAAGTTATATATTATTTCCGTAAACATTTTCATATATATATATATATATATATTTTTTAGGAAAAACATATATTTTTATTATTTTACGACCATGTGTGATATTTAATGGAAACCTTAACTTTATCCCGCATTTCCAGGTCAGCAAAGTTAAGTCTGAAACACTCGTATCACAAAATAAATTCATTCACATCGATTATCTAATTCATTTAGTTTTTCGTAGGTGAGAAAGATGGATTCTCTTATATTCGAATTATACTGCATTAAGGCGATACGGTATGTCAAAGGTGTTAAAACAAAGTTGAAAGGAAAAACCACTGGCTATTTGGAAAGGCTTGGGGAGGCCGTGGAGAGGAGTGGAAGGGGAAATAC
The DNA here is from genome assembly GCA_002778355.1 of Clitarchus hookeri. Taxonomy (NCBI): domain Eukaryota; kingdom Metazoa; phylum Arthropoda; class Insecta; order Phasmatodea; family Phasmatidae; genus Clitarchus; species Clitarchus hookeri. The sequence goes on along the minus strand of NQII01002822.1, from coordinate 329,803 downwards.
CGACCAATCAACGGTCGCGCACTAAACAGAGATGGAACTACACGTTGCGTGAGATAATGCGTGTGTACAGACATTCCCATCTCACACGTCGTAACGGTAATTAACACGAGTGCATGAAAATACTCGACTGATGCGTGTTGTCGTAATAAACATTGCAGTGCATGAAACGGGGAATTGAGGACATGTGTACTGCATCGCCGTACATTTGCTCACACACGAACCACCAACACGAACTATAATAATTTCAAGCTGACAGCGCACGCTTGAAAAACTAAAAAACGCTTGAGGAATTTTTTTTGGAAAGTCGTCCGCAGGTTCATCATTTCCGCTACTTATTTCCGAAAGCTAAGAGCGCTACAGTCTTTCGGATCAAAGGCACTCATGTTTTTTAACAGTTTTGTAATCCAGAAACTTGGATTGGTAAATAACCGCTACTTCTAGAAATGCCGTACAAAAAAAGTACTGCCCTGATTAACTCCGAAATCTACCCTCAAGTTAAGAATGGTATAAGCTTCATCAGCTTCGAATACTTTGTTGGACACGGAAATGTATTCATAATTTACGTTATTAGTTTAAGCCACTAAATTCAGATCTCAGCTGAGAGTAAGCCAAGCGGGGAAGAAATTTATTCACTTTTCAAAGCCGGCTTTCTGCACTGATATAAGACAGCAATTTAATTTCTTCCATTTCCCCATTTCGACATTGCAGGTCGAGCAAATAAACTCAAGGCGTTAAAAAGGCAAACTACTTCCTTTTATAGATTTGAAGGACACGTCATGATTTGGTAACATGATAGCAGTAATAATTTTCAAAAATTCCGAATAATTTGGGAAAATAATCGCTCATCGCAATTTTTTTTTATCATAGATATAAAATTTTTGAATGGAAATTTTTTTTTCGTACAGAATTAAGTAGGTCAAAGTTTGTTTCAGTTTAAATGTTTCTCTGTATCACAGCAGTAGCTGGTGGATTTTTTTAAAAAAATCCAATACTAAGTTGATTTGTGCAGATCTTGCAAACAATCGTGATTATTTGAAAATTATTTTAAAAATTACAGTTTTATTATTACGAATAAAATTTTCTAACCAAATGTAATTTTTTACTTAGTTTCCGGTAAAGTTCAGGGAAATATTATAACTATAAAAGTGTGAGTCTTGTCTTCAAAAGCAAAGAATCTCCATACAAACGAAGCTACAGCCACGTGTGTACTTCTCACAGGATTAAATTGCAGCCTTTGTTAAATGAATAGGCTGCAGTTTCAAAAGATACAAATCACAACGTTATTGATAATATTTAGTAAACATTTTTTAACGCCTCGAGTTCCGGTCCGATTGTAAGGAAGCATTGAAATGTGTCATCCCAAGACGGCGATAAGTATTCCCCGGAAGCTGAATTTATAGGAAATTAGATCTATATAGTTAGGGCCAGTGACTTTTCGCGTAAAAATCGGAGCGTACAGTAGACTTCAATACTACATACACACCTCAGCGGTCGTTATACCTCCATTGGCTGCTGGTGCCTTGTCCGTCTTTGACCAAGCCACTCAGGACTAAGTAACTCCGACACTGAACCTTCGTGATTCGTACGCAAACGGTTAACATGGGCCAGAACACGTTTTAGCCAATCAAAGAAGCTGGACGACCCTACAGTGCTTTGGACTGTATCTTGTTTCGAAATATTTTCGCGAAATATCACTGCCCCTACTAATAAGTTATGAGTAAAATGTATATGAACATTCAGTTTAAACAAAGATGACGTATTTTCATTTTAAAACGTCTGTGAAACCATATATATTTAGGAAACAACAAAGTATGTCATACATGGGGTGATTTATCAAAGGTTTATGTGTGAATAAACAGCGAATATATTATAACAGTTGAATATTATTACATACGGGGTAAACCAATGGATTAAACTGTTGATGCTACTTTGCACTTTCCTCGTCTCCCGCGAGGAAACTCCACAGGATATCACTAAAAAATGCTATATTTAGACATTTTACCATATTTTTTCTTCATTTGAGACGATAACAGCACAATATAAAAGGCGTATGTAATTTATTTTGTCTTTCCTGAAAAAACGTCTTTCCATAACATTCATTTACTGAGAAACGCGTACCCGCATGAACACTGATTTTACAGGCCATATTTTATTAGTAGGCATTTGTTTTTCTCGAAAAGATTCCTCGACTAGTTGTATTNACTTTTCAAAGCCAGCTTTCTGCACTGATATAAGACAGCAATTTAATTTCTTCCATTTCCCCATTTCGACATTGCACGTCGAGCAAATAAACTCAAGGCGTTAAAAAGGCAAACTACTTCCTTTTATAGATTTGAAGGACACGTCATGATTTGGTAACATGATAACAGTAATAATTTTCAAAAATTCCGAATAATTTGGGAAAATAATCGCTCATCGTAATTTTTTTTTATCATAGATATAAAATTTTTGAATGGAAAATTTTTTTTCGTACAGAATTAAGTAGGTCAAAGTTTGTTTCAGCTTAAATGTTTATCTGTATCACAGCAGTAGCTGGTAGATTTTTTTAAAAAAATCCAATACTAAGTCGATTTGTGCAGATCTTGCAAACAATCGTGATTATTTGAAAATTATTTTAAAAATTACAGTTTTATTATTACGAATAAAATTTTCTAACCAAATGTAATTTTTTACTTAGTTTCCGGTAAAGTTCAGGGAAATATTATAACTATAAAAGTGTGAGTCTTGTCTTCAAAAGCAAAGAATCTCCATACAAACGAAGCTACAGCCACGTGTGTACTTCTCACAGGATTAAATTGCAGCCTTTGTTAAATGAATAGGCTGCAGTTTCAAAAGATACAAATCACAACGTTATTGATAATATTTAGTAAACATTTTTTAACGCCTCGAGTTCCGGTCCGATTGTAAGGAAGCATTGAAATGTGTCATCCCAAGACGGCGATAAGTATTCCCCGGAAGCTGAATTTATAGGAAATTAGATCTGTATAGTTAGGGTCAGTGACTTTTCGCGTAAAAATCGGAGCGTACAGTAGACTTCAATACTATATACACACCTCAGCAGTTGTTATACCTCCATTGGCTGCTGGTGCCTTGTCCGTCTTTGACTAAGCCACTCAGGACAGTGTAACTCCGACACTGAACCTTCGTGATTCGTGCGCAAACGGTTAACCCTGACCAGAACATTTTTAGCCAATCAAAGAAGCTGGACGACCCTACAGTGCTTTGGACTGCATCTTGTTTCGAAATATTTTCGCGAAATATTACTGCCCCTACTAATAAGTTATGAGTAAAATGTATATAAACATTCAGTTTAAACAAAGATGACGTATTTTAATTTTAAAACGGGTGTAAAACGTCTGTGAAACCATATATATTTAGGAAACAGCAAAGCATGTCATACATGGGGTGATTTATCAAAGGTTTGATTCTAGAAGTGTGAATAAACAGCGAATATATTATAACAGTTGAATATTATTACATACGGGGTAAACCAATGGATTAAACTGTTGATGCTACTTTGCACTTTCCTCGTCTCCCGCGAGGAAACTCCACAGGATATCACTAAAAAATGCTATATTTAGACATTTTACCATATTTTTCTTCATTTGAGACGATAACAGCACAATATAAAAGGCGTATGTAATTTATTTTGTCTTTCCTGAAAATAGTCTTTCCATAACATTTATTTACTGAGAAACGCGTACCCGCATAAACACTGATTTTACAGGCCATATTTTATTAGTAGGCATTTGTTTTTCTCGAAAAGATTCCTCGACTAGTTGTATTNGAACACTGATTTTACAGGCCATATTTTATTAGTAGGCATTTGTTTTTCTCGAAAAGATTCCTCGACTAGTTGTATTCCAAAACACAGTACTTGAGAACCAATATCGAGGTTGGATGATTTTTAATTCGCACGCGTCTTTGGTATCTTGACAGCCAATCACGGGTGTCCAACGGCGGGGTAACCTTGTTCTGATTGGCTCAGTCGATTGAAAAAATGTCTTCACGTACGGTCACGCAGCCAGTGGCCAAACAAAACGTGCAAAAATGCATACATTTTCCGCGAATAACAGGTGGTCTTATTTATTAGGGAGATCCTTGCCTTCCATGGCTGTGTGTTTTTTCGCACACATTAGTGCCGCGGTGGTGTAGTGGTCGGACTACTCGCATCCTATCAAGGCGAACCGGGTTCGATTCCCGGCGGGGTCGCCCGCCCCCCGGATTTTAACGTGTGGGAATCGTTCCTGACGAGGCCGCTGGTCGGCAGGTTTTCTCGGGGATGTCCCGTTTCCCCCGTCCTTACATTCCGACGCTGCTCCATGCTCTCCTCGCTTCACCCGCACCAGCTCTCAAGACCTCAACGTTAAGAGTCGTCCAAATCTCTTCACTAGCTCGTTTCGCACATATCGTGAAATACACTGAAGAACCAAAAAAACTGGTACATCTGCCTAATATAGTGTAGCCCTCCCCCGTCCCCCCTCCCCGCGAGCTCGCAGAAGTGCCGCGAGACGACGTGGCATGGGCTCGACTAATGTCTGAAGGTATCCACGAGGCAATTCACACCATGAATCCTGCAGGGCAGTCCACAAATCTAATCTGCGCCAATTTGAGAAAGGGTTGCACGTGGGGGGGGGGGCTTGGAAAAGCCCATTGTACCAGAAATACACACCCGTCCTGTCCCACTGATGATTACGTTTATCTGGCCTGCAGCGTGTCAGAGGGTAAGCCGCCCCTTTGTCAGTCAACATCCCCTCCGCCTCTCGCACTAAGCCACACCACGCACCATTACGGCCAATTGCAGAGCTGTGTTCCGCAGACAGATGGGCTTGATTGGAGAGCACTTGCTTGTCCTTTCCCAGTTGCCTCCGGGCAACGGACAATTACGTCTCCCTTCCTGAATATATATAGTCCACTCGTCGGCCACTTGCAACTTTTCTGAAGCGCTGCTGTGCCCTATACTTTCAGGCTATTATTCCTCCGCCTCGTGCAAAGAGAGTTTAACTTCGTATATAAAATTACGCCAAAGAGACATCACACTGCTCTTGTGCGCACTCAGTTTAACATCTTGCCCGAGAGCTACTTCTTACCAGACATTACCAACACATACAATCACTCGCTGTTTTAATTCCAATTAATTATAAACGAACTGTAATTTGTAGATAACAAATAAGTAGGGCCAGTGATATTTNTAAACGAACTGTAATTTGTAGATAACAAATAAGTAGGGCCAGTGATATTTCGCGAAAAGATTTCGAGACAAGATACAGTCCAAAGCACTGTAGGGTCGTCCATCTTTTTTTGATTGGCTAAAAAAATGTTCTGGCCCGTGTTAACTGTTTGCGAACGAATAACGAAGGTTCAGTGTCGGTGTTACTTAGGCCTGAGTCGCTTGGTCAAAGACGGACACGGCACCAGCAGCCAATGGAGGGTATAACAACAGCTGAGGTGTGTACATAGTATTGAAGTCTACTGTGTGCTCCGATTTTTACGCGAAAAGTCACNAACAGCTGAGGTGTGTACATAGTATTGAAGTCTACTGTGTGCTCCGATTTTTACGCGAAAAGTCACTGGCCCTACATATGAGTCAAAGTTAATTGTAACCTGAAATAATATAATGTTGCTTTAACAGAATTTTAAAACGCTTGTGATACATGGAATTTTAAGGAAACAGCCATACCATTTTAAGGAAACAACCAAACCATAATTTTAAATTTTTGATTCAAAAAGTGTGAAGATATCTTGAATATACTTTGGTTAATTTATTTTTGGTTACTATTGAATTAATTCAAACCGAGTATATACAATCGTGTACGCAGATCGCACGAAGGCTATTTCTGGTTATTGCTCTACACTGAGAAGCTTAATGACCAATAATCTCACCATATTCAAATGAATTATAGATAGAGACCTAAAAAATTCGCGGTTTCATTTCGGGACAAGCTAGAATTCGAAACCTCGTACGTTTTTATAGCTTATTCTATTGGTCCATCCGTTAGTTTACACCTCCTGGACAACTCTGAGCCAATAACAAACACACAATAAAATACAGACCGAATCACCGTCTTCCACTAATGCAACAAGCAACCAATGAATAGTGATATTTGCAAGATTTTACATACGACAATAAAGAAAAGCATACAGATAATTGAACTCGCGAATTTTTCAGGTCTCTAATCATAGACCACGCTACTACTCAACCATGCCAAGTGGGCAGCCGGAAAATATAAAAACTACTCAAGGTCACGTCGTTATCTCCCTTCCCTCTTCTATTACTTACCTCTTCCTTCTCCAGTATGAGATAAAGTTCTTGCCTGCGGCTGTCAGGTGTCCTAGTGACCATAAGTTGTGGCACAGTGTTGACTAAAAATTTGCGTAATTATTAAACACCACGCTTGAATTCACTGTCTTATACACACACTTGAGCTCAATTCGTTATTTCGTTGGCTACTGGTAAATGNAAACACCACGCTTGAATTCACTGTCTTATACACACACTTGAGCTCAATTCGTTATTTCGTTGGCTACTGGTAAATGCTTTACTGCTGATTGGTCGATCAACCGATGAGCATTTACTATTGGCTAAAACCGTCCTTGAGAAGGGCCACATAGGTTGTCGTCCGGTGGCAGAAGCATACAGCATCTTGCAGGAACAATTTTAATGATCCAACCACTAAAGTGGTTCAGAACTAAATTGTTTTACAACACAACTTGTCCTGATATCTTCTCGCGAAANAAACACCACGCTTGAATTCACTGTCTTATACACACACTTGAGCTCAATTCGTTATTTCGTTGGCTACTGGTAAATGATTTACTGCTGATTGGTCGATCAACCAATGAACATTTACTATTGGCTAAAACCGTCCTTGAGAAGGGCCACATAGGTTGTCGTCCGGTGGCAAACGTACAGCATCTTGCAGGAACAATTTGAATGATCCAACCACTAAAGTGGTTCAGAACTAAATTGTTTTACAACACAACTTGTCCTGATATCTTCTCGCGAAAAACAGGCTCCGCTAATAATCAGCATTGCCGCACTGGCACTTCCTGTGAGGTGGCGTCCATAGAAGTTGTTTGGATTCACGTGGACCGGCGTGTAGTGAAATACAAATGAGAAAATAATGCGCAGAAGACCAGAACGCCATCGGGAGAGCCGATAGGGTCCATTTCTGCTGAACGAAGGGGTGTGGCTGTTCAGTTCAGTGGCGACAGCGGCCGAGTGCGGTTGAGCGAGAGCTGCTCCGCGTGTACATTTTACCTGTCTGAAACACGTGAGTCGCGCAGCGCGATATTTAACAGCGCGGCAGTAGCGAGCGATGTTATCGGTCTGGTCTGTATAGCGCCAGCAGTGTCACGTGGTTTCTCTTCCTCCAGGGGCCAGAGCCCTCCCCTACGTCGCCTCCCCTACCTTCCCTCCCTCAAAGCTGCGCCAATATTATTTTCTCATTTGAACTTTACTATACACGAGCTGTTCTTCCCCTGCGTTCCTGTCTCACTTCCCGGCTGCGTACTTCGCTTGGTCAAGTAGTAATGCTCTAGGTTCTTATTTCTACATCCCAGCGCAAATTCTACACCTCACTGGTTACGCTAACGAAACAAGTGCGGTGTCGGGGCTGAAAGTACAACAGACATCAAAATAATTTTTACTTGCAACACATGAAACCATAAATTAAATGAAGTCTTAAAATTGATGACACGAGATATTTCAGATTTTTTTCTTCATAGTTTTAGTGTTTTAGCCTAAATTTTTATTTTTTTTTTAAGAAATTGCGGACGTTATAAACTAAAAAATAATGCCTGTAGGCTCAAACTTTCTGTTAACAGCAGGGCTTTATGCACTGGTTTCTATCGGCATGTAAATTAAAAGTCCGTATTTGAACGGGCCACTTGAAATTCTATGACTTCAGCACCGAACCTGCGTTTTTCGTGTAAACATAGATAACACCTACAAAAATATCGTTCAACTTATTAAAGAGTGTTGAAAAACATGTAGAGTTATGTTTGAATTCAGTAATACAATGTGTTAAATGGAATACGTCTAGTAACAAAACTAAGTCAAAATATCGCCAAAACTATACCAATAACAACATTCACATACGTGAACAATGAAAAACTGGCAATAAGGAGACCGCTTAGTAGTCACTAGAACACCAATAAAAGGTAATAAACTACCTTAAAATTAAAGAACAAATCCTTAAACTGGAAAAAAAGAATAAAATTAAAAAATCATGATGAAAGACAATTAGGCAATTATAATAACTTTGTCAAAGAAAAACAAGTATTTTCAGTTAAAATACATTAATATGTTTGTAATACATGTCACCTGAATATCTTGTTTCCTGTTTTGTAAGCAACGTCAAAGACGGTACACATAAATTTACGACAAAGTAATAATTTTTTTCTAAACACATATTAATATTAATATTTCTTAACGCAATGCGTAGGGCCAGTGACTTTTCGCGTAAAAATCGGAGTACACAGTAGACTTCAATACTATATACACACCTCAGCTGTTTTTATACCTCCATTGGCTGCTGGCGCCGTGTCCGTCTTTGACCAAGCCACTCAGGACTAAGTAACTCTGACACTGAACCTTCGTGATTCGTGCGCAAACGGTTAGCACGGGCCAGAACATTTTTTTAGCCAATCAAAGAAGCTGGACGACCCTACACTGCTTTGGACTGTATCTTGTCTCGAAATCTTTTCGCGAAATATCACTGCCCCTAGCAATGCGTTTATACGCTTTGTGTCTATCAAACGTAATTGTTTGTAGACACGACGATGCTATATTTATAATAACCAAGTGCCTACGCCGCATAACGAACAAAGTTAAATACTAAGAGATATCACGCTTTTAACTCGTCAACAACTACGATGTAAAACGCACAGTGATGGGGTTTAAAAAACGGCGATGCCTCGCAAAGCTGCGGTACCGTAATTCCGACGGATACGAATGACGTAAGCAATTCTTTAATGAAGACGAGCTCATGCAAATTCTGCAATAATTTGAACTGAGTTTCGCAGCAGCCCAGCAGCGCCGACGTAATTGCGGCGGAGATAATAACGGGTTGTAAAACGTTGTTTACGACCGAATATCGCTTGGCTGGAAAGTCGCTTGCTTCAATAACGCTGATACGAAAAGCTTCCTAGCTTTTATCAGCCACGTCGCATTTCAACGCTGGAGTAATTAAAACTCCACGCTCTTGACAATTGCAACCAAGCACATACACACACACACACACACACAACCATTGCTTTTCATTGCGGAAGACTTTATAAGCACACTCGGGCCAACTACACATACTAAAATAGTTGTAATTAAAAAAAAAAACTCTCTCGATAATATCAAGTTTGATTTTTATTGGATAGGGGTAAGATTATTGAAATCTTTTATTTATTATATGTAAGGCCAGTGACTTATCGCGAATAAATCCGTGCACACAGTAGACTTCAATACTGTATACACACCACGGCTACTGTCGTATCCGCATATGACCCAGCCACTCAGGATTCCGTAATTCCGACACTGAAACTTCGGGATTCGTGCGCCAAAAGTTAACACTGATCAGAACCTGTTTCAGCCAATCAAAAACGCTGAACGACCTCACGGTACTTTGATTTGTATCTTGTCTCAAAATATTTTCGCGAAATATCTCTGGGGTAGTGATACAATTCAAAGTACTTATATGTAGGGGCAGTGATATTTCGCGAAAATATTTCGAGACAAGATACAGTCCAAAGCACTGTAGGGTCGTCCAGCTTCTTTGATTGGCTAAAAAATGTTCTGGCACGTGCTAACCATTTGCGCACGAATCACGAAGTGTCAGTGTCGGAGTTACTTAGTCCTGAGTGGCTTGGTCAAAGATGGACACGGCACCAGCAGCCAATGGAGGTATAACAACAGCTGAGGTGTGTATATAATATTGAAGTCTACTGTGTGCTCCGATTTTTACGCGAAAAGCCACTGGCCTTAGCTTTAACCCTTTTATTGCTTTCTATGAACAGCCGGTGGACGCAACATTTCACACGCAAAATGTTTGTTGCTGTGTGCTTTGCTATCTCAGTTTATTTCTGCCATGCCAGTGAACATTCTTCGCCTGACGTACTGAACCTAACTATTTAGACTATCAGTTTCTCCGGATGTACTTCCGTTGATGATTTAACATGGGGGGTGTGGGGCGGCCGGGAGCGACAACGCCTATAAAGTTACGGGGCGTTGCCACGGAGTTCGCATTGCGAGTTCAACTTTGGTCGTGTTCAGACGTGCATGAGGAGCGAATTAGTTTGCCACCGTCAGTATGGGACGTGAACGTCATTATAAGAAGATATGTTATTCATAGAGATCGGAAAAACTCGCTTGTTCAATTACCTGCAGGCTAGACTCTACAGTCCTATGTACACATATGCCGATATTAACTGCACATTGGTTATCTGTAGGGCCAGTGACGTTTTGCATAAAAATCGGAGCACAAAGTACACTTCAATACTATATACACACCTCAGCTGTTGTTATACCTCCATTGGCTGCTGGTGCCGTGTCCGTCTTTGACCAAGCCACTCAGGACTAAGTAACTCCGACACTGAACCTTCGTGATTCGTGCGCAAACGGTTAACACGGCCCAGAACATTATTTAGCCAATCAGAGAAGCTGGACGACGCTACAGTGCTTTGGACTGTATCTTGTCTCGAAATATTTTCGTGAAATATTACTACCCATAGTTAAAGCATGTATTCTTTTTCCACGAGTGTGGCAGGTTTTAATGAGTTGAGCTAATTTTAACGCGGTATCTAGGCATAGGAACCCTTAGACGTGTGACAGCACTTAGCCGATAAAGGTGAAGTTGAATTACCGTGCCGAACTATACGCAGTTATTGACCCGTTCTGTCCCCCGAATTAATTTCACGTACTCAAGTGTTGTGTTCGTGAAATATTTTGGCGGGCTCTGTACTTGTGTCGAGTGTGCTTCTCGCATCCAGAGAACAACGTGGCTGCGTGTTCGCTGACGTCGGAGTTAACCAATCACAGGCGAGAGCAGCAGAGACGTCGGCAATATTCGATTACTCGTGACCGCAACGCCCGAAACACCGCGAACTGGTTATTTTCTGTGTACAGTACCGGTAATAAATATAATCCATGTGCAACATGTCCGCGATCGTGGGGTTGAAAGGTTAAAATTATTTTAATGTTTTTTTTAGGTAAACTGAAATTATTTTGTTTGAAATTAGAATAAGAGCACGCTATGCTTTTTTCTTTTTAGCGCGATAGACAAAATTAAAACAAAAAAGATATAAATGTATACAAGTGTGATTCACATAAGATAGCCTACGACAGACATGGCACGACTGGATTTCTGTGAATACGCTACTAGTATTGAATTTTCGTGTATAAAAATGCCAATAGGATTGTATTTATTAAACGTATTAAATTTTTGGGGATAATTGGTAGTGTTCTGCTATAAGTAGGGGCAGTGGTATTTCGCGAAAATATCTCCAGACAAGATAAAGTCCAAAGCACTGTAGGGTCGTCCAGCTTCTTTGATTGGCTAAAGAAATGTTCTGGACTGTGTTAAGCGTTTACGCACGAATCACGAAGGTTCAGTGTCGGAGTTACTTAGTCCTGAGTGGCTTGGTCAAAGACGGACACAGCACCAGCAGCCAATGGAGGTATAACAACAGCTGAGGTGTATATATAGTATTGAAGTCCACTGTGTGCTCCGATTTTTACGCGAAAAGTCGCTGGCTCTAGCTATAAGTAATTCGATGACTGAATATAACGTTGTAATCCAGTCCCTTGCCTGTAATATTTTTATTTGGTTGCATATAAGCAAGCATGAATCTTCAAACAAGTCGAAAATTGTTTGGAAGATCAAAGTACAAAGTGGAAGCGATTGGAGCTGAAATTTCAAAGCCCTCCTCTCTTTGTAAGCCTAAACTCGTTACGCCAGCGAAAAAGCCGCTGGCAAATTTTATTCCGTTAGGGACTCGGGGATATTATGTAGAATGAAATGTNTGAAAGCTCTCCTCTCTTTGTAAGCCTAAACTCGTTACGTCAGCGAAAAAGCCGCTGGCATATTTTATTCCGTCAGGGACTCGGGGATATTATGTAGAATGAAATGTTTCTAGAGATAAAGTAAGCTTAACTGTTACGCCAACATAACAAATATCTTCGGATGTCACGGATTGATGATATTTATATTCGGATCTGTACTAGAAACAGTGTAGCCCTTCCTCACTAATTAAAACCAATAGTGAACTACTGTGCTGTTGGTGACAATAAAAGAAGCTTCATTACGATATTATACTATAAAAAGTACTTATTTTAATAATATTAATACTAACCCCTTCAGTTCCGAATTCATTTACGGGTACACTTGTTGCAATCGTAAAATTTTACTCTGTGTGCTGTACTTGTGTGATGTACGCTTCTTGCAGACAGTGAACAACAACTGGTACATCCGTTGTTGTCATCATTAAACATTCAAGATGGAAGTCGTAGGAACTTCAACAAATCAGATTACTAAGAACGAATATGCTCAAAACATCGGCCACTGATTCCTTGTGTACAGTGCCGCACATAAATATCCTTCACGTGCAGCATGTACTCGATCACGGACAAAGGGACTGAATAGGTTAAAGAAGTATTTTTTTTTTTTAACAAAGTTAGCAGTTGGTGTCGGGGTTACACTGTTTTGGCAATTTAATAATTTTCTGCGATCTAAAATACTATATTTGTGTTCGTACAGATAGTAAAAGTCTGTAGGAAAGACAGCAGTAGGTTTGATCCGGAAAAAACAAAATGGAAGTAAGGTGTTTTACTTGCTGCGCTAGGTTGGTACACGGCTGTCATTCGTACGGTGATGTGGCAACACAGCGTGGCGTTCTGTCAAGGGGGGGTTATTCTAAGTCTATCCTTCCGACGAAAAAAAAAATAGATTCTTTACAACTATCGGCTCCATACCACTGCTCGGTATTCTGAGCTTGTAACGAAGGTCGAGTGACGTCACGAGTGGAGCCGGGACGTATCAACTGCTCACGAGCAGTCGGCAGGCTGTAGTTAACCAATATGGCGGGTGTCGGTATTAAATTGTGGCCGTGTATTTCAATGACACGGAAATAAATATTGTGTGGCATAAAGTCAGTGCAGCACGTGTTTGTNCCGTGTATTTCAATGACACGGAAATAAATATTGTGTGGCATAAAGTCAGTGCAGCACGTGTTTGTGTTGCATGGAGATATAATTTTCCTACGCATACATTTACGATACGAATAAGCATGAAAAGATTGGGTATAACTATTACAAACTTGCATTTCCGCGTGTACATTTTATCTGTCTGAAACACGTGAGTCGCGCAGCGCGATATTTAACAGCGCGGTGGTAGCGAGCGATGTTATCGGTCTGGTCTGTATAGCGCCAGCAGTGTCACGTGGTTTCTCTTCCTCCAGGGGCCATAGCCCTCCCCTACGTCGCCTCCCCTACCTTCCCTCCCTCAAGGCTGCGCCAATATTATTTTCTCATTTGAACTTTACTATACACGAGCTGTTATTCCCCTTACGCTCCTGTCTCACTTCCCGGCTGCGTACTTCGCTTGGTCAAGTAGTAATGCTCTAGGTCCTTATTTCTACAGCCCAGCGCAAAGCCTACACCTCACTGGTTACGCTAACGAAACAAGTGCTGTGCCGGCTCAAAGTACAACAAACATCAAAATATGTTTTACCTGCAACACATGAATCCATAAATTAAATGAAGTCAAAAATGGATAACTCGAAATATTTCCGTTGTTTTTTTTTTCTATAGTTAAGTGTTTTTAGCCTACGCGTTTTTTTTTCTTTCGAAATTGCGTACATTCTAAACTGAAAATTAAAGCCTGTGGACTCAAACGTTCTGTTAACAGCAGGGCTTTATGCACTGGTTTCTATCGGCATGTAAATTAAAAGTCCGTGTTTGAACGGGCCACTTGAAATTCTATGACTTCAGCCACCGAACCTGCGTTTTTCGTGTACACATAGATAACACCTACAAAAATATCGTTCAACTTATTAACGAATGTTGACAAACATGTAGAGTTATGTTTTGAATTAAATGATACAATGTATTAAATGGAATACGTCTAGTACAAAAACTAAGTCAAAATATCGCCAAAAACTATACCAATAACAACATTCGCATACGTGAACAATGAAAAACTGGCAATAAAGAGACCGCTTAGTAGTCACTAGAACACCAATAAAAGATAATAAACTACCTAAAAATTAAAGAACAAATCCTTAAGCGGAAAAAAAGAATAAAAGTGAAAATTCATGATGAAAGACAATTAGGCAATTATAATAACTTTGTCAAAGGAAAATAAGTATTTCCAGTTAAAATACATTAATATGTTTGGAATACATGTAACCTGAATATCTTGTTTCCGGTTTTGTAAGCAACGTCAAATGCGGTACACATAAATTTACGACACAGTAATAATTTTTTTCTAAACACACATTAATATTAATATTTCTTAACACAATGCGTAGGGCCAGTGACTTTTCGCGTAAAAATCGGAGCACACAGTAGATTTCAATACTATATACACACCTCAGCTGTTGTTATACCTCCATTGGCTGCTGGTGCCGTGTCCGTCTTTGACCAAGCCACTCAGGACTAAGTAACTCCGACACTGAACCTTCGTGATTCGTGCGCAAACGGTTAACACGGGCCAGAACATTTTTTTAGCAAATCAAAGAAGCTGGACGACCCTACAGTGCTTTGGACTGTATCTTGCCTCGAAATCTTTTCGCGAAATATCACTGCCCCTAACAATGCGTTTATACGCTTTGTGTCTATCAAACGTAATTGTTTGTAGACACGACGATGCTATATTTATAATAACCAAGTGCCTACGTCGCGCAACGAACAAATTTAAATACTAAGAGATATCACGCCTTTAACTCGTCAGCAACTACGATGTAAAACGCACAGTGATGGGGTTTAAAAAACGGCGATGTCTCGCAAAGCTGCGGTACCGTAATTCCGACGGATACGAATGACGTAAGCAATTCTTTAATGAAGACGAGCTCATGCAAATTCTGCAATAATTTGAACTGAGTTTCACAGCAGCCCAGCAGCGCCGACGTAATTGCTGCGGAGAAAATAACGGGTTGTAAAACGTTGTTTACGACCGAATATCGCTTGGCTGGAAAGTCGCTTGCTTCAATAACGCTGATACGAAAAGCTTCGTAGCTTTTATCAGCCACGTCGCATTTCAACGCTGGAGTAATTAAAACTCCACGCTCTTGACAATTGCAACCAAGCACATACACACACACACACACACACACACAACCATTGCTTTTCATTGCGGTAGACTTTTTCAGCACGCTCGGACCAACTACACAAACTAAAATAGTTGTAATTAAAAAAAAAAAACTCCCTCGATAGTATCAAGTTTGATTTTTATTGGATTGGGGTTAGATTATTGAAATCTTATATTTCTTTTATGTAGGGGCAGTGATATTTCGCGAAAAGATGTCAAGACAATATACATTCCAAAGCACTGTAGGGTCGTCCAGCCTCTTTGATTGGCTAAAAAAAATGTTATGGCCCGTATTAACCGTTTGCGCACGAATCACGAAGGTTCAGTGTCGCAGTTACTTAGTCCTGAGTGGCTTGGTCGAAGACGGACACGGCACCAGCAGCCAATGGAGGTATAACAACAGCTGATGTGTGTGTATATAATGTTTAAGTCTACTGTGTGCTCCAATTTTTACGCGAAAAGTCACTGGTCCTACTTATATTCGCGAATAAATCCGAGTACACAGTAAGACTTCAATACTATATACACACCTCGGCTGCTGTCGTTTCCGAATATGACCCAGCCACTCAGGATTCCGTAACTCCTACACAGAAACTTCGTGATTTGCGCGCTACGCTGACCAGAACGTGTTTCAGCCAATCAAAAACGCTGGACGACCTCACAGTACTTTGAATTGCATCTTCTCTCGGAATATTTTCGCGAAATGTTGCTAGGGCAGTGATACAGTTCAAAGCACTTATACGTAACAGCGACTATTTGCGTAAAGAAAGGAAGAAGCTTTCTACTTCTGCGTAATGCCTGATCATGACACATTTGCTTTGACTAAAATATCACAACATAATGTTCGAAGAATAACGGTTATGTATATAACTATGGTAGGAGAAGCGTATTTTCCAACGGACGACTGAAACCGACCGTGCGATATACATAATTAACTATAATTATGCAATATATACACTTTAATAATTGTTAGAAATTTACGATTCGTTACATATGAAATAAGAATGCATTAATTTTGCAGCACTGGAAAATATTTTGCTAGAATTTACTTAAAATTAATATGTCTAAAAATCAGTTAATCTGTACGTACTTATAATAAAAATTTAAGCGTATTTTCCGTTTCGATGCTTCAGAAAGAACATTTTGCAGACCATAACTTCTGTAGTCGCGTTTACTAAAAACTAAATACAAATAATTTTTCAAGCTTTTGAAACCTTTCACGTGTTATCTCGAGTACACTCGTTCACATTCAGGTTCACGGTAAAAAATAGGTGAAAAATCATAGTCGGTGCTGTACAGGTATGGAGTGTAGCGCCAATGCGGGAATTTCCTTTCCCTGTGCAACGCCATTGGTAACTGTTGACGCACCAACTATTTTACAATTTGTTATTTCTTGTGTAATGGATTAACTGAAACCCTTTCCACATGTCGTAAAATGGCATGTCCTGTAAGGAATTTTTAAGTATCTCTCACGCGAAAAATTCCTTATTTTGAAACAACTGAAAGGGATAGTTAATGTGTTACGTTAAAAGGGGTTAATAACTGATTACATGCCCGTCCATTTCATCCACGACAGTCACACGTAAAAATCAATAACTAAAAACCACTTTTTTAATTTTAGAACCAATATTTTTTTCTTCTTTCATATGCAGGGTAAGGCGTACTTTTCTGGCGAGTTTGGTTGGGTGCATTTCTCCGCTGGAAGGCACCCACCCTACCTTCTGCCTTAACCCGTTAGATCACACAATAATTTCCAAGGTCACGTGTTGCAATCGCGTGGTTTTTTTTTGTTCGAGCTCTACTTCTATCGAGCATTTTCTTGCAACCAATCAACAACGTGCTACGTGTTCGATAATATCGCCATTAACCATTCACGTCGGAGAATTCTAGAAAATTTTGCACATCAGACCCGCCACGAGGGAGACTGTGCACCGATGCCTTGCTGTGAACAGTATTGGTCATAAATATCATTAATTTGCATCATGTCCACGAGCTTTGCCAAAGTGACTGAACGGGTTGCGTTAAACAGTATATTATTGCACTCCGAGTTCAAGGTCAAATCTGTTTTCGTACGTGTTAAAGGGATCACTCGTGGGGAAAAGCAATTCTAAACAATTTAAAATTCTTTTATACTTTATTTAAGTAGCTTAAACAAATAGTACATGAAAAAGAACTTGAATGTCACCAGTAGTACCAACTAATTTACGAAACAACCATATTTCGTCACCAAACTCAATATTCATTTTCTTCCTTGAATATAAATCAGGTGCTTGTGCATGAGAGACAACAGCAGTTTGATTTATAACATTCTCATGGGTTGCAAAAGTTTTCCAACATATAATGTTAGGTACATCGATCTGGTTAATATAAGTTGACAGCAACATCAGGATCGTTATGCGAACGACGATAAAAACACATCTCTAACACACTACTACCAGGATTAGCTGCAGTACCTTCAATACCAAATCTATACAACAAAGAAAGTAAAACATAACTTCTTTGAGCTTCCGAAACTTGCTCACATACAATCTGATCGTCTTTAGCAACATCGGCACTGAAACCTCCAATATTACGGAAAACAGATCTTGAATAATTACAGACCTGAAAAATTCGTTAATTAATTTTGAGACATGCTATAATTAAAAACACGTGTGTTGATATAACTTTAGCTATTGGTGCACGCGGTGTTTGACACGTCCTGGAGAACGCTGGCCAAATCGCCGCCTTCCACTGTGACAGCAGACAACCAATGTGCATTTAATATCAGCATATGTGTACATAGGACTGTAGAGTCTAGCCTGCAGGTCATTGAACAAGCGAGATTTTCCGATCTCTATGAATAATATATCTCATTATAATGACATTCACGTCCCATACTGACGGTGGCAAACTAATTCGCTCCTCATGCATGTCTGAACACGACCAAAGTTGAACTCGCAATGCGAACTCCACGGCAACGCCCCGTAACTTTATAGGCGTTGTCCCACCCGGCCGCCCCACACCCCCCATGTTAAATTATCAACGGAAGTACATCCTGAGAAACTGATAGTCTAAATAGTTAGGTTCAGTACGTCAGGCGAAGAATGTTCACTGGCATGGCAGAAAAAACCTGAGATAGCAAAGCACACAGCAACAAACATTTTGCGTGTGAAATGTTGCGTCCACCGGCTGTTCATAGAAAGCAATAAAAGGGTTAAAGCTAAGGCCAGTGGCTTTTCGCGTAGAAATCGGAGCACACAGTACACTTCAATACTATATACACACCTCAGCTGTTGTTATACCTCCATTGGCTGCTGGTGCCGTGTCCGTCTTTGACCAAGCCACTCAGGACTAAGTAACTCCGACACTGAACCTTCGTGATTCGTGCGCAAACGGTTAACACGGCCCAGAACATTATTTAGCCAATCAGAGAAGCTGGACGACGCTACAGTGCTTTGGACTGTATCTTGTCTCGAAATATTTTCGTGAAATATTACTACCCATAGTTAAAGCATGTATTCTTTTTCCACGAGTGTGGCAGGTTTTAATGAGTTGAGCTAATTTTAACGCGGTATCTAGGCATAGGACCCCTTAGACGTGTGACAGCACTTAGCCGATAAAGGTGAAGTTGAATTATCGTGCCGAACTATACGCAGTTATTGACCCGTTCTGTCCCCCGAATTAATTTCACGTACTCGAGTGTTGCGTTCGTGAAATATTTTGGCGGGCTCTGTACTTGTGTCGAGTGTGCTTCTCGCATCCAGAGAACAACGTGGCTGCGTGTTCGCTGACGTCGGAGTTAACCAATCACAGGCGAGAGCAGCAGAGACGTCGGCAATATTCGATTACTCGTGACCGAAACGCCCGAAACACCGCGAACTGGTTATTTTCTGTGTACAGCACCGGTAATAAATATAATCCATGTGCAACATGTCCGCGATCGTGGGGTTGAAAGGTTAAAATTATTTTAATGTTTTTTTTAGGTAAACTGAAATTATTATGTTTGAAATTAGAATAAGAGCACGCTATGCTTTTTTCTTTTTAGCGCGATAGACAAAATTAAAACAAAAAAGATATAAATGTATACAAGTGTGATTCACATACGATAGCCTACGACAGACATGGCACGACTGGATTTCTGTGAATACGCTACTAGTATTGAATTTTCGTGTATAAAAATGCCAATAGGATTGTATTTATTAAACGTATTAAATTTTTGGGGATAATTGGTAGTGTTCTGCTATAAGTAGGGACAGTGATATTTCGCGAAAATATCTCCAGACAAGATAAAGTCCAAAGCACTGTAGGGTCGTCCAGCTTCTTTTATTGGCTAAAAAAATGTTCTGGACTGTGTTAAGCGTTTACGCACGAATCACGAAGGTTCAGTGTCGGAGTTACTTAGTCCCGAGTGGCTTGGTCAAAGACGGACACGGCACCAGCAGCCAATGGAGGTGTAACAACAGCTGAGGTGTGTATATAGTATTGAAGTCCACTGTGTGCTTCGATTTTTACGCGAAAAGTCGCTGGCTCTAGCTATAAGTAATTCGATGACTGAATATAACGTTGTAATCCAGTCCCTTGCCTGTAATATTTTTATTTGGTTGCATATAAGCAAGCATGAATCTTCAAACAAGTCGAAAATTGTTTGGAAGATCAAAGTACAAAGTGGAAGCGATTGGAGCTGAAATTTCAAAGCCCTCCTCTCTTTGTAAGCCTAAACTCGTTACGCCAGCGAAAAAGCCGCTGGCAAATTTTATTCCGTTAGGGACTCGGGGATATTATGTAGAATGAAATGTTTCCAGAGATAAAGTTAGCTTAACTGTTACGCCAACATAACAAATATTTTCGGATGTCACGGATTGATGATATATATATATATTCGGAACTGTACTAGAAACAGTGTAGCCCTTCCTCACTAATTAAAACCAATAGTGAACTACTGTGCTGTTGGTGACAATAAAAGAAGCTTCATTACGATATTATACTATAAAAAGTACTTATTTTAATAATATTAATACTAACCCCTTCAGTTCCGAATTCATTTACGGGTACACTTGTTGCAATCGTAAAATTTTACTGTGTGTGCTGTACTTGTGTGATGTACGCTTCTTGCAGACAGTGAACAACAACTGGTACATCCGTTGTTGTCATCATTAAACATTCAAAGATGGAAGTCGTAGGAACTTCAACAAATCAGATTACTAAGAACGAATATGCTCAAAACATCGGCCACTGATTCCTTGTGTACAGTGCCGCACATAAATATCCTTCACGTGCAGCATGTACTCGATCACGGACAAAGGGACTGAACAGGTTAAAGAAGTATTTTTTTTTTTAACAAAGTTAGCAGTTGGTGTCGGGGTTACACTGTTTTGGCAATTTAATAATTTTCTGCGATCTAAAATACTATATTTGTGTTCGTACAGACAGTAAAAGTCTGTAGGAAAGACAGCAGTAGGTTTGATACGGAAAAAACAAAATGGAAGTAAGGTGTTTTACTTGCTGCGCTAGGTTGGTACACGGCTGTCGTTCGTACGGTGATGTGGCAACACAGCGTGGCGTTCTGTCAAGGGGGGTTATTCTAAGTCTATCCTTCCGACGAAAAAAAAAAAATAGATTCTTTACAACTATCGGCTCCATACCACTGCTCGGTATTCTGAGCTTGTAACGAAGGTCGAGTGACGTCACGAGTGGAGCCGGGACGTATCAACTGCTCACGAGCAGTCGGCAGGCTGTAGTTAACCAATATGGCGGGTGTCGGTAATAAATTGTGGCCGTGTATTTCAATGACACGGAAATAAATATTGTGTGGCATAAAGTCAGTGCAGCACGTGTTTGTGTTGCATGGAGATATAATTTTCCTACGCATACATTTACGATACGAATAAGCATGAAAAGATTGGGTATAACTATTACAAACTTGCATCACACACGTCCGTCCTTCTCAAACTTTGTGCACAACATGATACAGACTATTTTAGGCGTGGGATGTTATTACAAGCGCGTAAATGTACGAATACACAATTGTAAATATTTAACCACGAGACCGAGGACATGTGACTGTCGCGTGTCGACAATCAGTCAGACGTTGCCAAACTGCGCCGAGCGTTCGCAGTGTGCGTTCAGAAACAGACAATGCTCGATACGTATTACAACACACCTGGCGTTGCACCGATATAAAGTGGCCGGTCGTGAGAGATAAATGACCGTTTTTCAGCGGTTTTGAGGGCCGGAGCTCGTTTTGACCCACGCTTTTGAAATAAACCTTTGAAAAAAGTTACTGCTACTAACTGCATACATTTTAACAGGCACGCTGACTGTTATGAGCCCAGTAAATTTGGTATTTTTTTTTCACATCTCTTGTAGTGATGATCGTTAATGGCATCGTATTATTGCAAAATGGTATAACAATCTGTTACTTGGTTAAAATGTTATTGAGGGGAGGGCATACATATATACAANGTGAGAGATAAATGACCGTTTTTCAGCGGTTTTGAGGGCCGGAGCTCGTTTTGACCCACGCTTTTGAAATAAACCTGTGAAAAAAGTTACTGCTACTAACTGCATACATTTTAACAGGCACGCTAACTGTTATGAGCCCAGTAAATTTGGTATTTTTTTTTCACATCTCTAGTAGTGATGATCGTTAATGGCATTGTATTATTGCAAAATGGTATAACAATCTGTTACTTGGTTAAAATGTTATTGAGGGGAGGGCATACATATATACAANCGTATTATTGCAAAATGGTATAACAATCTGTTACTTGGTTAAAATGTTATTGAGGGGAGGGCATACATATATACAAACAGACAAGCGTTCAGCCGAGCTGATGAGCCTATCTTTTCATGGGAAGTCAGCTGATCGTATTCCATTAAGCTTGTAGTACTTCGTAATCGTTTATGAGATGGTTAAATGACTATAAACAAAATGTTTGAAGCCAATGCTTATCCTGCTTATTATTATTCGGAAATACTTGGGTTCGTAAAGTTCGTTCCAACTCGATAACAAATCCTTGCAGATCGTGCAACATAATTTTGCTATGATATATTTGGCTCTTTTCTGGCTCTTGTTTACCACACATTTGTGTGAGCAATTCATTTATTTTTTGCCATACTGCCGAAGCAATGGACCACGTACAAAGTCCGCGAATGCGCGTTATAAAAATCGTTTAGTCACGCACTTTACAATAAATAACTCGGCAGACAAGCACGCCTTTATCTGCACGCATACACCAGCTGAAAAAAAAATTGATTAAAAACTCTTGTCTTCCACCGAGTTTAACACTCGCGTCTGTTTAAATTACGATAAAATTGTTTTCACGAGAACATTTATAACTAAATGTTTATGGAAAATTAATTTCGTCCCTAAGCGAAAGGACTCTGCATCACTGAAACGCCCTTTTTNTTTATAACTAAATGTTTATGGAAAATTAATTTCGTCCCTAAGCGAAAGGACTCTGCATCACTGAAACGCCCTTTTTCATTTAGTTTTCCGAGTTAACCGCAAATTTTACACAATGTATTTTTAAAAAAGCTGAACAAATAAACAACNCTTTTTCATTTAGTTTTCCGAGTTAACCGCAAATTTTACACAATGTATTTTTAAAAAAGCTGAACAAATAAACAACTCTTCTGTTTACGCTTCCACAAATTTCGAGTTTTTCATTTACGGTAGCGTATTTTTGTAACATATTATTTCTCACAATTAGAACTTTTGCTGTAGCAAAAATGTTGCCGTGTACTGTAGTGGGAGTATTTAATATTTTTTATGAGGCAAATATTGTTCCGTCACATTTCTATTCAACGATGCGGAATGCTGGTTCTGTTTCATTTTTTTTTCTGCCACATATTTGTGTTTTTTTTAATCGTATAATTAGCAGACACTGGCAACGCTGTAACAAAACATTTTAAAAAAGTAAATAATTAAAAAAAAATTAGTTTTCACGCAAAATAAACAATACAGCAAAACGTTTATGATCCATGAACTACGATTCGCTTTGTGACAGTTTGTAATTATGCAGCATTTGTCCACTAAACAAGNAAAACGTTTATGATCCATGAACTACGATTCGCTTTGTGACAGTTTGTAATTATGCAGCATTTGTCCACTAAACAAGTGAATATATTGCACAGAAAGTGATAAAGTATTTTAATTGTTAAGAGAATTCCACTCACCATCTGTTAATACTAGGCAATTTACGAGAGCTCCACTCATTCATAACGTTGATTGTACCTGACGTGAGAAGAATTACTTTGTTTACAGCGGAAGTTTCAGTAGAATGATGCTTCTATTTATATGCTGTATCTAACATGAAAATGATTAGCTCAGACTGGATATGAAAGCTGGTTGTGTTTGGTATTAAATACTTAGGTAATACATGTTTATTACACAGTATAGTTAACTAATTTTAAAAATAACTACAAGTAAATTTTTTTATCGGTGTATTTTATGAAGATTTTGGTTAGTTCTTGCACAGACAGTTTTTTTAAACACAAACATTTTCTGGTTTTTTTTTTTTTTTTTTTTTTTTTGCCCCGGAAATATTAAAGCAGAGTCAGGTGCTGAGGTTGCCCACGTTAAAATTTAATTTTCTCTTCTGAGAATGCATTGTAACGCTCGCAAAAGTTTCAACAGCGTAGCTTGAACAAAACAACTACGGTTATGGCACGTGCGCTGAAACGTATAATTATATTTCACGAAAAGATTTCGAGACAAGATACAGTCCAAAGCACTGTAGGGTGGTCCAGATTCTTTGATTTGCTAAAAAAAATGTTCTGGCCCGTATTAACAGTTTGCGCACGAATCACGAATGTTCAGTGTCGGAGTTACTTAGTCCTGAGTGGCTTGGTCAAAGACGGGCACGGCACCAGCAGCCAACGGAGGTATAACAACAGCTGAGGTGTGTTTATAGTATTGAAGTCTACTGTGTGCTCCGATTTTTACGCGAAATGTCACTGGCCCCACGTATAAGATAAGGTAACAGTATCGTGTTCCACTGTAACAGTGACTTAGCCACCTGCGTTCCTGACCGCCAACGAGCGACATGTTTTACTAACTGCCCGTAGATACATTAAACTCATTATAATTATATAGCCAAATAAGTTCTATATTTATTTTTGCCACATTAAATTCACAATAAACTATTGGTTAGTTTATTTGCGGAATACAAAAAAATGGATAAAACTATTAAATATATTCGCACTATCACAACAAAAACACAGTTGTGTAGATTGCTTAATCAACCAAATAAAAATCTACCTGTATTGCAGAAACTCTGAGTAAAATTATGGTCGTAGAAACCGCGTTTTTGCTCCCGTCTTCCTCTTAGACCGTTAACATGGGGACATCAATCAGTTTGGTTGTAACGTATTGTTAACGTGGATAGTAACTGCAATAAAATTGTCCGTCGCCTGAATCCAGTCAGTCAATAGTGCTTTCTACTGCCAGGTTCTAAGTCGTCCAAGATATGACTTTAATATGGCCATCTTTTTATCCGCAAAAATATTAACGCGAAGACTGGTTTCCAACGTCNTCGTCCAAGATATGACTTTAATATGGCCATCTTTTTATCCGCAAAAATATTAACGCGAAGACTGGTTTCCAACGTCCTGTGTCACACACGCAGTTTTCCTGCCTTCATCATCGTCCGACGTCTTCGCAGTTTTCGCGTCTTCGTCGGGAGACAGTTCCTTCCCTGGCTGGGCCAATCAGAATCAGGTGACTCCGACACCGAGTGTCCGTGATTCGCGGGCGGACACCTGCACTGCGTCACGGTTAACATCGTTCCAGTCACGAAAGTCGATATGAACTCGAGTGTTTTGGAGTAAACGTGGTATTGAAATCTTTTCGCGGGGAACAGGTGGCCACAGACATAAGGCGAGTGTGTCCTCGATGGTAGTTCACCCTCCTGTCGCCGAGCTCTCTTCAAACGTGAGTTCCTCACTGGACACAACGCAGTCCTGCCTCCGCGCACGACCTACCAGCCGCGTTCAGCTCCTGCTGACTCCGCCCTCTTCCGGAAGAAGAAGGTATCCCGCTCAGAGGTCGCTGTCATGACGTCACTACGGAGATCCATGTTATCTGCAATCTCGTGCAGCGGTTTTGTGGTTCCCAGAGCGCTCTCTCTCCTGTGCCTGATCCACAATGGTATAACAGGAGACACCATTCCGGGCTCTGATATTATTATGAGTGCACTTCAGTTTCGGGACTTCCAGGCATATCATTGTCACTACAGACATATTCATGTCAGGTATCATAACGTGGAAGGTCACTCAGCCAGGCCATTGTACCAGTGCACGTCTATTTTGAGCTTGAACGGAGCTCTTAATTGGGAGCAGTTGAATGCTACTACGGAGATCCAGCGTGAATCACAGAAGGTTGTAACGGGGGGCGAGTGTTCCATAGGCATCCCTTTGGAAATACCCGGAGAACACCGCAGCACTCCGCCACAAGTTCTCCCAGTGACTCCAGTTCACAAATTTGCGTGTGCTTTTGGAGTTCGCTGTTTCACCTGTGTTTTTTTTTTTTTACACTTGAGGTGCTACCGACGTAATATATATCACTTCGCCTGGATTTAACTTAGTTATACGTAGTTTGCCGTAATATTGTGACTTCCGTATTGAATGAAGACACGGACGAAGAAATATTACTTCGTCAGCAATATTACTTGTTCAACACATTATTCATTCACCCGCACGTTTTACATGGCGTTGTGTTGTAAACACGGAATTTATATGTAATGATAAATGTACCTCTTGCTTTCTAGTCANGCACGTTTTACATGGCGTTGTGTTGTAAACACGGAATTTATATGTAATGATAAATGTACCTCTTGCTTTCTAGTCACGTTCGTGTGTGTGCCATTTGTTTTTCTTCAGGTTTACAAACAGGTGAAATATATAGAATTTTATTTCAGTAATGTATTTCACTGTGTACAACATAGAAATTACAAAACGTTTAAATAATTAGTGCTGTAGTGGGATTTGAACACGAATCAACGAATTGGCACTCCACGAGTGATTCGCACTCACCTACTGTCATTTTACACGAAGTAGTNAATTTGAACACGAATCAACGAATTGGCACTCCACGAGTGATTCGCACTCACCTACTGTCATTTTACACGAAGTAGTTCTGGGAAGACGGGATTTCATACACTTCAAGTATCATTTGAATTGCTCGTGTCTCAAAGTCGAAGAAGCCATAAGAATACGTAGAGCTTCCGTGTTTTATATTTGCGGAGCTCGTTTCCATTATTCGTCGTTACGAAGTGCCTTTCCGTAAATTAATTCTGCATCTCCGTAAAAGTTTCTGTAAATCTACAGAAGTCTTCAACACTTTGACAAAAGGCGCCCATCACACAGGACGAGAAGCGTCAGTTTAAAAAAAAAGCGTCAAATGGGGCGTGGCTGACCTATATCGCTACGTTTCCAATCGTAACCACAGACGTCCAATATATTCTCCACGCTGGCTTCGCACAGTCTTATTCTTCCCTCGTTTTTCTCTTTTCATTTCTTCCAGCAGCCGTTCTTTCTCTTACGTAGAGCTCGCGTGTGTAGGCGCGCCCGGAAATGAAAAACTCCTCCGTACATCACGGCGACTTTATTAAACTGTCAAGCTCCATTGCCAAACACGGTCTCAGCGATTTCCTTGAAAGAACTTGCTGCAGTCTCTCCTCATTGTTTGTTTTCCCGCCGGGCATGTTCGTCTTTTGTTCTGCGAGTCCTTACTGAGNACTTGCTGCAGTCTCTCCTCATTGTTTGTTTTCCCGCCGGGCATGTTCGTCTTTTGTTCTGCGAGTCCTTACTGAGAGACTGGAATTTTTGAGAAATGGGTATGTGCGATGAATTTTTTTTTTTTTAGTTTGTAATTTTAAAAATGAGGACCTGATTTTTTAGCTCGTTCCCAACGTATGTCCAGACATNACTTGCTGCAGTCTCTCCTCATTGTTTGTTTTCCCGCCGGGCATGTTCGTCTTTTGTTCTGCGAGTCCTTACTGAGCGACTGGAATTTTTGAGAAATGGGTATGTGCGATGTANTGCAGTCTCTCCTCATTGTTTGTTTTCCCGCCGGGCATGTTCGTCTTTTGTTCTGCGAGTCCTTACTGAGAGACTGGAATTTTTGAGAAATGGGTATGTGCGATGAAATTTTTTTTTTTTAGTTTGTAATTTTAAAAATGAGGACCTGATTTTTTAGCTCGTTCCCAACGTATGTCCAGACATTTATGCTGTTAAAAAATTTTGTCACGAATCTACAGAAATCTGTGAACAAGTGTNACAAGTGCAGAGTGTGTATTAACACTTCCAACACGCGGTGAAATGGCGTAGCGAAATTATCGCTTGTAGCACGCTAGACCCGAGACTTCCATACACGTGAATACAAGTGTATCAGTTTATCAAGCTCAATCACCAGAAACCTGAAAAATTCGCGGTTTCACTTCGGGACAAGCTAGAATTCAAAACCTCGTACGTTTGTATTGCTTATTCTATTGGTCCACCCGTTAGTTTACACCTCCTGGACAACTCTGAGCCAATAACAAACACACAATAAAATGCAGACCGAATCACCGTCTTCCACTTATACAATAAGCAAACAAATAAAAGTGATATTTGCATGATTTTACATACAATGGAGAATAGCCTACAGGTCGTTGAACTTGCGAATTTTCCATGTCTCTATCAATCACGTATGTAATTTATTGTCAAGTGATGTTTTCAGCACTGTAAAATATTTTGAAAGACAAGATTTTCTCCTTGTATTCCTTGTTTAGAAAGCTTCGGAATTAAAGAAATTGTATGATTTATTAAATTGTAAAAGTAAGAAAGTAAAAATAATTTATTATTGNAGAAAGCTTCGGAATTAAAGAAATTGTATGATTTATTAAATTGTAAAAGTAAGAAAGTAAAAATAATTTATTATTGCTTGTTTGGCATTCGGGCATCGTGTTGGAAGTGTTGAATGGAAATAACCAGAGCTGAAGAAAGCAGGATGAGAAGCAGTGTTCAAATAATTATGTTCCGTTGGATATTGTAATTTCTAATTTTTTTATTCCATATATTTCCGTGCCGTCACCAATTTGCACAAACTGTTACTGAGATATATGAAATGTTTATACTGTGACTGAAATATATAATTAATGGTTATTTCTTTGCGTGACGTAACATAACATAATGANATATGAAATGTTTATACTGTGACTGAAATATATAATTAATGGTTATTTCTTTGCGTGACGTAACATAACATAATGACATTTCTTATTTTCATAACATGTGCGGCTCGAGCTTGCAGTATAAACGACGGTTTCGCCTGTTCTTAAACATTCTGTGGTGCCACAAAAGTACCGTGAAGAAATTGTACGCTTAGTCACTCAGAGAAGTGTTCTGCTTTGACAAGTTAAGAAACATTTTTTATTTCCCTCCATTTGCTACCAAACGGGATCANCACTCAGAGAAGTGTTCTGCTTTGACAAGTTAAGAAACATTTTTTATTTCCCTCCATTTGCTACCAAACGGGATCATTAGTACTCTGGCTAAAGCTGTGGAACATACACAAGCGGATCACATTATTGTGACCACCTGATAGTATCCAGAGTAACCGCCCTTCGCAGCACGGACAGCAGCTAGACGAGCTGGCAGTGACTCAGTCAAGTTCTGATAAGTATTCACGGGTATCTGGAGCCATGTTGTCTGCAGTGCGTCCCACAACTCTTGAAGGGCGCGTGGCAGAGGAGACAGACGGTGAACACGACGATCGAGGTGGTCCCATATATGTTCCATTGGATTGAGATCGGAGCTGTTTGGGGGCCAGGGAAGAACTTTGAACGCTTGATCGTGCTCTTCCAGCCACGTGCGGACACTTCTAGCCGTGTGGCAAGGCGCATCATCGTGCTGGAAGATCCCATCCTCCCGAGGAAAGACAATCATCATGATCGCCGAGGATGGATTCATAAACAAATCGGTCAAGAGTGCCTTCTACACGAATGATGGGACCTAGAGAATCCCAGGAGAACATTCCCCAAACCATAACACTACCCTCACCGCCTCGTGTTCGTCCAGTAATGGATGCAGGGTGTCGGTTCTCCAATGGTTCTCGCTGGACACGCTAATGTCCATCCGTTCCATGCAGCTGGAAAACGTGACTCGTCGGAGAAGGCTGCCCGTCGCCAATCCATTTGACGTACTGTCGAGCGAATTCCAGTCGTGTCCGCCGATGCACCTGTGTTGGCACGGGTGCAGTCACCCTCCGTCTACTCCGGAGCCCCATTCGCAGAAGAGTTCGCTGAAGAACTGTTGTGGTAGACACGTGTCTGGATGTCCCCTGGTTCATTTGGACGGTGAGCTGTTCCACTGTAGCCTGTCGGTTGGCCTTCACGCACCGTCGTAGTCGACGTTCACCTCGGACAGTAATGGCGCGTGGAGCTCCGCAGTTTCCACGACGGTTATCCCCAATGGTGCCACTCATCCACTCATGATGCACCGTTACCACAGAGGTACGTGAACAGTTGATAAACGTTGCTGTTCCCGAAATGCCGCCCTCTCCCCCTCTTGGCCCAAAAGCCGATGACCATCTCTTTTTGCAACTCGGGTTAAATTGCTT
The DNA here is from genome assembly GCA_002778355.1 of Clitarchus hookeri. Taxonomy (NCBI): domain Eukaryota; kingdom Metazoa; phylum Arthropoda; class Insecta; order Phasmatodea; family Phasmatidae; genus Clitarchus; species Clitarchus hookeri. The sequence goes on along the minus strand of NQII01002822.1, from coordinate 299,926 downwards.
CCTTTACCCAGGAAGCACAATGTGTACAGCCAGCCTGTCTGTCCCATTATATACCCGCTTCATAAACCCACGTCACGGGCCATACGTCATGGGCTACGCACTGCAGATGGCACTTATAGCAGGTGGTCATAATAATGTGATTCGACTGTGTATATGAACGTAGTGTTATTATATTTCTGAACTTGGTGGGAAGACGAAGCCATGCTCACGACTTACGGTAAACGTTATAGCCTGAGGATAAACAACGTTCACTTGACTTACACGCTTCCTGTGATACTCCAGTCAAGTTCACTGCAACGGACCGGAAGTTGTTCCCTCGTCGTCTTGAGAACGATCCAGCAGACCAGCGGATGTCGNAGTCAAGTTCACTGCAACGGACCGGAAGTTGTTCCCTCGTCGTCTTGAGAACGATCCAGCAGACCAGCGGATGTCGCGTTATTTACGCTGTACGCGCTTCCTCTATTTTTAACTTATTTGTATTCCCAAGAAACACATACTTCACATCCAGTATTAACCACTACAGCCCCCAGTGTGCTATATACGAGACGATGCATGGAGAGTAGATTTAATGATCTACACTCTGTGCAGTAGAAAAGAGCTTCAAATACAGGATAACCCTAAAGTGGTGAGAGACGTCATTTTTGGTTGAGACTACATTTCGCAAACTCATTAAATGCCGTCAATATCATAAAACACTAAACCAGTTTTATTGGCCCCTACATCTGACATAGTCGTACACTAATATTTGTACAGTTCCAAAAAAAATAATGCTCGTAGCAACGCTTAAATTTATTTACCTATGTGTAACTAAACAGGTTATCCCCATCGTTCGCGAATTAGTTTTGTCTGCTGAAGTTGCAATCGTGATACGTATTGGTGTGTGCTTACGTAGCCGTTAAAGTGAGCTCCTTGGTAGTTTTGCCAGGTGTTCCACCACAAAATCCGTATTCAGCAGGTCAAATACACACAATTCCACTCACTAGTCCACAATTCAACACTGATATACACTGAAGAGCCAAAAAAACTGGTGTAGGCGGGCGTATGCAAATAACAGAGGTATGGAACCAATCAGAGTAACGTGATGCGGTCGGCAGCTAGATCGGTTACTGCTGCTACAATGGCAGGTTATCAAGATTTAAGTGAGTTTGAACGTGGTGTTATAGTCGGCGCACGAGAGATGGGACATAGCATCTCCGAGGTAGCGATAACATGCGACACCCCACACGTCGAGAGTTGCTACCGAGTGGCTCCAGGAATACTCTTCTGACTTAAGACACTTCCGTTGGCCACTTAAATCACCAGGCATGAACATTATTGACCATATTTGGGATGCCATGCAACGTGCTGTTCAGAAGAGATCTCCACCGCCTCGCACTCCTATGGATCTGTGGACTGCCCTGCAGGATTTATGGTGTGAATTGCCTCCTGCATACCTTCAGACATTAGTCGAGTCCATGCCACGTCGTCTTGCTCTTCTGCGTGCTCGCGGGGGTCCTACACGATATTACACGATATCAAGCAGGTGTGCCAGTTTTTTTGGCTCTTCAGTGTAGTAATGCACAATTATTAAAGACCGGAATATTTCGTGAATTCATTTTAGGTAAAGCTGCACTTCAAACATAACGAACATTTCTGATACGTTTTCAGTTGGGTCACAGTTTATTAGACACGTCCTGNGTAAAGCTGCACTTCAAACATAACGAACATTTCTGATACGTTTTCAGTTGGGTCACAGTTTATTAGACACGTCCTGTTGAGCTTTGAGCCAGTAGCATACCTGCAACAACGACTGAATCTTGTGCCGGCAGGTCTGAGACAAAACTGGCTACACACCGGGGCACCAGCCAATGAATGGAAATATGAGGATCGAAAATGCATAGGTCAGTGGAGTGCAGCATACAAATAATTTAAAACGCAACATTTTGTTATCTCCAACAACTACATATTATGAAATTTTTACTGCATATATCTCTGCATAGAACGCAAATTTTCCTAAGAATTTTGGCTAATGCTGCGCATAAGATAATTACATGCGTTCTTTATGTTTGAAATTTAATATCAATGGTGAGTTTAATGTTATTAAGATGGTATGATTGGACTGTGTCCACTGCCGATCACGAGAGAGTGTATTTGAAATACAGCAGCGTGAAAAAGCGGGTTTAAGTTGTTTTGTAGGGCTTGGGAATAGGGTGCGGGGTTAAAGAGATTTGGGCGGCGCTTAACATCGACGTCTTGTCAGCCGATTGGGGCGAAGCGAGGTGAGTGTGGAGCAGCGCCGGAATGCAACGGCGGGAGAAGCGAGAGATCCTCGGGAAAAGCCACCGACCATCAGCATCGTCCGGCTCGATTCCCACATGCGAAACTCCGTGGGGAATANTCGGAAACAGTATTTCTAATGTGCGTGAAGTTTATAGAATATTATTCGTGCCTCGCCTGAAGAGTGGTTTCTTCTCGTGTGTCTGTGTAATGGTAAGTCGTTGAGTGGCTTCATAAAAAACTAGAACCTACTAATATAACTAATATGTAGGGCCAGTGACTTTTCGCGTAAAAATCGGAGCACACAGTAGACTTCAATACTACATACACACCTCAGCTCTTGTTATACATCCATTGGCTGCCGGTGCCGTGTCCGTCTTTGACCAAGCCACTCAGGACTAAGTAACTCCGACACTGAACCTTCGTGATTCGTGCGCAAACTGTTAACACGGGCCAGAACATTTTTTTAGACAATCAAAGAAGCTGGATGACCCTACAGTGCTTTGGACTGTATCTTGTCTCGAAATCTTTTCGCGAAATTTCACTGCCCCTACTAATATGCCTACTTCCCTCAACGTGGGTGCAATTAATTATTCAAAAAAGTTCTTAAACGCTGAGGTGGTACGTAGGACTTGACTTATTCTTGAAAGCAATAACATTAGAAATGAAACGAGAAACGCACGCAACATTAGTGAGACAATTACAAATACACACGTGCCTTACCCAGGACGTGAACCCAGAAAACCTCATACAATAAGATAGCGTGCAATCAACTGCATTACTGAGGTCGGATTTGGTGCATCAACTTCGGATGTAAGGAGTCTAATGTTTCCAATGATATGGTTTATTAACCTACATTATAATAGAGGGCCGTCATTTTGAAAATAAGTGCCTGATCTACTTATAACAGGCCAGTGTGTGCCATATTTAGTAGAAATCCGTCAATTGTTTCCCGTGATATGATATTAAAATGTTATTTGTTCGCAAGTCGCTATTTTACAAAATTGAGGATGAAAGATGCTTCATGTAGATACAGTTTATGGTTGTAATACCTACTGCCAGCAAGCAAAGTTAAATTGGAATTGATTACATAATTTCGACGATATAGCACTCTAAACTTAAATAGTTATATGCCCGCCATTTTGAAATAAGTGTTTAGCATTCTTAAAAAATATTAGTAAACATAATCTGCGTCAGTATTTTTTGTTTGGCAAATTTGGTACCGAGATATGACACAATAAATGTATTTATTAATATGGCCCTATCATCGAGAATGGGCAACATAAGTGGTTTTGTGTTGGTATATATGATGCTCCTAACAGATTCTTTTCCTACACAAAATTTGATCGAAATTGTTTGAATGGTATAGCAGATATACCCAATAAACCTAAAATAATTGCATGGCCGCCATTTTGAATTCTAAGTACCTAATCAAGTTCAATCACTTACGTTTACTTGGTTTATTATACTTTTACTTACCTGCAAAATTGGGTGAGAATTGGTATAATAATTTTCGCGATGTAATGAAAATTCTTTATTTATTTATTTGTTGCTGTTTTTAAAATTGGCGGACGAACACAATATTCCTCTCACAATTTAATGCTTACACAATGGTATGCAATAATACACAATTTGGTTTAAATCGGTTTAATGGTTCCCTAGATATGACATATCACCGTAAATATTAAAATGGCCACCATTTTAAAATTTATTTCCGGGCGTTTACGAAAACTAGAAAAGTCAGGTGTCATTAATAAGTACTATGTGTGTACCATGTTTGGTGAAATTCGATAAACGCTTTCAAAAATTGAAAGGGGGACACACACGCACAGACTCACACACAGTCACACACAGACACACGCACATACACACACACAGACACACTCACAGACACACACACATACACATACACGCACAGACTCACACACAGACACACACAGCCACACACACGCACAGACACACACACAGGCTCACACACGCACAGACAAACACACACACACAGCCACAGACAGGAATGTGATCTCATAAGTGTTTCTTTTCTTCGGAAAGTAGGCTGAAAAAAAAAAGCTAATATCAAATCCTCTGCAGCGCAATTCAAGCAATGTGCAGGCGGCGCCCCTAAGTTGGCATTCCTTACTCATACAGACGATTGATGCGAAGTTTCCGAGTTGCAGAGGCTTTCCTAAAGACAATCTTCTTATGAAAGACGACGGCAACTTCGGCGATTCTCGCCCTAAGGAGCGTGGCTCTCGGAGCAACCCATTACTCCTCGTGAATCTCGCTTCGCAAGAATTATTTCCGAAATTACTAGCTTGGCCCTTCAAGCCCCGGAGCGTGTATCTGCTACAAAGGACCAAGTGCCCAGCTCCAGCAGTTTTTGATGGAGAACTCTCGGGTTGCCTGGCAACCAGAGCTATAGATGTCAACCTCCTGCGGCCTCCAGCTGATATACACACAGGCGTTCACCATTCTCTAAGAAGTACACAGTTAAACACTTATGTACGTTTCTAAAAACAAACATTTTGAAACTCGCTATCAGAAATTATCCTGTGGCAATACAATTTAAATACTGTATCATTACAACACACTTCGTTAACATACTGAATCGTTTATGTATCTCTATATAAAAAAAATTTCAGTTCTAAATTAGATCCGTGTTAAAATTTAAGATTAGTTTTAAACATTTCAGAGTTATTTGTCGTAGAGTTTACTCTAATTTAATAGTAATTTTACAAGAATAATCTCGGCAATTAGTTTTCAAAAAAACGTTTGTAAAAGTAATGCATTGATATTACCGTATAAAGTGTCCTAATTTTTAAATATCCATTTTGTAACCTAATTTACAAATTAATTTAACTATTATTCCAAACACCAGTAAATGCAAAATTTATTCACAAGACTGTGAAAAAAGTTGAATTCACTGAAAAACAACATTATTGAACTTTACAAAATTGTGTGCAAACAGTACCAAACAAAAGTAAAATATTTATGTTATCGAAACCACTTGTCTAAATAGATAAATTGTTTCTCCGGCAATCAGTTTAATTCTCTGTTTAATTAGTGAAATTACCTATTTTTGGTTTACCATAAATTATTTTGTTCATTGAGCTATTTATTTGGTTCACTCAAATATTTTAACAGGTGGCGGTGCTCCATTAGTTTGAATATCGAAGTTTCACAAATATAATTTATACATTTTAAGTGATGAAAACATTTAGCAAAACTATTGCACAACTTATCGGCTCATGGGATCCCAAATTTTTTTTTTCTTGCAGTAATTAAAATTATGCGTTTTTCGTGAGTAACTCGAAAATAGACGTTACCAAATTAATAAGCTTATAGTCACAGAAAATAATAAAAGTATTTACACAAGGATGCCCACTATCACCTATAATTTCCAACTTGCGTATTGGCTGTCTGTTCTAGGCTCTCGTGGCCAAGTAAATTAATAATAACACTTCNTCAACTATTTCCCACAGTTTTGGATAAGAGTCCATGAGTTTTACCCAGGCTAACTCGTAACCATGCTGCTTAAAAATCATCTTTGCCTCACAGTCATATTTCAGGTCCAAAAACTCTGTCTGCAAAATATGTTCAAGGGTGTCCACCGCGTCAAACGAAAAAGGATCAAAAACCCAATCTGGAATTTTAAGATTGGCAATGTCTTCAAATCTTGATTCCATGTCACATTTTAGCTTGTCAAGGTGGTCCGTGAAAGTGAAGATTTGGTCATCTTGAAGATTGAGGGATTCTGAGCATTTTTGTAGGGATGGAAACTGACACAGTTCACCACGATCTATATTGCCTTTTAAAATGGCAAACTTGGCAATGAAGGAACTGATAATGCCTTTTGCTTTGATAAGATTCATCTTATTTCCTTGCAGCTTCCTGTTGACCTCATTGAGTTTTTCGAAAATATCAGTCAGATATGCAATCTCAAATTTGCGAAGTCTCAACGCTTGACTCAATTCAGGGTCACAAGAATCGAGAAACTCATTCACTGTATCGAACAATTCAAAAAATCGCCGCAAACAGTTTCCTTTTGAAAGCCACCTCACGGCCGTGTGAAGGAGCAACCGCTCAAATTCCTCATCATTTTCATGGCACAGTTGTCGGAAGAGACGGTCATTCAGGGCACTGGCTTTTATCTTATTTACCCCATTAATCACTAGTTGAAGAGTATCATGCAGTATACCACTTAACTTTTTTGCTGCTAAGTGTTGGCGATGGATGAAGCAGTGTATGGTGATAACGCCTGGAACTTCTTTCTTCAGGTGTGCCAGAAACCCAGCATGGCGACCAGACATGGCGGGAGCTCCGTCTGTAGCGCAGGCGCTTACGTTTGATAGTGGAATTTCCTTTTCCTCAAAATACTCTTTTACTACATTATAAATGGATGACCCCTTCGTATCAGTGATTAAACTTCTTGCAAACAACATTTCCTCGGTAATTTCTTTTTGCTCATTTATGAATCTCACATAGGCCAACAAAATTGCTTTGTTATCAATTACAGTAGATTCATCAATCTGTAATGCAAATCTACATTTTCTTAACATGTTTGTAAGTTTTGATTCGACGTCTGCAGCCATTTCATCAATTCGCCTGGAAACAGTATTGTTGCTTAAAGGCACTGATTGGCTTATTTTGTTACTAGAGCCCTCGCCTAACATAATTTCAACAATTTTTTTTGCAGCAGGTAAAACAAGAGTTTCGCCAATCGTGTGTGGTTTGCCACATTTAGCGATCAATAATGCTACCTCGTAAGAAGCAAGAAGACCTTTGTCAAGATTGGTTACTCGTTTTTTAAATAGTTCACTTACATTGGTACGTTTTTCTGCTTTAGCTTTGAGCTCTTGAAAATAACTGACGTCTTTATTCATTTTGTCACTGTGCACTCTTGATAAATGTTCTTTCATCCGCGAAGGCTTCATGGCTTCATTGCTACTAAATGTTTTATCACACAAAAGACAATGTGGAAACTGCACATTTTTTGGTGACACACTAAAACCGTATTTCAAATACTCAGCTGAGTACTGACGACACTTTTTCTTCGAATCCATCATGCGCGGTATTCCGTACTTCAAAACTAACGAACGAATACTAAACAGATAAGCACAATGTAATCGCAATGTCACTGGCGTAGCCTACTAGAAGACATATGACACACTGGGGTGAGTGTTGTGATTAACACGAAGACTAGATGTGCACGCACTAACGACAACACGGCCGCAACACTACTAACTTGTGATGGTAATGATAGTGGAGGGGCAGGGGGTAGCGCTGTGACCTTGCCAGCTAAAAATAGCTGGTGACTCAACTACTTCGCGCCAATTCCCTTACCGGCGCATGACCAACGATTCCCTGAGGAATAACGCAACTCTATCTTGCACACCTGCTTAGTATAATACAGATTATATTTTTTCCCATAATTTCCTTAAAAACGAGTGAATTTGTTTTTAAAACGATACCGTGTTTCTGCGACACTTAAGATTCTACTCTACAGAAGAGTTAGTTTATTTTTCTGCTTTTACATACTGATCGCCCCCCTGTCGCCCCCCACAAATATATCGCCCCCCTTAGAACCCAAATCGCCCACCGGGGGGCGATCGCCCCCAGGTTGGGAACCACTGTTCTAGAACATCTGTCCTGCCAGGCGTCGAGGTAGGAACACGCTACCTTCCAGCCGCCACGCTGGGCCTACATTCGCGTGTGCTCGCGCCACCCCGCCACCCTTCTTCGGCCGGCGGAGGGGGTTCTGCTGACCCGGAGCAGCGCCGGAATGCAAGGTCGGGGGAAACCGGAGATCCTCGACAAAACCCCGCCGACCAGCGGCGTAGTCCGGCACGATTCCCACGGGAATCGAACCCGGTTTGCCTAGGGGGAGGCGAGTAGTTTAACCACTACACCACCGCAGCCCCGTGTGTAGTTCATGATTAATCAAAATTTACNAATGGGGGAAAGACCACCTACCAAGAAGAGTCAGCTTAAGCCAACCAACACCCAGAAGAAATGCAGGAATGTAAGTTAAATGACGGCAGGAGCAAGCAATTTTAAGACGTAACATCCTTCAGCGGGAAAGACACCTCGTGCTTTGTACGTGTTAGTATTTTACCACTGCTTCTTCTTTTGGGCAAATGAAATTTTTGGCCAAACAGAGCATAAATAATGATCCTCCAGAAATTTTAAACATGTATCTCATTTTACTATCATAATGATTTTCTGACTGTTGACTGTCGATAAGATATAAGCGTAAATTTTGTGCGGGGCACACATAGTGAGTTTGTAGTGCGCGTGTTTATTCACACGCTCAAATATGTAAGTATATGCATACATATTCGTATATCCTATGGTTCCCTTTGTAAGAGCGAATTGCACGAAACGCTTAAAAATGATTACTATAAGAAAACTTCATGTTCTGCGCAATTTTCTTAAGCGAAATTTAAGTGTTTACCTTCAGTTCAGGACCACTTGGTATTTTACGTTGGTTGAATAATTTATGAGGGGTCAATTTTTCAAACTATTCAAAGGATTGAGAATAACACGGTACGTAAATTTCTACCGACGGCTATGTATAGTACGTGAACGTGAAAACGTTTTCATGAAAATATTCTTGGGAATGTTCTGGAATCCATGCACATGACAGAGCAGTTCGCGATCACCAGGCGGGGGATAGGGAAATCGAAAAAAAAAAAAAAAAAGTAGGAAGAAACGAGAGAGAAGTCTGTGCCGATAATCCACGAAGCACGGATTGAATTCCGAAGCGGTTGTCGGGCTGCTTTATTTAGGCGGCGGGGGAATTACTCTCCGAGAGAATGAACGGCCGTTTCCAAGGACGTTATTCCCCCACACCCCCTGTGCGACTGCTAACTGGAGGTTTTACGACCTTGTCGAACTGCTCATAAACATTCGCACAGTGCTGCCAACCTGGCGTCAAAGATTTTCCCTGCATCAACACTGAACCTCCCCCATCCCCCTCGCTCCCCTGCAAGTTTCGTGAAAATATCCTAAATTAAAGTAATACAACACTTAACAATCTATTGAACTCGAGGGCCAAATTAGACAGGAAATATAAATTTGCAAACAACGTTGAATTAATTATATATAATATATTTAAGGGCGCTGCCTACATATATGTATAGACATATAGTTATTTAGATAGTTTATCCCATTTAACCTTGCACCCCAACACAATGCAGATAATAGAGTCTGTATTTGTACGTTACATATTTCATCTATAACGGATTCGTCGTGAATACAGAGCTCCGATTCTTTGTGGTTATAGTACAAATATTAAATATCTTGGTTTCACGAGGTGCTGAAACTCATAGCAGCTGACAGTATCTTTCATTAAAAAACCAAACTATTTGCAGCTTAAATTATAATGATCATTTTTGACACCGGTGTTGTTGGTACCTGAAATGCTAATTTTAGACAAACACTTAAAATAAAAATAGATGATGATGATAATATTATTATTATTAATAAACGAAAAATTTCTTGAACTTTACATGCCCCCAAATTTTTCCCGTTATAAAGAATTTCCCCTAAATTCAGGGGGAAAACCCTCAAGTTGACAACACTGCTGTTTTCCCAACCAGATCGGTGTGTGTGTGTGTGTGTGTGTGTCCTCGTGACTGGTTGAGCGCAACTTGACGGATTGCTGGACCCACGTGTCTGTCGGGGGGCGGGGCAACTCGCTAGGAGATTTGTATTGTAGTGAGCACAGCTTGTGCCCTGCCCGTGACTCAACAAAAGCCGGCACTCGTCCGTCTATTCTGTCTGCCCTCCCACCCCCANTCCCACGCCCACCATCCAATACAGGATCCTCCGTGTCCATGCTCGTTACGCCGTCTTGCTCACGTGGAGAGCAGTTCGCATTGGAAACTGCCCCGGTGAATGCGAACTCCAGCATGACTCAGTTTGTGAGCACCTTGTCATACTGTTTTTAAAAGCCTCCTAACTTTGAGTTAAATTTTTACCTTATTGGACGACTCAAGCCAACTCATTTCAAACGAACGTCAACTAAATTTAAACACTGGGATATTATAGAATTATGTTTCTGGGCCTACCACTCACTACAAAAATCGTATAACCATTTCAGAGGAGACAAGTGGTGTATAGTTTTTCTCTAAGGTTTCTTAGGGGTTCTGAAAAATCCCGAAGGAAAAACTAATTGAGCTAGTAGCTACATGCAGTTTTCGGCACGTTGAAGTAAAATTCTAGAAGTTTGTTTTGCCACCGCCAGATAGCGTTTGCCGCCATCTTAACTTTACAAATTCAAATGTTTGTGAAATGGCGGCCCGTGCAAGAACATGCACGATGTGCGGCTTGGCTTTTCGAGGCGACATCAGTTATTCGGACGTAAGGAAATTACTGCACACAGTTTAACAAGAAACCTCTGAGTGACCATACATTAAGAAATTGGCAACTGCGTTTCTTAGAATCTGGCAGTGTCCGTGATCGCAAAAGAAGATGTCGGCCGGATGTTGGTGACGAATGCGTCGAAAGAATGGGCGAAGCGTTTCCACGTAAGCCCTGCAAAATCCGCACGCGGAACTACGCGAGAATTATTGGTGATTCCACGCGCTTCTAGTGCTGCGAAGAGGCTGAGTTTACGTGCGAGCAAAGTTCAGTTAGGGCAACAGTTAGAACCTGGCGACCACATCGCACGACAACAATTCGCAGAAGAAATGCTTGCTCGCATCGACCATGAGGATGAGCTCTTGGGAAAAAAAAAATCACTTTCTCACACGAAGCAACATTTCGCGTGATGTGCGCATTTGGGGCACAGAAAACCTACATGTCATTATAATGTACACGACAGCACTAAAGTTAATGTGTGGTGTGGTGTTGATCCGTATCAGGAATTCAATCTCGTCTTATCCAGCAGACATGCTCCACAGAACATGGCAAGAGCTGGGATATCATTTGTACACTGAAGAGCAAAAGAAAACTGTTATATNTATCGGGGTAAGACCACTTGCATGATGTGCGCATTTGGGGCACAGAAAACCTACATGTCATTATAATGTACACGACAGCACTAAAGTTAATGTGTGGTGTGGTGTTGATCCGTATCAGGAATTCAATCTCGTCTAATCCAGCAGACATGCTCCACAGAACATGGCAAGAGCTGGGATATCATTTGTACACTGAAGAGCAAAAGAAAACTGTTATATGCGTGCGTACGCAAATAACAGAGGTATGGAACCAATCAGAGTAACGCGATGCGGTCGGCAGGTAGATCGGTTACTGCTGCTTCAATGGCAGGTTATCAAGATTTAAGCGAGTTTGAACGTGGTGTTATAGTCGGCGCACGAGAGATGTGACATAGCATCTCCGAGGTAGCGATAACATTTGGATGTTCCCGTACGACCATTTCACGAGTGTACCGTGAATATCGGGAATCCAGTAAAACATCACCATATTCGACATCGCTGCGGCCGGAAAAATATCGTGAAATAAAGGGACAAACGACGACTGACGAGAATTATTAAACGTGACAGACGTGCAACCCTTTCTCAAATTGGTGCAGATTGGATTTGTGGACTTCCCTGCAGGATTTATGGTGTGAATTGCCTCCTGCATACCTTCAGACATTAGTTGAGTCCATGCCACGTCGTCTTGCGGCACTTTTGCGTGCTCGCGTGGGCCCTACATGATATTAGGCAG
>NQII01002822.1:229292-287940 GCA_002778355.1 Clitarchus hookeri | reverse complement strand
GGGGGGGGGGGCTACATGATATTAGGCAGTTGTACCAGTTTTTTTGGCTCTTCAGTGTATTTTCTCCGTCCTACAAAGAGAGCCCACACCGAGGTCTTCTAAGGTAAGTATGAACTTTAATTTTTTTTTCAATGTGCTGAAAACCGCATGTATTTAGCTCAGTTGGTTTTCCCGTCATAATTTTTCAAAATCTCCAGCGTAATCTAGAGACATGCTCTACAGTCACAAAGTCATGTGTTATTTTTAATTTTCAAACCTGTTTTTTTCCCTATCTTGCGCGTTGGAGGAGGGTGATTATGTAGGTGGACCAAAGGCGGCCTGCACACATTCTTTGGGTCCTCCTCTGGAACATCTTCGCTGGTCAACGTCGCGGTGAGAACACATGTCCTTCGAACCGTCACACTGCCCTGGTACCACTGGCCGACCCGCGTGGTTGATGCCAGCAAACATGGGGACCTCCCGGCCGTTGCCATGTTGTACTTCGAGTGGTAACTGCCTCCCAGGCTGGTCTTGAATCGCGGGAAATAGTAATGGTTTCAGCCTGGTGATGCGCCGGTTGACTACCTAGCAGACAGATGGGGCCCAAGCTCATGCGGGCTCATCAGTGATGTTCCCTTCGCGGGAGATTGATGCTGGCGTGTGAGTTGGGGAAAGCCACAAGGGCTAACGGGAAGTAAGGAGGATCTCCGGCTGGACTAGAAAGGCCATGTTAGAGGATCTCTCAGAAGTTCGACTGGGAAGCACTCGTACTAACAAATTGTGCACTGACGAGTTGAAGTATAAAAATTAACTCAAGAGGTTAGCATATTTTTTTGCTAAAAACGTAACCTAACGAGTTACTTTTATTTCTGGCTGTCTTTTCCTTGAACTAGTTTGTACTGCCGACAAAATTTTAATGAAAGATTAAAATATGAACTTAACTTTAAATATTAAAACATCCTTATACGAAAATTTTAAAAATGTTACTACTTTTTTGTTCCGGGATTTGACAAGGTTTTTTTTTTATTAAGTGCACCATACTACAGTATCTATATGTCTATGGAGTTTTCCGGTGGTGTTTACTGCTTGGGCGTTCGCGTTTGTATATCACGTGGGATTAACAATTACAAACAAAAATTAATAGTCCCTGTTGGCCGCAACAGATAAGTATTGTTACAAGATGATGAGGGGCCTATTCGAGTTCGTAAGGGATGGAGGTCTTAATAGAAATATAAAATAATTAAATAGGTTTTCTAATTTATTTACACATACGTTATTTACAGCATTAAATTATCTATCTCCAACATTATTATTTTTATTGCTTAATGGACGGAGAATTTAATGTTTATCTGAAATCTAATTAAAGTCCTTCTCTTTGTCTCTGTTTTGTTATAGCATCAACACATGCTCAGTCTGTCTGCTATAATCTGTAATGCATTTAACCCGCGCATCAAGTTCAATAGTCCCGTCTGCCAGTCGCACTCTTCACTGCACCGATGCTCGAAGTCGCAGGTTTTCCTCCCCCGCTTGTCACTTCCGGAGCCACTCGTTGCTCTGCTGGCTCGTCGTCTATCGCTTAAGGCCGCACAGTCACCTAAACTCCCGACTCTCAAAGTCACGGCTTTGAGGCCTGTCGCACTATTATAGATTCAGTCGCCTAATCTCGAATATTCCCTGCACACCGAGTCAAACTGAGAGAAACGTTGAACTAGAAATTCCCTTAAGATAAACTTAGAAATTATATCCACGGAAGGTCAGGGGCGTGCGAGCCCAAAATGACTTATCACGGTAGAACGCGTAAGAATACGTGGCGGCATGCCTTTGTAACTTAAGACCGTGACAAGCTTATCNAATGACTTATCACGGTAGAACGCGTAAGAATACGTGGCGGCATGCCTTTGTAACTTAAGACCGTGACAAGCTTATCGCTTGCCTGACCTTCAAACATTCCTTGTTGACTCGCCTTCCGCTATCACATCACTACTCTGTCCTCCTGCATCGTTCGCGCGGTACAAAGCCCCGCGCGCGTAACAATACCTTAGCTTCTGGGAAAATGTTACTGCGAAAACAAATTTGTACTTTGTGTTTGGCGAAGGAAAAAAAAATGGTGGCCGCATCAGTTATTTCTTGCTCTAATCTACGACAGAACATCAAACATAGCAGCTTGAACTTGAGACACCGCCACCATTCTCCGGAACGAAAGTGCGACACCGAAGACATTTTCCCAATTCGTAGAAGATGGAAATGGAACTGTTCTTAGTGAACTGTCTTAGAATCGTTCTAGTTCTGAAAAGGATTTGAAATGCCGGTTCCTTGTGACGAGTCTTTCAAATATTAATCACAACACCGCCATTCCATCTGCGGCATAAGTTGAACGCTTGTTCTGCGTAGGCGGGAGCATTTGATGCGAGAGGAGAGACAAATTAACTCTTATGAATCTTTCAAACACACTGCAACGCAGTTCAAGCACTACGCAGGCGAGAGTCTTAATGCGAGGGACATTTGGCGGTATGATCACCGCGGCGACACTATCGTGCGTCATCACTACTTTACTCACTCCTCGATGTACACTTATTTAAGCACGTAGTATACATACTTATCTGTTCTCGTGCGTACATGCACCAGTTGAATCCACCGTCCCTGTTCAGCCGCGTTCACGCAACCCGTAGATAGACTCGAAANACACTTATTTGTTCTCGTGCGTGGATGCACCAGTTGAATCCACCGTCCCTGTTCAGCCGCGTTCACGCAACCCGTAGATAGACTCGAAATGCACGCAAACAGATTTCGCCGCTGGGCACAAAGGATGGGCATGTCGTTCACCTGAGGAGTCGATGTCGGTTCCGCTGCAAAAACGACGTTTCATAAATCATCCCGGCAATCTCCTTGATCCTTTACGTTTGTGGGGTGCATCCCCGTNACAGATTTCGCCGCTGGGCACAAAGGATGGGCATGTCGTTCACCTGAGGAGTCGATGTCGGTTCCGCTGCAAAAACGACGTTTCATAAATCATCCCGGCAATCTCCTTGATCCTTTACGTTTGTGGGGTGCATCCCCGTCTCTATTACCCAGGGTGACGCTTGATTTTGTTTTTTAGGGGCAGCGGTGGCGTAGTGTCCAGGGCGCTCGCCTCCCACCACGTTGATCCGGGCTCGATCCCCGGCGGGTTCACTCCCGGGTTTTCGCATTTGGGAATCGTGCTGGACGATGCCGCTGTCCGGCGGGTTTTCTCGGGGTACTCCTGTTTCCCCCGCCCTTGCATTCCAGCGCCGCTCCATTCTAGGGCTTCATTTCTGTCATGNTTTTCTCGGGGTACTCCTGTTTCCCCCGCCCTTGCATTCCAGCGCCGCTCCATTCTAGGGCTTCATTTCTGTCATGGCCGGGGATGACGGTCACCTACGGGTCCCAGCTGGAAAGACCGTCACTGGGAGGGCGTTACCTTGCCCTGGGTGCANGCCGGGGATGACGGTCACCTACGGGTCCCAGCTGGAAAGACCGTCACTGGGAGGGCGTTACCTTGCCCTGGGTGCACTCGCCACACGCCATTATTATTATTATTTGTTTTTTAACAGAATCTTGATCCATTTGTGAATGTTTGAGATCGCAAAAGTAGTATTATTAAACGAGGAGGCTAGGCCCACGGCATATTTGAATCTCCGCTTTGTTTACATGGTCAAGAAATAATATGGACTCTATGTTCTCTACGCGCGTTTATTTGAGTTTGAAAGAAGATATAAATGTAATAAAAATAGGGTCAAACAATTAAATCTTGGTAATTCTTTCACAAATATCTTGCGCAGTGTAAATGAGAGAGACTTAGTGACGACAGGCGTGCGTGGGGTCGCACCGACTGACTTAACGTGTCGTCTCTCAACCACCTCCTCACAGCTGGCAATCTCGTCTTTAATCCTAGTATTTCCAACCTAATTCCCTTCCTTGCAGTTAAACTTTGTACACGAAAGTGCGCCTAGTTAAGAGAGGGCGGGGAAAAAGACATCGTCCCTTAATTAAATTATGAAATGAATTTTAACCGCGTTTCTAGAGAAATGTCTTGAGAACGACTCGAGCGAAATTGCCGCCCGTAAATTACTACGCCATTTTTGCTCGCGTTAATTAACGCTGCTCCTTTGCGATCCGTGTCGGCGAGGCGAGCCACAAAGACGAACCGACAGTTCTGCTGCTGCTTCAGTCAAACTTAGTTATTCTTTATTGTAATTTGTTTTATGAAATTGGAGCAAAACTGATGTGCTGGTACTCGGTTGTGCAACAACTGGGGCAGCAGAATAAACATCGCCCCCTCCTCCTTCTGCCCCCAGAAATACAGCAAAGAGCGCTATAATAACAGTAAATGGACACCGAAATGCGTTTATATAGACTATACAATCTCTAATGAATTGTTATAGTGCATTTTTGATACNACAGTAAATGGACACCGAAATGCGTTTATATAGACTATACAATCTCTAATGAATTGTTATAGTGCATTTTTGATACTTACATAAATCTTTACGTCTGGCCTAATTAATGACTTTGCTCTAACTTTTATGAAACATGACACTTTCAATTTGGCAGGGAACAAATTATTGGGTGTTCTCTGTTAAATAACTCAGAATAAAAAATTTATAAAATACACGTTACACTCCTTTAAGTATGTCAATAGATGTAGTATACAATATGTTATTAATTTTATACGTGAAAATACAGCTTGAGCAAAATGCCACTCAGCATTACAGACGTGCAGAGACATTCCCGAAGATATTGATAAGAGATGATACAGTAGAGGGAACGTAGGGTAGAGTGCGTGTATCAGTTGCACGGTAAACAACTCTCCGCGTTCCAGCAATAAACTGCTTTTCTGGCAATAGCACTGTCGAAACTATGCGGGCTAGTATTAAGGTATGTGAGAACTTCGAAACGTTTGAACAAATTCTCTACCATAGTTTTAATGCAGGGAGATAAAAGTGTAGGTTTGTTCAAAAACCAGACGTAAACAAACACGTTGATTACTGCTGCTCACGTGACNCCTACATAAATCTTTACGTCTGGCCTAATTAATGACTTTGCTCTAACTTTTATGAAACATGACACTTTCAATTTGGCAGGGAACAAATTATTGGGTATTCTCTGTTAAATAACTCAGAATAAAAAATTTATAAAATACACGTTACACTCCTTGAAGTATGTCAATAGATGTAGTATACAATATGTTATTAATTTTATACGTGAAAATACAGCTTGAGCAAAATGCCACTCAGCATTACAGACGTGCAGAGACATTCCCGAAGATATTGATAAGAGATGATACAGTAGAGGGAACGTAGGGTAGAGTGCGTGTATCAGTTGCACGGTAAACAACTCTCCGCGTTCCAGCAATAAACTGCTTTTCTGGCAATAGCACTGTCGAAACTATGCGGGCTAGTATTAAGGTATGTGAGAACTTCGAAACGTTTGAACAAATTCTCTTCCATAGTTTTAATGCAGGGAGATAAAAGTGTAGGTTTGTTCAAAAACCAGACGTAAACAAACACGTTGATTACTGCTGCTCACGTGACTTTTGGAAGTTGTTGTTGGTTTGGGGTAGGTCAAGGTCGGGTACATGGGAAGGAGACGATAATCGATCTACCTCATATTTAGTCCACGGTTAAGCCTCCCGCCAAATTCCCTTCAAGAAAACAGCTGCTCTACGAAGAAGGTAAATAACGCCGACCAACCCAGCAGCATATGAAGTGCACCCTCAAAAGTTATTCATTTAAAATGATTCTCCAGGCAGTTTTTTCTGCTTTTTTAGGAAGAAAGAAATTAGCACTGTAGTTAACATACCCTCAAAAGCAAAAAAAAAAACTGGTATAGGCGTGCGTATGCAAATAACAGAGGTATAGAACCAATCAGAGTAACGCGATGCGATCGGCAGCTAGAAAGGTTACTGCTGCTACAATGACAGGTTATCAAGATTTAAGTGAGTTCGAACGTGGTGTTATANTGTTGGTTTGGGGTAGGTCAAGGTCGGGTACATGGGAAGGAGACGATAATCGATCTACCTCATATTTAGTCCACGGATAAGCCTCCCGCCAAATTCCCTTCAAGAAAACAGCTGCTCTACGAAGAAGGTAAATGACGCCGACCAACCCGGCAGCATATGAAGTGCACCCTCAAAAGTTACTCATTTAAAATGATTCTCCAGGCAGTTTTTTCTGCTTTTTTAGGAAGAAAGGAATTAGCACTGTAGTTAACATACCCTCAAAAGCAAAAAAAAAACTGGTATAGGCGTGCGTATGCAAATAACAGAGGTATAGAACCAATCAGAATAACGCGATGCGGTCGGCAGCTAGAAAGGTTACTGCTGCTACAATGACAGGTTATCAAGATTTAAGTGAGTTCGAACGTGGTGTTATANCCATGTATACCAGTTTTTTTGGCTCTTCAGTGTAAGACAAGTATCAAACGCACGTAGTTGCAGCCTTGAAGACAGTGCAGGGCACGAGAGTAGAGAATTCTGCAAGGGACACGCTGCCCTGGAGAAAGACTTAGGTATGTCTGAGAAGGGGAGGGGGGGGGTTGGAATTCCGAGGTGAGGTAAATTGGAGAACCACGAAATAAACCAAGCACAGTCGGGCAACATCTGCAGCATTTCCCACGTGCGAATGTCTCGCGTTTCTCTTTCCAGCAGTGTATCTTTACGCAAGTGTAGAAGATAAATTTTCAAAATATTCTCTGCGATAATATGGCCTGTGAAAACTTTAAAGTGCAAGGTCCGAGAGACTGTTGTCGACATTGGTCTACGAAGCTCAATCGAGTTTTCGGACTTGGGGCCATTGTCAGTAGGTATACTGAAATCGTATGTTTCTTCACGTCTTCGCATGCGCCAAGCTCCACTCGGTAAAACCATGTCAATGCCATGTTGATAGTTGGGTTTCTACCCACTAACATGTCCACTGTGGATTAATCTCAGATCGCCGTTGTGGAAGGCCGACCTGTTGATGGCCATATTCAAGCCCTAACTTAACTTCGTGAGCTCTCTGGCATCAGCAAAATACCCCAACGGACTGAAGGACCCATCCCCTTAAGCTTAGTGGGTTCTTGGTAGTCTGTTGAGATGTATACATGTAGGTAAAACTGTCTGAATAATTAATAGCCAAAATCAAGGAAAATAATAAGCGACAAGCGGAGTTCTATGATTAACACATCACTACTCTGAAACACGCACAGCGCCAAATTTCATAAAACCAATTCCACGGTTAATATTTTCAGCAAAAATCAATTAAACGTCTGAGTCTAAAATAGATATATTTTTTTTCAACCTTCTAACATTACCATGTACTAATTTAGTTTAATTCCCCTTCCCGTCCCCTTCGTTTTTGTAAAAACGACCCATGATTGGGCAAACAAGCCTGCAAGTTAAGAACAGAAGTAGCCATTGTTCGGCATATAGCGTCTACCNCATCCCCCTTCGTTTTTGTATAAACGACCCATGATTGGGCAAACAAGCCTGCAAGTTAAGAACAGAAGTAGCCATTGTTCGGCATATAGCGTCTACCACTTCTCAGCCTAAGTTATAAAAATACATTAAGGAGTCCCCCTCGTTTTCGTATGGGTTTCGTTTAAACTAAGCAGTTGTGCCTATACAAATTAAAAATAAACAAAATTTTCCAATGTAAACTTTTTTTCAGGGCCGAAATGAAAGATGTTTGTCGTCAATTTATAAATGAGGTTGTTGAAACATAAATGTGGTCGTTGGAAAAAGGTCACAATCAGCGAAAATAGTTGCGAGTAGCCCTCTGCTTAAGATATTCATTCTTCTATAAAATAGTGTTTTGAACTGTAGCGACAAAGCTGTATATATTCTGAACAGATTACTCTGTTAGAACCAGATCGACACCGATTAAAATTTTCAGGAAACAGAAAACTAGCCAAGACGTCGGAACGCTTCCTTAAGGCTAGACGTGACCTTGAAGCGTCCCTTTAAAGCGTCTCGGAATCTCATACAAGTAACTACCAACCTACTGAAACTGAAAGGTCCTCAGAAATGTACTGCTTCTATGACTTCTGCGTACCTGAAGCCCGAACTACAAATGCAATTAGACAATTATTTCTGAAGCACGGANCTGAAGCCCGAACTACAAATGCAATTAGACAATTATTTCTGAAGCACGGAGACTTATTAACGTAACTTAGTTCTATTTTGGGTGGCAAAATAAAATCGTATCACAGGGAGAATTTCTAAACGCCCTTCACGATGTCTGATTTCTTCCTTGACTGGTGCAGTAAATTGGTTCCTTGTAGCTATATTTATAGCAATAAAACTGTGTTTAGTACTTTATTGTGGCGTCCCATAGAACCAATAATACTCGGTACCATAAATGATGGTACGAGATATTCTCATTGTGCAATCTTCGACAAAGATACAATAAAACAGTGTGTACGCTTGAAACGGGTTAAACAATGAAAATTAAGAAATTATTGAATTTTACTGTTTATTCTACGCACAAAGTTACGACAGGTGGTTGTGTTTTATGCCAAACGGTTTGACTAGAACCTTCCTTTGCAGGAAAAATTTGTAACTATACAAACTAAATCTTTTAAACTTTTTGCCAAAAAAATGTTTTGGGAATGCTAAGAATTTTCAAAATTTTAAATGTACACATTTTGTAAATACTATTATAGGAATTTAAATGTTTTAAGTACACATAATATATAAAACATAAATAAACTTCGCCAGTTTGCCTCAATGCATTTCTATAATGTAAGCAACGGCTACCAACATTTAAAAATAATACAACACAGGCAATCATTTTCATTATGACCAGTAATTCTTTGGCGTCCTGTGAAATGAGTGCGACGTCTGTAGACTTGTCCGGAGCGATACGATAATGTTATATGATTAGTAAGTTAAAAAAAAAAAAAAATTTAACTAGTGTCCACAGAAGTGTTATTCTTCTAACAGATAATGTAGACGTACAAGAAATGGCAATGTCAATGAACACAAGTCTGTGATTCGGGGACCCGTCATGTCGCTGAAACGTCGTTTGGCAGTATCTGCCAGACTTTAATGCATTTCTAAGCTGCGATATCTCGCGACACGAGTCCCCCCCCCCCCTGGAACGATACACGGTCCAGTTATCTCACATGTCACACCTACTCAGCCGTCGAGCGTGAGTTATGTTCGCTTTGCTGGCATCTTCGCGCAGCTGCACGTTGAGTTTATTGATGCGGAATTTTCTACAGTTATGAGCTGGCGCTCGTTACGTCCCCGCGTTCGACGAGAAGACGCTCTACGCTCGCTCGTGTTTCATTATGCATGTATAGGACGCCAAATGCACTGAGTAACGCGAAAAGATGCCTTAGAATGAAATATGCGCTACCAGATATAACTCTTGAAAAACGCATTTAAATTTCAAATTTGTGTTTTTATTAAATTATCAACTTGCTTTTAAAGTAATACATTCAAATTTTAAAAAATGAAAAATATAAAAAATGTGTGTTTTGAAAAATTTAACAAAATAATTTTAGTAAGTGTTCAAATCAAGGTGTTTTTTTTAACAAATTTCTAATCAGTGTTACGAATTTCGTTTCATATATGCGAATATGTTATATATTACAGAATACTCTCTCCGTGGTTTCGTCACATTTCTTGAATTAAACATTTAAAAAATCTACCCATGTTTGGTTACTGAATATGTATGTCGTGTTTCACATGCGTTTTATACTTCTGTCGTCATAAAAATATCTTATTTTTCTTATTAAATTGAACTTTTACTTATATTTTATCTATACATTATAATATATCATTTATAATTAATATTAACAAAAACAGGGANTAAATTGAACTTTTACTTATATTTTATCTATACATTATAATATATCATTTATAATTAATATTAACAAAAACAGGGATATAAAAGCGGGTGCGTGTACTTATGTACGCCCGTAGAAGTTATACTTCTTTGGCGTGATTAAAATAAAATTTTATTATACAATTTTTGTCACTAACAAATTTTTTACGGCACAATGTAAGTAAAATTAATAAATAAGATATATATATTCACAATTAAATACTAATATAAATGAAATGCTTNTACGGCACAATGTAAGTAAAATTAATAAATAAGATATATATATTCACAATTAAATACTAATATAAATGAAATGCTTTTCAATTTGCTTATTACATGAACTGATTTTCTGTCGGTTTTAAATATGACCACGTGCTATGTTGTGTACCTTGNCTTATTACATGAACTGATTTTCTGTCGGTTTTAAATATGACCACGTGCTATGTTGTGTACCTTGCGTTTGTATATATCTAGAAGATACGCGCATGCGCGTTGGGTCATACCGCTATCACGTTCACTGTCGAATTTCGTTACACTGTGTGCGCGCAACTTCCGTTGCACACTAAACTTTTACCCTGAACGTGCCAAAAGAAGTATAACTTGAAAAGGTGTGTTGGCAATGCCTAGTAAGAAATAGTTTTTATGCATAATCTTATTACATTAAGTCCCCACGAAAGCGGTGCATTGTCCCTTTGATGTAATTTTTCTATTCTTATTTAAGCTTCCTTTGCATGAGTCGGAGGGTAACTGGCTTCAGAAAAGTTGGAAGTAACCGTGGATGGACTAGAGACAAACAGCAAGAAATAACCACGAGCAGCAACGAAATTATATGCTGACATTTTTCACATTTGGAGAAAAACCACACATATCATTAAAATAAGCAATCCGTCTTCGCCACTTACGTTTTCTTTCAGTTGTTTTTACTGTCACTATGAATTTATTTTTATGCTTTACTAGTGTTTTGCCTACGACGCACATTCTATCGGTGAATTAATACATTTCCACAGCCGCATTTCGCTACTTCTGACAAGTACTGAAATCCCTAATTTTCTATCAATGTTCGTCAGCAGTAAGAAAACAGCCTACAGTAAATAGGAAATGTTTTTTCTTCCGAAATTTTATAGTTTTGGAACAATCGACGGTGTTACTCATTAAAATAAGAAGTGATTTAACTATAAATTCAAGTACCAAATATCATTTTATGTCTAACGTATTAGTTAGAAATACGCACACAATCTCACTGATTCTTGCTTTACTCCAATACTTTACATTCCAGAACATGACGCACTGCTTACTCAGTATGGCGAAGCTTGGAGACCAACCTCACTAGTGCCTTCTATGTGAACTGTGTGGGAACGTATACAATAGATATGACTGCTTACTAAACTGTATCGTACATTAGTGAGCTCCCTTTTTCGTTACGAGGTACTTCGCGGTTTAATAACTAAAGTAAGTAGTCAAAACCGTTGCAATTTCACACAAGTGCCGCAAGGTTCGGTGATAAAAAAAGTGGTTTCCAATATGTCCATCGAGGGTTCTGTGTTGCGATATGAATCGTTTGCTTGACTTTAAAACAATACATTTTTATAATATCGCAATTTTTCAGTTTACATTTGCATTCCTGTTGTGCGGCATTTCAATCAGGACTATTTTGTATTTTATGATGCTACCGTCCGCACATCTGTGAACATCTCGGAGAACACAAGGCTTTAATCGCCCAGCAATAACTTGATTCTCCGGCACTACATGACCTCTGCTGGCTCCAGTAAACTTGCACCGAGAAAAGAGCTTCGTCGAATCAAGCAAATTTTGTTTGGGGCAACCAAACTAATTATTTGTATAGAGACAATAGTATATATATTGTTGTTTTTATTCGGTTACCCCAAACGAAGATTTGGTAGGCGCAAGTAAAGATTTGCCTCGCTCAACGTGTATTTTAAAGTTTCTGTTCACATAAAAGAGTTGCCAACCTGACTGAGTTTCGAACCCATATTTTCTGTGCTCGAGAGCACAAACCTCAGCGAATGTGGCTACTAATGAAATTGGAATGTTTTTAAATACACACATTTCGAATACTGGACAACGTGCGGAAATTAATATTTCAAACTTGAAGGCGTGCAGGTGTTAATGGATTACCTCAAAACCGAAGATCTGAGAGACTCTTTCATGGAGAAAATAGAAGAGATAGGCATTCACTTAGAAGCTAGGAATATAATGGACAACAAACAATTGCACAAGTTATGGAGTGAATTCGCTACAAAAATTGGCAGGAGATTGGAGGATTTCGATAAATGGAGTCGGCGAATTTCTGATGACCCATGATGGGGTACTCAGGTAAAGGATTTAATAAGTAGAAGTCGGACTACTCCTGATTGGCGAGGAGGACAGGTTTTTAAAGAGAAAACAGGTAGAATACCGAGTTACGGCAAGAAAGAAAAGTGAATGGCCCGAAGAGACCAAGAGGAGAAAGTGCCGTGCACTGCCTTACTCATCAGAGTGCAGACGCAGGGCGGGAGGATGGAGGGTGTGCTGACCTCCGGGCCTTAAAAACCTGACGGTGTGCCTGGAAACACCACACGGTTGTTCGCCAATTACGGTGATGCTGAATTACGAGTCCTACGAGGGGTATGGGCTGGGTTATTCGACACACCTGTCTATGCGCCTGTTCGATGCTCGGCGGTGCGGGATGGCATATCAAGGCCTGGCTTCCGTACCGCGCTCATCTGGTCGACTGCACGATGACGAGGGGTAAACCCCACCCCCTCCCTCCACCACCTCTACGACCCATCCTCAGCACTTTGGGCCTGCGTTGCCTAGAGACGGTTCGACGCCTCTCCTACGTCATCGGGCGCGAGTGCGCCGGCAAGACGATCAGCGCTACCTATATGGAGTTTCCTCAACACCTGACGTCACTAACTCTGGAGGAGCTGGCTATGCGACATATACCCTGGCCTCAAGACTGCTCGAGAGAGAACAATGCGGTGGGCTGCCCACATGTATCATTTATAAAATTAGTATTTTAATGGGCGTTTAATATATTTGGGCATTTACTCTGTAATTTTATTTAAGCCCAGTATTATTCAAAGGTGCAATTTTTAATATGTTTAAACTTGTTTTTAACAACCTCTTATATTTTGGTTTTGAAATTTTTGGGGAATTTTGCAAAAGGGTGGTTAAAAAAGAAATCAGGGTAAATTGTTCATTTCTCACAACTGGGGATAATTTATCTTGTCATTTGTTCCTACGGGATGGGATTATTTACTTAAGTTTTCTAATGAATTTATGATATCTGCGCAAAGTTTTGAAGATGTAATTAGTCCATACATCGATAAGGATGATGTAGATGGAGAAAGATGCATAGGTCACTTCCATGGGGTGGTTGGGTGTCCTCCGGGTTCTTCCGTCCCGTGACAAAACTTTACGGCTTTAACTTTTAGTTTCCTGTTGAACTTGGTTTATTAGTCAAACTGACGAATGTCTGATAGTTTCAGGGGGAAACGTATATTTTGAACATTTCGCAACGCAGTACATTGTCCTCTTAATAAGATTACTTGGATGGTTTACTTCAACTCACTCAATTACTGTGTTCACGTTCGTGAACGTGTCGCAAATACACTGAAAAGCAAAAAAAACTTGTATACCTGCCTAATATTGTGTAACCCCCCCACCCCTCCGCCCCGAGCACGCAGAAGTGCCGCAAGACGACGTGGCATGGACTCGACTAAGGTCTGAAGGTATGCAAGAGGCAATTCACACAATTAATCCTGCAAGGCAGTCCACAAATCTAATCTGCGCCAATTTGAGAAAGGGTTGCACGTCTGTCACGTTTAATGATTCTCGTCAGTCGTCGTTTGTCCCGTTATTTCACGATCTTTTTCCGGCCGCAGCGATGTCGAAGATGTGATGTTTTACATGATTCCTGATATTCACGGTACACTCACTCGTGGAATGGTCGTACGCGAACATCCAAATGTTATCGCTACCTCGGAGATGCTATGTCCCATCTCTCGTGCGCCGACTATAACACCACGTTCGAACTCACTTAAATCTTGATAACCTGCCATTGTAGCAGCAGTAAACGATCTAGCTGCCAACCGCATCACGTTACTCTGATTGGTTCCATACCTCTGTTATTTTCATACGCACGCCTATACCAGTTTTTTTGGCTCTTCAGTGTAGAGGGTACTTACGACCGGTACTATGAATAAAAAGGTCTTCCAATGTCTTACTTGAGGCTGGTTGCTTCAGGGTGCTCCTGGGAATGTTTGAGAGCCCACTGGAATGTGTGTCTTCCTCCTTGTAGCGTGACGGACCCCAGTTCTTTCAGGTTCTTTATAGATATATAGAACTCAGCGAGTTAAAACTGCATATATATTATCAGTTACCTCTGCAAAAAAACGTCATAGTTTTGACCAAGCATGTAATTTATAGTCCCATCGTTATAACACAGGCAATATCAACCAGAGAACCGAACAATCACAACGTTTATTATAACTATTCAAGAGGATGATTATTTAGCATTATTATTCATTTCGCTTATAAACTCCATATCTTCGCTGTAATCGCCGTTTAGCTTCCGCACACGTTCGAGTTATATTTCAAAAGCGCTAATCCCTTAGAGTACACATTAATTTTCCCTTTCAGATGTTGCAAAGAACAAAGTTTGTGGCGCGAGATGCACTTACAAATTCTGTACAATGCCTGGCATTTTGGAACCTTTGGAAGTAGTTTCAGTACATCCATCAGACAAGAAACAACCAATCGTAAAATAGTTTATGTGTCAGCGGTAACCAGTGGCGTTGCACAGGGAACGGCAACGTCCGCATTGTTACCACCTTCTGAACCTGTACGACACCGACAATGATTATACATACTCCGCAAGGTGTCAAACGTTCACGAGTATACTCGGTATTATATGTTAAGGGGTGAACAGACTATTAGATTTATTTCCATATAGGCGGTTCGGAACTACGTTTGTAATCCTAGTCTTCACTCCTTGCTGGGGTCTGCCATATTCCCCGGAAATTCTATCTACATAATTTTATCGAAAAAATGTTTTTGTTCTGCTTTTGGGATGTGCGTTGCTCTGTTGAAGAAAGTGGCAGTAAATATGTGGGATAAAAATAGTACATTCCTTTCGGCAGCATGTCATTTATTTGAAGCAAGAGGACAATTAATTCGAAAATGTATTTGTTATTTTCTTTAACTGCAGTATCCGGCTCAAAGTAACGGACTCACGTTTATGCAAGCAGAAAACGTAACAGTTGCGACGGAAGGAGCTTCGTCGCATGTTTGAACATGGTATCATATTTTCTTGTGTAGGGTACTTCATATTGGTGCTTTTCATGGTTTCCAGCCAACGAGCAAAGAAACGCCTTCCCCGCACGGAGTTCCGCCTTGCAAGACGCTCAGCGCCTGTCGCCGCATCTACCTGCAATACAAACCTGTATGGTGGGTTGTAGCCCGCAAGTTTGGAAGGTGCTTGGCCTGCGCGCCAAAGAGACATCCTGCCGTTATTGAAGAACAATTACGACACCGAAGCAAAGCTTGTGATTGGTGTTTGATGTGGTACTGTGTTTCCGATTATTCTGGAGAAGAAGATGTTCAAGGAAGAAGGTGTCCCGCCCCCTCTCTACTAGTATTTTCTCTACCCACTAATAACGAGCATGGTTCCTATATATCTGACTCCTGTAGCATTTTCTACTAATAATTGCAAACAATTTTTAATTATTTCCTGTCGAAAGTATTTAGACAGTGTCTATGGCTATTTTTCCCTTTCTTTCCTTAGTATAGTAGTTTAGCTATAAGTACACTAAGGGACGTTGTCATGGCCGAAATGAGGACATGGCAACCCAATTCCTGGCTGCCGCGATGCATGTCTCCTTGCATGATATACTTTCCTTGAAGGCAAACGGGACCTCGTCCTCAGACGCACCTAACTCCTGTCCCTACCGCGGGCTCACACCTAACCCTTAGTATTAGAGTATGTTAGAAAATAATAAAACGGGAGGGGGGGGGAGATCGTCGCCGAGTCCGGGACTCGGTTCGCGTCTGAGCAGGCGCCGCGCGAATGTCGGCCTAATGAAGCTTCAGTTAAGTATGATTCGGGACTCTGTTTATTTCACCCTGGTGAGTAGGGACTCGGAACATTTCCGCAGACAGAAGTAATGGACTTAGCCACCAGCAGTGCAGAGGCGGTCGCAATTCTGCAGAACGAAGCGAGGGACTTTGTCTCTGGCGTTGGCGAGTTTCGACTTAGAAAATAATAGGTCGACTGAAGTAAATGACTTTGATTCCGGCCAGAAGTGAGTTGGGGCATTGCAATCTCTCGCTGGAATAGTGGACTCAAGCAGACCCTACACGATCAGTTTTACTGCCGGTACTGTTTCAGTACTGTCATAAACGCCAACAAATCAAAGGCATGTCTAGCTGCAATTTTAGCAATATCAGTCTTAAAAACTACGGGTTTCTCGTACAAGATAAATTAAAAAGTGGCTCAAACAAAAGGAAAAATTTTAAAACGTGAATTCGTTGTCAGAAATACATTTCTGCATACACAATCCACAATTTATTCAGTGTTGCATTTTGTTTTGCCTTGTTCATACACAAACAATGCAAAGAATACCATAATTCTATGGAAGCGCTTCGTAAAGCTGAATAAACCGGTGCGATAATTCCCGAGCGTCGTGTGGCGATTCACCTAGACTCGATCCGCTGTCTACGCCGCTGGCAGGTGTCATACGCACCTCCGCCATGACTAGGGCGATACTGACGACAATACTGATGCCGCAATACCACACGTCAGTGATATTGACAGTACTGCAAATACCGATGGTCTGATGTAAAAACATTCGAATCTTCTTCAGTACTTAACATAAATCCGTTGTTCCAGCCCACGCACGATCAGTATTATTTTCGACATTATCCGATACTGTCAGTGTTACTGATCGTGTAAGGTCTGCTTTGGTATTTGGCGGATATTCACTCTGAGCATTGTAATATTTTATTGCGGGAGTGTGGACTCAGCGGAGAAGGAGGACTGGACTTTCGTTCCCTAGACGGGTTAAGGTAGACGGAGCTACCCAGAAGTTAATCCAGTGGGGAAAGGAAAGCCGCTACGCAATATGGTATATGGTGATGGGATGAACTTCTCGGAAGCTCAATGTACAAAGCCAAGGGACTCGGGGGCACGGTGGTAGTTCGCCTAGAGGAAGAAGAATGCTGTGAGCCAGTGAGGACGATTGATATTGCGAAGTGTGATTATTGCACTTAGCATTCTGTGTGGCAGGGCAAGCACTCCCGGCATCGCGCGGTGTTCATGGGGAGAGCATCCCCGACTGCACCTTGACTTGGGTGTATGGTGGACAAGCAATGCCTACGCCTTCAGGTGTTCGGTGAGGGGAATGCCGTCGGCTTGCGGTCTTCTGCTGAAAGGTTGTGTGATAAGAACGCAATGGAGCAATGCCAACACTCGTGGTGTTTGACGAAGGGAATACTCTTGGCTCAAGTGATAGCAATGAACGATGTGTTTTACGTGCAGGACTGAAGGAAAGAGTAACTTGTTGTTATTTTGTGTTATCGTCACGTCTACTGTCAAGGGCATTGGCTGGCGATTTAAAATTATTTTAAAATATAACAAGTTTGTTGTTTTATTTGGTTTAAAGATTGATTGTCACTTTTGTGGGCAGTTGTGCAACATGTGCAGTTTTGGTTGTTACTGTATGGTCAAAAGTTTATAATGGTAACGTACAGTAACTGTAATTTCTAGTAACGTCGGGGGCAGCGGTGGCGTAGTGGCCAGGGCGCTCGCCTCCCACCACGGCGATCCGGGCTCGATCCCCGGCGGGCTCACTCCCGGATTTTCGAATGTGGGAATCGTGCTGGACGATGCCGCTTGCCGGTGGGTTTTCCCGGGGTACTCCCGTTTCCCCCGCCCTTGCATTCCAGTGCCGCTCCATTCTAGGGTCTCATTTCTGTCATGCCTGGGGATGACGGTCACCTACGGGTCCCAGCTGGAAAGACCGTCACTCGGAGGGTGTTGCCTTGCCCTGGGTGCCCTCCCCACATGCCATTATCATTATAGCAACGTCACAATTACAAGTTAACAACCAACCAAGCTGTTTGTTGTTACTCCCGCTCCACTCTGGAAGGCGAAAGTTCAGTTGTCAGATTTCCCTTATCCTTTTGTCGATTTTTATGTGAAATTATTGCTTCCTCGTCCTTGCATGGTGGAGCATGGTGGAGGTTGGGTGGGAAGTTGTGGCGGCTGTGAGAGATTGAAAAGGGCCGCAATTTCTCTGCCCACCTCTGCTTAATTTGGCTGTTATATCTTCCAGACTGGAGTGGCGGATAGGGTATGAAGGGTGTGTTATGTGCAGCTAATCTTTTGTTATTGCACCATGTTGACAAGTACACGGACAGCCCGGGTGCAAAAGTTAAGGAATCTCTCTGCTGGGGTTGCTGAGGGATGCTGGAGAGGAGGAGGGGGTTACTGATACGATAGATACCCTGTGACAACTCGCTTGGAGCGCAGTACGTGCGGAGGAAGAACCTGTGTTCAGTGGGAACAGCCACGATTAATGTGGGTGAGCCTGCTCCATTATTTAAGTTGTTGCGCTATTTCCCGAGCAACCGTCAGAGCAGATTGTCAGTTTTTAAAGCTCTCAATTTGCTGTGTATTGTTAATTTTATTGTTGAATTAGAAAGATAGCGCCACACACACTCTATTAAATCATTCGGAAATTTATCATGTTAGTGTATACGCTTTGTGAGAAAGCGAAAATTGTGATTTCCCCCTCACCCCCTATACATTAATTGCAGGAAACAGTCAAACGAGTAGGGAAGTTTCCAACTTTGTATAGTAGTGAAGCTAGACATTCCAACATCTGCAGCTTGGTGTGTGCTATTATTTCTATACGGTGTATAGTTAAAAAAAAACTTCCGTTACAGTTTAGGAAGTTCGCCAGAAAATTTGTTTACAGTGTAGTTCTGGTTTATTTGTAATTTACCGGACCCGTGGAGTTTCAGCCCAGAAGTCCTGGGCTTAACTTCTTAACTAGCAGTGGTGAAATTAAGTTTTATTTGGAGTGATAATTGAAGATCAATTTACTATCAACAAATACCTTAAAACATACAATGAAAAGGAATAAAAGACTTCTCGCTTCGCTGCTGTTTAACGATAAGCATGTAGATTCTCGGAGGTGTAATAACTGAGGATACACAACGCCTCTTCTCATTTGGAACAATCAGGAGTAACGGGGGATGTTTGCTGTAAGGTTCCGCGGTGGAATCGTTACACCATTTTACGCATCTTACATTTCGCTGACAAGAGAACGAGTTTGTGAATACAGTTCATCTTAAAGTAATTGCAATTCGGGATTAACTTAAAATCTACGAAAACGCTATCGGAGTGTGGACCATATATTTATAATACGTGTAACATATATTCTGACTTACACCAACATCTCTTGTAGATACTCCGAAATACCGCGTAAGTAAACGATGTAATACTTTCATTTTAATGTTCTCGTATCACCAGGCACTGCTGAGTTACTCATTTATAGGCTTTTCACGGTGAAGTGAGAACTTTTGTGGCCCAAGTCACTTCCGCTCATATATTCCTATACAATAATTGTTTGCTTTGGTGAGCTCTACCACCCCTCAATGTTTGTCCCATAATTTTAGAATCATCCTGTATACGCCCCCTTGTTGGCGACGGGGTGCACCAGCCCCCCCCCCCTAAGGCGCGAGATGCGGCCGGCCTGGCCACGTCATTGCAAAGTCATCCTCACTGGAGTAGCTGGTGGCTAGCTTAGCTGACCGCCTACCGAGCTACCACGCCTCACCGGGGTCCGCCCCATCCGTGAAACGCGAAGATGGAAGTCACCCGCGGTCCGCCGGCCGCACGGGTTCGGCTCAGACCACTCGACCAGCGTGGCCGCCGCGAAGACACGCCCGCCTGGAGAGTTCCATTGTCCTTGAACCAACTTAAAACTACGCGACACTGTCCGCTTTCACGTTTATAATATTTAGCTATTCATGGCAGGAATTTTTGGCACATGTGAAACAGTTTTGTAATTGTTTGATTTAACAAGAATCTTTATTTCTCGGCCGGGTCGTGACGTCTCTCCCCCTCGAGCCTACTGCCTGGGCCAACGTCACTCTCTCTCCACGGTCACGTGTCGCGTGTCATCCACGCGTTGCGATTGGACCCGGGGTATGACCTCATACTTGCCTTATCGTCAAATACATTTTTTTTGCCTCAACTGAATTTTGTCAGTGTAGACGTTAGTCGTTTCAGTTTGAAAACTTTCACAGGATAGTTTCATGTCAGTGTGAGGGTCTTGGAGTGCCCCCCCCCCCCATCATCCTCCCACACACACACACACACACACACATGCAGATTCTACTCTGGACCGTCTTTTTATTTGGTTTCTCAGTCTCCATCACTGAAAAAAAGAAAGGTTTTATTGAATCTGTTTGCTTGGTACGACCGAATAAATCTTGTGTGTAGGGGCATTGAAATATTTTGTTGTTGTAACCTAATTATTTTGTTGTTCTTATTTGGTTGTCCCAAGCATATATTCTGTTTGCGCAACTAAATATGTATTTGTCTCTACGTATATTAAACAGTTCCGATTAAAACTAAACAATTGGAATGCCGCCCCAACAACGTAAGCTAACTGACTAGAGATGAAGTAAGAATATTTTAAAATACATTTCAAAGACTGGGCAACGAGAGCAAATGAATATTTCAAGTTTTACAGCCTTACTTTTTAGCTTCCTGTTGATATTGTTAGATTAGAATGTGTACCACTGTCAAGCATTAATACATGCACTAATAAACACCATTAATATTCTAACTGTTACGCAAAAATGCAAACAAACTCTAGAGTTGTATTTTTGAACGAAGGCAGTAAAATGAGTGGCCAAACAAATACACAGTTGATATAAAAAAAAATTATTTTGGCCTAACACACAGGTTTTGTTTTATCAAATGTGTATTTACTTAGTTAAACAAAACTAATTTTGTTGCTTTTCAAGTTTTGTTTACTCAACAAAGTATTTTATTAGGTCAACTAAATGTTCATGGTCCTTGACAAACATATGTCGTGTTGGTCTTTCTCTCGGTGCAAATTAACTGCAAGATAATGCCGTAACTTGTCCTTGATACAGAATGTCACCGCTTAGTTACCATTTCCTGAAAGTCCGAGGAACACACTTTTTCTGTCTCTAACTACATCGCTGTCGATACGTCAGGTCATACCTAATCTTTTCACCATCACGCCATGTTGTTACACTAAAACATGTGTTGGTGTAGCAAGCTCGCGATTAACTGAGAGCTTCTAAATTTCCCTGCCCCTAAATGCCTGTATTTTAACATACACGCTGACTTGCTGCTCCCAAGTTAAGTTGGTAGAGGTTTATGAAAAGTAATTCCACATTTGAACTTATTTTTAAAACGGTAATGTTTAAATTTTGTGAGCACTGAAATTTTAATTAATTTTTTTTGTTTGGTTTATGAACAAAGTAGAATGGATAATCGTACAAATAATATACTTACATATTTCTAACAATTTCAAAATTTTCTCTTACTCAGCGCATGAATAAAGTGATGAGTCCGCTGCAATTTTAATTTTATAAATGCTGGAAGGATACATAATATGGTGAAAAGTAGTTCCTGAGCAGGTCTTTCAAAATATGTTTGATTTACCGTGAACAACCTGAGTCGATTTTATTTTAATGAATATAAACTATCATGGTAAAACAAGCACAAAAAAAAAGAAGCTTTAGTGCAACACTCTCGGGTGAAAGGCTTTTGCGTAAACATTACGAAGTTTGAAACGGTGCAAATGTTTGCCGGCAATCTACAAATCAATTCGGCAGCGTTTAATGTCCGTAATGAAGTTAATTTGAATTTAGCTGTCACATCTTCACACACTTAAGATTTAAAGTTAGAAAACACATGTCATTGCTTCCCCTTTTACCTCGAGCAGACTGCAATTTTAATTACTTTGAAACTAATTCAATTGCAATTTTTGCTTGCAAGTTCGTGTATTGCCTTTAATAATCACTGTCCCATTTTGCATATGGTATCGTCTCACAATTATTCACTGGAATTAAGAATAATTGCATGTGAAACTGGGAAAAAATATTCCTCAACTACTTTGTTATAATTAAGACTAGCTACGACTCTTTTTGCTCCTCTTTGTAATACGAGAAACTTAATTAAAAATATTTGGACATAACGACACGAAGTACCACATTATTTCGTAGGCTTATTAACAAGGAGTTTCGGTCAGTGAGCTCAATAGGAGGGAGGGTTTGCTAAATACGGGACTAACCTAAACTGGAAGAAACATCCACTCCGTTATTCATATTCAAGCACAGAAACAAGTGTCAGAGAATTCGGGCACCGGGAAGCCGGGAAGGGGGGGGGGGGGAGTTCAGATTTTGTGAATAGCGACACATCTTCTTCTGATATTATAAAGTTACTATCATCTGAAAAAAAAAACATGATGAATAACAATTCTGATTTTATTTTGTCCATTAGATACCCGGACTAGTCTAAAAAAAATCTTATTATCCCAAACAAAACCAGTTCCTATTCGATAATATCGTTTGTTTTGGAATAACGGTTGACATTTGGTTCACAACTATTCGAGCGAATGTTTTTCTGGGTCAAACAAGTGCTCCTTCAGTGCACACCACGCCAAGGCGAGCGCTCTGGTGGGGAAAGCAGTTTCTTTGTCACCGGCGTCACAGAACGTAACTCGCGGTCACATCTCGGTTCCTTCATCACGTCGCCTGCGTTCGTTCTGAGAGGCCTTGACGACGCACTCGTCGAGTGTTGTCGTCGTTCGCTGCGACCAGCGCCTTATCTCTCCCCGGCTGTCGGGAACATCCCCGGCACAGGACGACCCGCGGGGGAAAGACGGAAAGGAAACNAGCGCCTTATCTCTCCCCGGCTGTCGGGAACATCCCCGGCACAGGACGACCCGCGGGGGAAAGACGGAAAGGAAACATAACGAGATGTAACGCGGTCGCTCCTGTTTCGAAACTCAGACGCTAGAGCGAGTCGAGTCCTTCCACAGCCACAATACTCGGTCACATCTCGAGCGCAGTAACAACAGGGTAAGTATGTCATCAAGCGGCATGCTATGGTCCATTCACGGTTACTTCACACTTTTCTGAAGCCCTGCTAAAGTTCTACTTCCATGGTATTCCTCCGCTTCATGCAAACTAAGCGTAGGCAAGTCNAGCGCCTTATCTCTCCCCGGCTGTCGGGAACATCCCCGGCACAGGACGACCCGCGGGGGAAAGACGGAAAGGAAACGTAACGAGATGTAACGCGGTCGCTCCTGTTTCGAAACTCAGACGCTAGAGCGAGTCGAGTCCTTCCACAGCCACAATACTCAGTCACATCTCGAGCGCAGTAACAACAGGGTAAGTATGTCATCAAGCGGCATGCTATGGTCCATTCACGGTTACTTCAACTTTTCTGAAGCCCTGCTAAAGTTCTACTTCCATGATATTCCTCCGCTTCATGCAAACTAAGCGTAGGCAAGTCNCACTTTTCTGAAGCCCTGCTAAAGTTCTACTTCCATGATATTCCTCCGCTTCATGCAAACTAAGCGTAGGCAAGTCTGGCAAATTACACCGAAGGGCAACGCACCGAACTCGTGCGCGTTCAATTATAATGATATTTTGCATGATAACTATTTTTTTACTAGGCACTACCAACACACACGTTTTCTCACACTGTTTTATTCATATTTATTATAAATGATATATTATAACTTATAAATTAAATGCAGATGAAATTTCAATTTAACAAAAAATAAAATACTTTTATGTTAACAGAGGTGTACAAAACTTGTGATACAAGGCATAATTATGAAATAACTAAACACGTGATGCATAGGGTGATTTTGCAAAGGTTTGATTAAAAAAGTGCGGAGAAACCGCAAATAGATTATAGATGGGTAACCACTAACTGAAAGTCCTTCTATTTCAATGTTGACACATTCGAGAGTCATTCTCAGGTTCTACTTTCCTGCATCATTATGTATACTTCCGCCATATACAAAATTATCATTTCAAAGAAGCAAATCACTTTGTTCGAGCGTCCTCCAAGTGTAGCAACGACATTTTAAGGAATATATAATTAATTGTGTTNGCGTCCTCCAAGTGTAGCAACGACATTTTAAGGAATATATAATTAATTGTGTTACAATTTAAAATTCGAATCAGAGGAAAACCACTTATTAGTTGATAAATTCAACTACTCGAATCAATGAAAATGGCCCCTTCTAGTATCGGTAGATATCCACTGATTGTTTCAGTAAAACAATTTCACTGATTGAATAAGTGACGGCCACCTGCGTGCGGGAATTTAAATATTCCTTTTATTAAATTTACCAAAATAATTGCGAAAAAAATCCATTTCTGTTGGCACCGTTTATATTGCGCAATTTTACGTAATATAAAAAAAAGTAGAAAAACTCATCACAGTGTGCAGGATTCGAACCCACAGCGTCGTGCTATTAAAACGATTACCTTACCTGCCGCTCTACCAAGCCTTTGTTACTCGTGCGAGGGAGAAGTTCATTATCGATAATATGCACGTTTGAAGTGTATGTCCTTTCTTTTAGATTTTAGTTTGATTGATAACATTAAGATTGTTAAAACAAATAGTACGCATGGTTACACTCAGTTGACCACATTTAATGCAGCTTAAACCTTCACACTGAGCGCTTTGATGATTACGTGAGAACGAAATGAGAGACTGAACGTTCATGTTTCCTTGTAAAATGCAATTCCGAGAGACGAAAAACACAGCTATATATTCGGATTTTATTATTTTTAATGTTATTTTATCTGATACACGATGTTTAACTAATCCATCTGTCGAAAAACAAATCACTGGAAAACATGGCATAAGTGAGTGAAGAGATTTTGTCGGCTCTTAGCATCGAGGTCTTGAGAGCCGATAAAAGTTAAGTGAGGTAAGGATGGAGCAGCGCCGAAATGAAAGGGTGAAGGGAAACGGGAGATCCCTGAGAAAAAAGACGCTNGAACGTTCATGTTTCCTTGTAAAATGCAATTCCGAGAGACGAAAAACACAGCTATATATTCGGATTTTATTATTTTAAATGTTATTTTATCTGATACACGATGTTTAACTAATCCATCTGTCGAAAAACAAATCACTGGAAAACATGGCATAAGTGAGTGAAGAGATTTTGTCGGCTCTTAGCATCGAGGTCTTGAGAGCCGATAAAAGTCNTCTTAGCATCGAGGTCTTGAGAGCCGATAAAAGTCAAGTGAGGTAAGGATGGAGCAGCGCCGAAATGAAAGGGTGAAGGGAAACGGGAGATCCCTGAGAAAAAAGACGCTGACCAGCGGCATTGTCCGGGACAATTCACACGTGTGAAAATCCGGAGCGAACTGGCCGGGGATTGAACCCAGTTCACCTTGGTGGGAGGCAAGCAGTCTAACCGCTCAGTGACCTTGGCCCCAACAGGGTACGAAATGGTCGATGAATCAGTGCACTAAATAAAAAGTGTGGGAATACAGGCATTTTTTTCACTAATCCAGCAGTTAAATTGACAGAAGTGACTACCAAATAAGTCAGGTGCTGTTAACTGATTTAAGCAATGAAATTATCACAGATTCAGATTTCGAGTGTACTAATATGAAAATTATTAAAAACGCATTAACAAAAAAACATGAATAATATTAAATAATGTTAGGGTCCCTATATTTAAATGTAACACTTTCAGAATAACATTAAGTGCACGTTACAACTTTTCATACATCACTGCCAACATTTGAGAACATTCTATTCAGTTGTACTCATAAATATGTACATTCATGGACACTGACTTTTATTAATGATCCGTGATCCAGTAATGTCACGTGATGATTGATGGGAAGGTTTCGACAGCGAGAGCATTATAATCATCGTAAAACCATTATCAGAGTCTTTATTAAGAAGTTTTTCAATTAACTCCAGAAGAGATTGCTATCTTGTGTTATTTGAAACGGGTTTACACGTTACGGTAACGGCGAAAGAAATGAAAACGTGTTTCAATTCTGTAGTAGGTGCANGTTATTTGAAACGGGTTTACACGTTACGGTAACGGCGAAAGAAATGAAAACGTGTTTCAATTCTGTAGTAGGTGCAGGTTTGTTCAATTTTTAAATCAGGGGTGTTAATGGAAGTAATAATATTTTAACTATAGTTGTGTGTAACTATGTTCACATTAAAAAGTTATGATGTGGTACCTGCTTTACAAGTAACGAACAAACAAACAAAAAAATATATAGAAACGTTTTCGTGCGCAAGTTATTTCCTCCCGTACTAGAATGAAATATCTGTGAACATAAAAGTTGTTGGTTGGTGAAAAAAGGGGGGGGGGATAGTACAACTCCATACAAAACCCCTTCCACACATTTAACCAGTTTGCAAACTGCGCGATATTTTTGCTCTGATAGTGCAAGAGTTAAAAAGAAAATTATTACGAAAGGCCGTGAATGAGAGTGGGGTCCAGATACTCAGATAAAAGATAAACGTTAACTTACATCAATATAAGGGACACAAAGTGAAACTTACTTGGGATTCGAACGAATAATTTTCAGGCTCGAAGATAGCATCTGAGCTATCTTGCTATTCATACAGCTTCCCGAAGCAAAAAGGGTAGTTTTCAACCCAGATAACATTGTCGCCTCGTAAAACTATCTCGGTGTGCTGTATTGACAGCGAGAACATTGAAATATGTTACCGTTATTAGGAAATTATTAAGCCATAGAAAAGAATACAAAATCCCCCAGAAATATACTTATAGTGGCAATATGTTACAAGTTTATGTTATATTTTGAGTACCACAAAATAAGTGCAAGTTATCAAGTCGGGCTGGCCCAGATATGTGAGAAAATAGGCCTAGAAATGACGTAATAAAATGTACGGGTGAACAAAGCTTCAGTACTCTTGACCACTAATTGACTGGTTTTAACACAGAAAGTAAACAGAGAATTTTAAAACCTCGTACAATATTTACTTCGTTATTAACAGCCAGTTAACGGAATAGTCAGCAGGTAGTGATAATTCACACTTTAGTAAAGAGAAAAACCCGAACTCAAGTGTCACACATTAGGTAATTAAAAAAANGCAGGTAGTGATAATTCACACTTTAGTAAAGAGAAAAACCCGAACTCAAGTGTCACACATTAGGTAATTAAAAAAACTCCAATACTTAGAAACTCTTAAAAAGAACACTTATTATAGCTATGTGTTGATAGTAGTATAGGTCTGTCGGTTCAGGCACATGATTTATGAGTATGAATCAGGAACCGTCCGCCATATTGGATGACGTCACCTCCTTCTCTGTCATTCTGGCAGACCGACATTTTGTGACCTTGACCTTAACCTTTCCACTATCTTGTTTCTAAAATTTTTCAACTTCATGTTCTGTCATTTCANACATTTTGTGACCTTGACCTTAACCTTTCCACTATCTTGTTTCTAAAATTTTTCAACTTCATGTTCTGTCATTTCATCTTTTTTTTCGTTCTCTGTCATTCCATTTACCTCTCTCTCCCACCTCTTTTCCTTTTTGCACCTTCTTCGTCCGCCATGTTGGATGTCTGTCGTCTGCTGTAGTTCCCTCATCACCTGTTAGGGGCGCTGTTGTCGGCCATGATGTTTATTGCTGCTAGAGTGCGCCACGCTATTACTCAGGTTCGTTCGATCCTACCATCTTGATTCCACTTTTCCTTGTTCAAGTGCCGCCTGCTTGGGGCGCTGGTGTCGCTCTTGCTCAGCCGCCATGTTGGTAATAAATGTTACCGTTAGGGGTGCAGATATTAAATTTTTCGCAGGATTAAGGCGGGATCGAACTGTCGGGCCTTGTACCATCGACATGGTGAACGCCTTAGACCATTCGACCATCAAGACATTGAAGTTCGTACGTTTTTTAATGTGATTCATGCATTACAACACTCCTCGTCACCACCTCTCCGCAAAATAAAAAAAAATCGAAAAAATCTAAAGTGAAAAAAAAAATTCTAAAAATCTATGAACATATAGCAATAACCTCACACTCACCACTCCACCATGACGGAACCCTTTACGCTATGGCAATTACAAAATCAAGAGAAGTAAACAAAAATTCTAAAAATCGGGGAACATATAACATTTGACCCCTTCCATTGATCACANAATGCAAAATCAGTTTATAAAATTAAAATTATTTAAATTTCACACTTTACCATGACATTTGATAATATTTAAAGAAAGGAAATGTTACCATGCAGTGACAGAGATTTGAACACTCAACCTCTCGAACAGACATCGGGAGCTGTAACCACGGAGAGACTTAACCGATTATAAGAAGAGTTTCTTACATCTGGTATAATCACACTAAACGAAGAAGATGCATTCCCGCGTGCAATTACATTAGTGTAGTAAACATTTTGTTATGTTATTTCTATATATTTTTTCAATTAATGCATATATGACTCTATGCTTTTTAGTTCAGTTCAAATTAGTTATATTTAACATTTTAAAGGCAAATGTTGTATTGAAAACATTTCGTTATTTTCCGTGACAGACCACATTTTGTCGCATGTCGGCTCGTGAACAGGCGAATATGTACAGGTATTTAGGTAGGCGAATATAATTTGTGAACTCTTAGGAGGCAGGTTCATCAAATTCAGTTTGCCAATATCATTTCTAGCTTCAGGTATGAATGTATGTATTTATGTATGTAAAAGCACTTTATAGCCATAGTGATAGGCTCAATTAAAAAAACTATTTGCATCATACATTATTTTAAGAAACTCAGTCTGTACCACGAGTAGTTATAATAAAGGGTTAAAATATATTAATTTAAAAAATATATATATTTTTACTACAAAATCAATAAAAAAATATTCGTGTTATTTTATGCACAGCTCATACACTTATACATAAGCTATTGATTTCACACATGTTCACACAGGAGACTAACTCCACCCAAGAAAAACTCCACCCAAGAAAAACTTAACCCAAGAAAAACTCCACCCAAGAAAAACTCCACCCAAGAAAAACTTAACCCAAAAAAAACTCCACCCACGAAAAACTCCACCCAAGAAAAACTCCACCCAAGAAAAACTTCACCCAAGAAAAACTCCACACTCTACCCAAAGATTGGCTTGACCCAAGATTAACTCCACCCAAGATTGACTCTACCCAAGACCAACTCCACCCATGGCTAACTATACCCCAAGACTAACTCTACCCTAAGATTTACTCTACCGAAGAATGACTCTACGCAAGATTGACTCCACCTGAGAATGACATCACCCGAAACAGATTGCAGTAATACAACCCACCTACAAAAACCATCAGAGATGATCAATCTCGAAAAAAGTCTCAAATAATAGTCTTGTAGCTAACCACTTCGCACAAAATCTTCGCAAAACATTTCTACCACAGCTGACCGTACCAAAGGGTCATCCCAACTTGCCAACCCAACTGACCAGGCCTATCAACTAGTTGCGAAACATTCCACAAAAATATCTTCCTCATTTCATTCGTTCGGCTTATAGAACTTAGTCGATTTTAATCGATCCGAGTATGGTATAGTACTTCAAATCATACCTTAGCCCTCCTGCACATGATCACATAAATTTTATTTCAAATTAGGCATGTGGCCATTGTCGTAATACTTCCCCATGGGAGTTCCTTCGTCATCTGCGAACATTTTATGTAGTGTATTAACAGGAGGTAACAAAGTAAAAACATGATGTTTCTCAGTGGGCGTAAGAACAGTGCGTTTGTCGGCCTTGGTGTGTTTATTTAAGTTATCACGTCGAGTGAACTGTCTGGAATATTTGTAGCAGCTAAGAAAATCACAAGAGTGGATCTACAAACAATCACTCTTCTCATGTCGCCGAGCATAGCAGCTTTTGCTGAAGATCTCTCCTCAGTAGCAACAATTTTTTTTCTTGTAATATTCCAGCAGTCGGAGAAGGTACGTCCATAGAGGTAAGCTTTACATTTGACTCCGTACAACCATTGGCTTGCATTATCTTAATGAAATAAACTTACGTTCTTTCCACAGTATCACTTTGTTTATCTACTTTGCCAAGCTACTACTACATATAGACTTACTAACATATTACANCGTTCTTTCCACAGTATCACTTTGTTTATCTACTTTGCCAAGCTACTACTACATATAGACTTACTAACATATTACATCAGTTAGATTTAAGGATTTTTATGCATCCTTTCACCAGACATTTTATCTAGTTACATGATCACATTACCATGCAATTATGTATATCTTCAACAGTTTCTCCCAGACAAGTTCTTTGCTCAGCTTGAACTCATGCTCCGCAACTGACCACTCCTGATCCGCAAATTACCCCTAAATGACCCCTAATGACCCCTAAATGACCTCTAATGACCCGTAAATNCTGACCACTCCTGATCCGCAAATTACCCCTAAATGACCCCTAATGACCCCTAAATGACCTCTAATGACCCGTAAATTATCCCTAATGACCCCTAAATGAACCCTGATTGTGTAGCATATGTAGCTATTGTGAAGCGACTGTGGAGCTCATTGCTATGCTGATTGATGGAAAGATTGCGAAATATTGCGAGAGTGATATAAAGATTGATGGTAAGATTGATGGAATGACTACTCCTGCAGACTGACTCCTGTATTAGATGTATGAATGCCTGCATGCGATTGGCCGGCTGCAATCGCGTGGCTACTCGGAGATTGACTGGTCGATGCCCATAGAATATTTAAAAGGCTGAGAATTAAAATTAATTTAATTAAAAAGTATTGTATGAGTATTATTGCACTGTATGTACAAATATAAAACTAAATTTAAAAATTCATATTACAATTAGAGTATATTCAGTTTTTAAATAAATAATATTGACTTGGTAAATTATATGGTTAGCCAAAGCCCAGCATCATGCATGTAGGTATAACGATGATTGGAAAAATGGCTTTTTAAATTGGATGAAAAATATTGTTTTTCGAAATGGAGATGGTATAAAACAAATATGAGTTCCGACAACTCACCTGACGGCTAAATCGATAGAATGAGAGTATACCAACAGCTTGCCTTAGAGTAAAGAGCCTAGCTTGTGCCCACAAAAGGCCTCCTTTCTTACAATTTGCATGCAAATAATATGGGAGTACTCTGAGAAAACCCACGTGCTCGTTCGTCCCAGAAGAAACCACGCATATATAAGATAGGTATGTACATAGGTATGTACAAAATAAATTAAAAATTATATTATGTTTCTATACTTAATTTACAAATATGCCTACAAGAATATTAAAACAACATTTTGCTATTATACGTAACTTCAAACTTTTCTGAAGCCCTGCTAAAGTCCTATTCCTGTATATTCCTCCATCCCATCCACACAAAGCTTAAAAAATTACTTTAGAGGGCCAACGCACCTCATTCGTAGGCGCTCACTGTAATTCAATTTCCATAAGAACTTTTTCTTACTAGGCATTATCAACACTCCTATTCCATTGTCTTTATTTACATTACTTATAAACGAAATATTGTAATTTATATATAAAATCTAAGTAAACGTTCAATTTAACCGAAATAAGATGATTTTATATCAACATGAGTGTAAAACGCTTGTGATACAATGCACATATAGAAAGCGACCAAACACGTCATGCATGTGGTGATTTCTGAAAGTTTTGATTGAAAAATGTGTGAAGAAACTACTAACAGACTATAATGTGAAAAAATGCATTTTTTTGGCTCGCATTTGTCACCACCCACTGACGTTTGAGTATAAGAGGCGGTCTGATGAAACGTCAAACGGCGAAGCCTGCTGGTTATGCAACCAACATTCCACTTTAATGCCGGTGGTTGCCTATCTGCACGGGCGAGTGACGCCAATTCACAGTCGTTTCTAGTCCGGACTAAAGAAAGATCATCCTCCGACCAAATTGTTTCGCATTCAGAAAGCCATTTTATTGCCAGTCCGAGGATCATCTT
Organism: Clitarchus hookeri; assembly: GCA_002778355.1. Classification (NCBI taxonomy): domain Eukaryota; kingdom Metazoa; phylum Arthropoda; class Insecta; order Phasmatodea; family Phasmatidae; genus Clitarchus; species Clitarchus hookeri. Next base: position 256,093 of record NQII01002822.1, on the reverse strand, counting down.
GCATTTATTCGAACTAACTTGTGTTCCGGACATGGCGAACTTAAAATAAAATAGTTTTCCTAATATCACATACAAGTGAAAGCTTGATAATGTTTACGAAACACATAAAATACGTTTAAAGTCAATTCTGTCAACCTCTGTTTGGAATGATTGAAGCTACTTTTAATGTGCGTGTCGTCTCGAATGTAACTTTCCTTTCATAGCAAAGCTTTTATTAGAGACGAGATACTGCAATACTCATGCGCGGTGCACTTGGCAACAGTGTACTTCGATGATCCATCGGCTAAAGTTAGTCCCACTCTAGTCGAGGTTTGTGAATACAATACAGTTAGCCCACCCTAGTCCGGACTAACCTCAGATAGACTCCAAGGAAGATCACCTCTGGATCCTCCTTGGACTAACACCTGACTAAGAACAAAGCCATAAGAACTTGCGTTTCCTATCATTGTTACTTCGTAGCTTTACTATACGTTTTGGTTTCCCATATTCACACTACCGCCTTTCGGCGATGCCAACTTAGGCCGTGATCACGAAGACTTTACGTTTCACGTAACGCGTAACGAGCAACACTTTCATGCAACCGGACTACACCTTGACTTATGTTTTTCCAAGGAGACCTATAACGATAATTTCACCTAACGTTTACGTGAAGGAAAAGCTTGTCAGTGTCTAGCTTTTAAGTGATACGTCATACGTGAATGCACCACGTGATCTCGCTGGTCAATCACAATAGGGACGTTGTTGTGTTGGCTTTGCTTTACACGGGTTTGTCTTTATTTTTGTGATATCGTCTGCTCACGTTTTTAATTCATATACCGCATGTATAACTTTCTCCTGGGAATGAGAACGAAAGTGTAATAGAAGTTAGGCTTAAATTATTTACTTTTTAATACGTAAAAATGTAGGGAGTTTTGCATTGCCGCGGTTTATGAATTATGTTTCTCAGAGGTGTAGAAACGAAATACACAATTTTTAACGTTACACAGAAAAAAATTGTCTAATGTTGCTGCGACAAAAAAAAATTACTATTGAGGTATTTATTTAATCTTTTAGGTTGTAGTAACATTAATAATGCTATGACGAAGTTACTTAATGTTAACCATTTATAAAATCTCATATTCCTGTAATGTAACCATACTGTTGAAGCGTTAACGTTAGCAATACCTCTAAGTAATGTTTCCGCAACTTAAAGTTGTATTAAGCTAAAATTAACAGGAAGAACAAGATATTTTGTGTTACTGCGACATTAAAGAAATTTCCAGCAACGTTATACAGACTTGTCGTTGTTAAATGGCGTTTGGAAGTGAACACCGATAACCTCGTAAAATTAAACCACTAAAATTTAAATTTTAAACCAAAGTATGAGAACTAAATGTAGCTTAGACCAGCTCTCAAGCCTTGCAAAGTAGTTACCGTGTGCCAATTATGCCTATATTTGTAGAACATAACGTATTTTCTACATAGCAAAGGAGAAATGCAGTTTTTTCGTTACGTTACCGTCAATAATTATAACACGAAACTGAGATAAACAAGTCAGGATAGCGCAATTTGTAGGACTTAGAATTATGTAAAGTGAAGAATGTTAAGAACTCACGGCGCGTGTACGATCACCATTACATCTATAAGTTTTGTTTTTCGTTAGTGATATTTCTTTTTGTGACAAAATAGAAGTACTTAATTTATTTTACTTCGGAATGTTTTTTTAAAGAAAAAAATTTACAAAATTTTTTACACACATGTTAACATCAGTTTAACACAAAATTGGTTTTGACGCAACAGAAACACCACCTTAAAATTGACAGTACAGAAATTATATAAAGCTGTTTCGTTATTATTTTAATGTTACATTAACAAAATGACTTAAAAGTATATTACATTAACATCAACATTAGTTACTGATGGCTCACAAACAACAAGAAATTTATGTTGTAACATTAATACTGTTGCCACAATATTAGACTTTTTTCTATGTAGGTTTGACATTTTTAGTAGGCTTATTTTACTAAACAAAATTTCAGTTTTCTAGGAAGATGAAATTTTATTTCATGCGATTTATTACATGTAAACGAAAAACTTGTCTACATCTCGCAGAGATAATTCGTTCTTTAGGTTACAACGATGTCCTAGTTGCTTTCAAAGTTTGTATAATACAGGAACGTCATACTTTCACGACCTGTTTATTCAGCATCGATGTTAATATACAAATAAGCCCGTATATCATTAATTTTGTGAGTTTTCAATATGAAAATCAACAAAACTTATCCCCTACATTTTTATTCAGTACCTACACAAAAGTTACGTGAAGCGTCATAATATTCGACCCAAAAAGATCACGTTAAAGTGTACCGTGATACGTGTTACGTGTAACGGGAAGTCATCGTAATCCCGACTTTACACTGAGTACATCCGTCGTAAAAGAAATTATCATTCCCACTGTATTTCTTTACGCATAAGCGGTAAAAGTTGTATTTCAGTTTCCGCTTTTATAAAAGGAAATTTTATAACAATCTAATATGTGACACTTAAGTTCGAACATTGTTGCACCTAATAAGCCTGTTAACTGACAGCGGTGATAAGGCTCAAAACAATAAAGGTCAAAATACGTTACTGACTGAACTATGAATATTATCGTCTCCTCTTTCTCGTCACTACAAAGATGAAATAAGAGCCTTTAATTTGTACGAGATTCCATTCGCGGTTTCTTCACACATTTTGAACCAAACATTTGAAAAATCACCCCATGTCTGACGTGTTGGGTTCTTTCCTAAACATGTCTTATTTCAAATGCGTTTTATACTTCTGTTAGCCCAAGTCTCTTATTTGTGGTTAAATTGAACTTTTACTTATGTTTAGGGGCAGTGATATTTCACGAAAATATCTCGAGACAAGATACAGTCCCAAAGCACTGTAGGGTCGTCCAGCTTCTTTGATTGGCTAAAAAAGTGTACTGGCCCGTGTTAACCGTTTGCGCACGAATCACGAAGGTTCAGTGTCGGAGTTACTTCATCCTGTGCGGCTTGATCAAAGACGGACACGGCGCCAGCAGCCAATGGAGGTATAACGACAGCTGAGGTGTGTATAGAGTATTGAAGTCTAGTGTGTGGTCCGATTTTTACGCGAAAAGTCACTGGCCGTACTTATATTGTATTTACAAATGATAATATTTCTTTTAAAATTAAAATTAATAAAAACAGTTGTTAACGCCTAGTAAAAATAGTTATCATGCAAAATATTATTGCGCGCGAATACGGTGAGTTCTCCCTTTGATGTAATATTCTAATCTTTGTTTGCACGCAGCGGAAGATTGGATGTAGAACTTTAGCAGGTATTCAGGAAAGTTTTAAGTGACCGTAAATGGACTTCACTACACATAAATAAATTGCTATTTTTACAAGAACAGTTTTCGTAGCTGAAAATAAAAAAAATAAAAAAAAATTGCAACTGATATCCAAACATGTTAATTTGAAAAAATAGCTATTTTACAATTAATTTCTATATTTGATTTCGAACTATTCTGTATACTAGAATCAGCACGTCTACAGAAGCAAAACAAAGCACAGACTTGAACCACGGGAAGGAGCCTAAAACCACGAGGCGTTGTAAGTGCGAACGTGCATGTCAATATTTATTCTTCAGCGACCTTGTAGCAGGAAACTCATACATTTCCTGGCGGCTGCTGCGTTTGCTGAGGTATTGTTTATGCAGCCGGGAATCAACGACAAACACCGGAACTCTCGATCTGATATTTACAGGTTCGAGAAGCCGTGTCCAAACAGCATCTGCTATCAGGATTTCACGTCCAGGGAAAATAAACACGTGGTTCTACGGGAAATTTTTCCAACGCACACGTGATGGTATAACCTTTACAAAGTGATCAAAATCCATGAAATTATGATAGAAGAAAATTTTGTTTATATTGACCCCGCAAAATAACTCCGGGGTGATAACTTGAGTACTGGAAAAGTAGAGTCTCCAGCTAAGTAAAACTTGTATGTTCACAGAAAAGTTATTTGACTGGCGCTTGGTAGGATTTCCAAGAATATCCATGTGACACATTCCTTTTCTTCGCAGCAGTCTACAAAAGTAGGCAAGGACACCTGATGTTCACAAAAAAAGCGTTCCACGAAACCTATCTTTCAATATGCTACATTTTCATCTGCAGATTTCCATTGGACACTGGCCGGCTGTCTCTGTGAGGAAACGTTGTGGTTTGAATACGCCAATCAGAGTTAGGTTTGTTCTGTCCAGAATACCTGCGATTCGCGGGCATCAACCTTAAACGCGAAGCGGTCAACCCGTTCGGTCACACACTAAATTTCTGTCTCCAAGTGTTGCAATCACGTAATATTTTTGGTATGGGCTGTACTTGTGTGCTCAGTCCTTGTCTTGTGATCAGTGAAAAACTTCCTGCATGCTCGATGATGCTGGCGTTAACCATTCATGCCAGAGTGGTGATAGAAAATTTTACAAATCAGACTTGCCACAAGAAAGACTGGGCACAGATGCCTTGCTTTGTACAATACTGTCCATAAGTATCTTTCGTGTGCAACGGTCCACGACTGCGGACACGCTGACTGAACGGTTTATAAACTAGGGGCAGTGATATTTCGCGAAAAGATTTCGAGACAAGAAACAGTCCAAAGCACTGTAGGGTCGTCCAGCTTCTTTGATTGGATAAAAAAAATGTTCTGGCCCGTGTCGACCGTTTGCGCACGAATCACGAAGGTTCAGTGTCGGAGTTACTTAGTCCTGAGTGGCTTGGTCAAAGACGGACACGGCACCAGCAGCCAATGGAGGTATAACAACAGCTGAGGTGTGTATATAGTATTGAAGTCCACTGTGTGCTCCGATTTTTTACGCGAAAAGTCACTGGCCCTATTTATAGCCATTCAATACCGAAAATAAAACTGAGTTGTAACGTTTTTACATACAGCTATACCTGAACTGTTTCCGCGAAAATCTGTGGTCCCAAATTAAGGGAAAATAAAAATTTTGTCAGCTTTGAATTGTGCTCCTTGTCTTCGTAGATTACACTCAAGGATACTTGTTTATCGGGGAAATATTAACGCGCAGGATATACTTTAATACTCTACGTGCGTGCCTGCAACCTTCGTTCGGTTACTGGCTGAATGTATTTCCGAAAAGACATCTTCTTACTTGAATAAGCTAATCAAAAATTAGTTCACTTCGATTCAGAACGTCTGTGATTCGCGGGCTGACAAAATGCACGTCATAGTTAAAATAAATTAATTACGTTAGTACATCTAAGCTGGAGTTAAGAGATATTTTTCACGAAAGTCTGACATCTTAGTGAGGCTGCGGTGGCGTAACGGCCAGAGCGCTCGCCTTCCGCTAAGGCAAACCGGATTTGACTCCCGGCGGGGACACTTCCGGATCGTGCCGGACGATGCCGCTGGTCGGCGGGTTTTCTCGGGGATCTCCCGTTTCCCCCGGCTGTTATTTAATTTTAACTATATTGAAGTAAACCTACAAACATAAATGTTTTAACGAAGTATACTATAATAATATGGAACTTACGTTTTGCCTGTTAATAAATTTTTACTACGTTAAGGGCTTTTAAAGCGCACTGGAAAAAAAATTGATTATATGAGCCCAAAACTGTGAAAGAATCACGTATGCCGCGAACTCAAGCCACACACGACCACAAAATGGCTGCCCAGAGAAGCAACGTGTATGAACGCCGTTCGTCAATGTGCGTGTTAACTTACTCGCCAGCCGGCAGACCGAACAACATGGAACCTCCCGCATCACGCTGCAGCCAATCAGACACGAGGTTCATCCCAGAGCCTCGCGTGGCCAGTCACATAGCGTCTTCGTCCACATCAAAGGACTCGCCACGTTAGTTCAGTTCTGTACACTAACCTATTCTGTATCCAACTGTTGCAACACTGCACCGAGAGAAACTGTGACGGTTATTCACGTCATCCACATTCGCGCCAACGCCGAATATTATCACGTGATTGGCTGCGTTTTCAACAATATACTAAATATCAGGTAGATCGATCTCGCTGGCTGCGCACAACCAATCTCCGTGTCCTAACAATGAACTGCTTTTCTGCCAATGCGACTAGCAAAATCGGCGTGGATTAGACTTGAGGTTAGAACATTGTTTAGTAAACAAATGCTTTGAGAAGTTTTTATATTTACTCTAAGCAGTTTGTAATACAGTTTGATTAAATTCAAATTGGTAAAATAAATAAGTAACATAAAAGTGTTCGTTATTTAAAAAAATATGATATATTCAAACATGTTCATCACTGTTGACCATGTGACTTCGACAGTTGTGTCTGTGTGGGGTAGGTCAATGTTGGGTACACGTGGTTATGGTGTGATCAGGCCTTAGCTGAACGGCTTGCCTGATCACACCTCCAAACTATTAAACCTGGAAACGAGCGGGATTGCAACGCCACCATTTGGTCGACGATCCTTGCGAAAGAAGACAGTTGCAGAAATCCCCTCCACCGGTCACTGAGCGGGGCCGCAGAACCACGCGCTTGAAATAGGGCTTTCGTCTTNGGGCTTTCGTCTTTAGTCCTTTGGGCGACCCGACCAGCGAATCAGACCAGGAAGGTGGGTGTGTCCGGCCGTCGTTAACCGTCTCGCAGAATCAGCCTCCGGCTGCAACAAGGTGATGNTAGGGCTTTCGTCTTTAGTCCTTTGGCGACCCGACCAGCGAAGCAGACCAGGAAGATGGGTGTGTCCGGCCGTCGTTAACCGTCTCGCAGAATCAGCCTCCGGCTGCAACAAGGTGATGACTTTCCAGTTAGGTTTAATTAAAATGGCGTAAATTAAAAGTAATAATAAACATCATCTTAAATTCAATTTAAAGCTCCCCCGATCAAAAGTAATTTAAATAGCAACTGTATAATCTTCATGTAGTAAAACTCATCTTATACTGTTGTGCTCTACCGAATCATGAGTAATTATTTGAGCTACGCCCCTAGCAACTTTCAAGTACGAGCTAGATGAAAAGCGTAGTTCTTAACAACGCGCGGAAGACGAATAGACGGTCTACCTCATATTTAGTATTTTTTCTACCTACGTGAAGGAGACAGGGGCTTGTTAAGACGTCGCACGTGATAATCGTGCTGGACGATTCCGCGAGTTTTCCCGGGGGTCTCCCGTATCCCCACCCCTTCATTCCGGTGCCACTCCATCCTCACCTTGCTTCATCCCCATCGGCTCTCAAGACGTCGATGTAAAGGGTTGCCCAAATACCTTCACTCGCTCACTCACTTGCGAGGATGTCGATCATTCTCACGCGATGCATTGCGTAAGAATGCTCGACGGGTAGCGAGCCCGCATTCGACACGTCAATGTGAAGGAGAAGGTCTGATGTTTCCTTTATGGTGCGCCACCCCATTGGCACCCAGCTGTTCGCGGATACCTGAACGAGACGTTGCCGCAACGCTGGACTGGTCGAGGTAGCAGCTGGTGACCAGGCTCTTAATCACAAGCCCCCAAGAAGCCCGGATCTTACTCCGTGCGATTATTTCTATGGGAGTACATATAAAGCATTAAATTTTTCGTCCACCATTATCGGCTAACATTGACGACCTCAAAACGAGAATTACAGACACCATCCAAACCGTAACACCGGACATGCTGACAAGAGTGTGGAACGAGTTTGATTATCGCGTAGATGTCGTTNCATTGGCACCCAGCTGTTCGCGGATACCTGAACGAGACGTTGCCGCAACGCTGGACTGGTCGAGGTAGCAGCTGGTGACCAGGCTCTTAATCACAAGCCCCCAAGAAGCCCGGATCTTACCCCGTGCGATTATTTCAATGTGGGTATATAAAGGATCAAACGTTTCGTCCACCATTGCCGGCTAACATTGACGACCTCAAAACGAGAATTACTGACGCCATCCAAACCGTAACACCGGACATGCTGACAAGAGTGTGGAACGAGTTTGATCATCGCGTATATGTCGTTCGGGCCGCTCATGGTGGTCACATTGAACATTAAGAATGTATGGTTAACAAACTTCACGGTTCCACGGTTCATTTGATTGGTCAATCATGGCTGTAGGTGGTTTGGTTTTGATACTATAGACCTTCAAAGTTGGGGTATTCTTTTATACACATCCTACATATATATTTTTTATAAGAATTCCTATTTACAAAGTAGTCAATTTTCCTGACTTTGTTAGAGCGTATCGTTCGGGTTCGAAACTTGCTTGTTCGTTACGTCTTTTTATGATAACAGAAAATATTTTATGTGCGTAGAGCCATACAAACGTTTTGTTACACCAACCAAATCTTACGGTTTGCGACAGTACAATTAAAAAAAAATAATTAGAATACCACAACGAAATATTCTATTGTTCCTATAAATACAATTAATTTAGTTGCGCTAACAAAAACTTTGTTTTATTCAACCAAACATTTTTCTCAACGTGGTACATTTTCGTCAAAACTGCAGTTGATTAAGGGAATGTTTTGACGGCGTGGGCGAGTGTTGGCTGCCCCTCGGGGAAGGGGTGGGGAGGGGGTTGGCGCCAGTGCTGCCAACACGCCGCACTTGCCGTGGAATGCGTCCTCCCCCCTCCCCCTCTCTACTTCACTCACATAAATCAATGGCCATCAGCGCTGCAATCCTGCAATCTCCTCGCGAGTGTCCTGAATGCTTTGCATCGCACTCGCTCGCATCCCCCGCCACTACAGCGCTCCGCTGGTAAATACATCCCTCTCGTGATTCGCTGGGATTATGTGTTCGCAGGGGTACGAAACAAGAAAAAAAAACCACGCGAACTGAAATGTACTTCACGCTTTGTGCGACATTCTCAGTTTGAATTCCTACTCAGCCTGAATATTTCAGAGGAATTGTTACGTTCGTAAGCAGTCTAGCTTAATATATATATATATGTTTGCAACAATTATTTAAAATTATATTTACTGAGTTTTATTACACGTGTGGTTTAAAGGCTGAAATGACTTTTTAGCCTACTTTCCTAGAAGATAGTCTTATGAAATCACCCGAATGTCTGTCTGGACGTATGTCCGTCCCTTGTAACTTTCCAACACATCAACCGAATTTAACCAAAATCGGTACACATTTAGTACTTAGTAAGTACATCCGACTTACGTAGTTTTCAAACACACGGGGTGCTTATTTTCAAAATGACGGCAGTTTCAAAGTTTAGGGCGTTATGTTACACCTAGGGTATCTATGACCCAATTAAAACAAAATTTGATTCGCCGATACTGCATCATGTAAGCATTGGTTTTAGAAAACGATAATGTTACTGATCTGTCATTTTGGAATATATCACCACGTCAAAAAAAATTAAGACTTTACGTCTAGATCTCGGGAACTTGTGAACCGGATTCTGCCAAATTTCGCATATAAGTAATACTATTGCAGGCCAGCTGAAAATTTGCAAGTACAATGTAGAAGCCACTTATTTTCAAATTGGTGGTCATATAAATATTTCAGGTTTATTTGCAATAACTGCCATACTCTTTGACTAATTTTGATTAAGCTTGGTGAGGTGATAGTGTATATTACAAGCATCAAATGCCGATACATGAGATCTATTGTCCTCCATTTTAAAAGATAGCATCATATGAGAAAATAATTTTTTTTTTCATATCTCGGAAAACAATCAACCAACACCTACCAAATTCCGTAGTCAATAAGTCCTGTGGCAGGTCATGTGAACTGATTTGTTTTAAGTTACACCGAGACATATTAAAAATGATGGCGATAAAAATTTTTTTTAAATTAGTATGCTTTATGTATTAAACAATGTAGCAAATTTAAACTCAACTTCGTATGCCGGCAGTATATATCACAACAAATAATTGTGTCCATACGTTGCCTTTCTTGTCCACCATTTTTTAAGAGAGCACCACATGATTAAATACAGTTTTGTTATATCTCGGGAAACACTTAAAATGTTCCAACAAAATTTGGCAAACAAATAGTAGTACAGAAGTTAACGTAAACTGGCGTGTTTTAAGTGGGACATCCACTAATTNCCACTACAGCGCTCCGCTGGTAAATACATCCCTCTCGTGATTCGCTGGGATTATGTGTTCGCAGGGGTACGAAACACAAAAAAAAAAACCACGCGAACTGAAATGTACTTCACGCTTCGTGCGACATTCTCAGTTTGAATTCTTACTCAGCCTGAATATTTCAGAGGAATTGTTACGTTCGTAAGCAGTCTAGCTTAATATATATATATATGTTTGCANAGCAGTCTAGCTTAAAAAAAAAAAGATATATATATATGTTTGCAACAATTATTTAAAATTATACTTACTGAATTTTATTACACGTTTGGTTTAAAGGCTGAAATGACTTTTTAGCCTACTTTCCTAGAAGATAGTTTTATGAAATCACCCGAATGTCTGTCTGGATGTGTGTCCGTCCCTTATAACTTTCCAACACATCAACCGAATTTAACCAAAATCGGTACACATTTAGTACTTAGTATGTACATCCGACTTAAGTAGTTTTCAAACACACAGGCTGCTTATTTTCAAAATGACGGCAGTTTCAAAGTTTAGGGCGTTATGTTACACCTAGGGTATCTATGACCCAATTAAAACAAAATTTGATTCGCCGATACTGCATCATGTAAGCATTGGTTTTAGAAAACGATAATGTTACTGATCTGTCATTTTGGAATATATCACCACGTCAAAAAAAATTAAGACTTTACGTCTAGATCTCGGGAACTTGTGAACCGGATTCTGCCAAATTTCGCATATAAGTAATACTATTGCAGGCCACCTGAAAATTTGCAAGTACAATGTAGAAGCCACTTATTTTCAAATTGGTGGTCATGTAAATATTTCAGGTTTATTTGCAATAACTGCCATACTCTTTGACTAATTTTGATTAAGCTTGGTGAGGTGATAGTGTATATTACAAGCATCAAATGCCGATACATGAGATCTTTTGTCCTCCATTTTAAAAGATAGCATCATATGAGAAAATAATTTTTTTTTTCATATCTCGGAAAACAATCAACCAACACCTACAAAATTCCGTAGTCAATAAGTCCTGTGGCAGGTCATGCGAACTGATTTGTTTTAAGTTACGCCGAGACATATTAAAAATGATGGCGATAAAATTTTTTTTAAAATTAGTATGCTTTATGTATTAAATAATGTAGCAAATTTAAACTCAACTTCGTATGCCGGCAGTATATATCACAACAAATAATTGTGTCCATACGTTGCCTCTCGTGTCCACCATTTTTTAAGAGGGCACCACATGATTAAATAAAGTTTTGTTATATTTCGGGAAACAATTAAAATGTTCCTACAAAATTTGGCAAACAAATAGTAGTACAGAAGTTAACGTAAACTGGCGTGTTTTAAGTGGGACATCCACTAATTNAACAAAATTTGGCAAACAAATAGTAGTACAGAAGTTAACGTAAACTGGCGTGTTTTAAGTGGGACATCCACTAATTGTCGAAATGGCGTCGCCATATAAAGAGTTTAGCTTTGTAACCTAATATAAGAAAGCATGTAACCAAATTAAACTAACTTTGCATGCCCACAGTATTTATTAAAACAATCAAATTTGTCCATACAGAATTTCTTTGTCCGCTATTTTGTATAAATAAATAAAGTTTTGCCACTTCTCGGGCAGATTCCGACCAAATGCTGCACACATATAATGCTACAGTAGGCCACACAAACATACTTGTTTTAAAAGTGTCTGGCATAATTTACAATCTGGCTGCCAAACAAATAATTGAAATGAGTTTGTCATATATTTTTTAACAATTTAATCAAATTTAATTAAACTTTGTATGCAGACATTATCCATCAAAAAATTCTCACCAAATTGTTCACACACACAGTGTTACAGCAGGCCATGTAAAGTTACATCACTTAAGTACATCAGACATTTTTATTCAAAATTGTGACAAAACGAACTATTTATTTAAGTTTATCACATCTGTAACCATTTTACCAAATTCAACTAAACTTTGAATGCTTACGGTATCTACTGGAAGAATAAGTTATCTAATTACAGAGCCTCCTTTTAGGACTTATTGAACGAAAACTCTAAATAATAAATAAGTATTTACGCCGTATCTCGGAAACCAGTCTTAACTACTTCCACCATATTCTGCGCACAAGCAGTGCTCTAGAAGCCATCTAATCTTACATGTTTTGAACGACTCGCAACTTGTTTTCAAAATTATGTCCCAACAAATGTTACCTGTACATAAGACTGACTTCAACCGAAGTTGATGCTGCGAACCCTTCCTCAGTAACGCAGTTTGTTGCACACCAGCTTACGATTCGAAGTGTTCTGTGTTAGAGTCCCGGGTAAGGCACGCGTGTATGTTTAATTGCCTCACAAGTATTGAATTTACTTACGGTTTTATCTCTAATGATATCGCTATCAACGAGACATCAAGGACCACCTACCATCTAACCTTTAAACAATTCAACAAAATTATTTGCATCCCTAGGGAGGAAAATAGGCTCATTAGTTTTATCGGCAACTTCTTGTTTTCAAGTTCAGTTTATCCCTCCTCTACTTTTCTCTGAATGCAAAGTATTATTTTACTCGTGTGTGATATTGAAGTATTTGTTAGTCTATCAGTAAACCTTTTTTTCATTATTTTTTTAAAAAANTTATTTTACTCGTGTGTGATATTGAAGTATTTGTTAGTCTATCAGTAAACCTTTTTTTCATTATTTTTTTAAAAAAAATTTTCTGAGTTTTGGTATTGTGGCTCTGATTTAGCAATGACCAATATCTTAAAACATAACGTCTAGCTACTCTCGAAATACTAATTTTTATCAGTTATGGTAATCACATTTTATTATAGCCCTATACTGGTTTCAAACATTATGAATTTACATTTGCATGTAATTATTTCTGATTAATGATTCGAGATTATTCAGTAATAATTTATTCCATAANTATTATGAATTTACATTTGCATGTAATTATTTCTGATTAATGATTCGAGATTATTCAGTAATAATTTATTCCATAAAGCAATATCTATGTTTAAGTGAAAGAAAATCACACGAGAGTTAGCAAAAAAAAAAAACCACTGGTGTTACGTAATGAATAATGATAGAATAAATGAAATATGTAGGTCATACATTGAAGCAAGTCTCCATAAGGCGAAGGGACTGAAGATGGTGTGGCGGCTAAGAGCGCTTGCATCCCACCAANTTATTTTACTCCTGTGTGGTATTGAAGTATTTGTTAGTCTATCAGTAAACCTTTTTTTCATTATTTTTTTAAAAAATTTTTTCTGAGTTTTGGTATTGTGGCTCTGATTTAGCAATGACCAATATCTTAAAACATAACGTCTAGCTACTCTCGAAATACTAATTTTTATCAGTTATGGTAATCACATTTTATTATAGCCCTATACTGGTTTCAAATATTATGAATTTACATTTGCATGTAATTATTTCTGATTAATGATTCGAGATTATTCAGTAATAATTTATTCCATAAAGCAATATCTATGTTTAAGTGAAAGAAAATCACACGAGAGTTAGCAAAAAAAAAAAACAACTGGTGTTACGTAATGAATAATGATAGAATAAATGAAATATGTATGTCCTACATTGAAGCAAGTCTCCATAAGGCGAAGGGACTGAAGATGGTGTGGCGGCTAAGAGCGCTTGCATCCCACCAAGACTAACCTGGTTCGATTCTCGACGGGGTCGCTCCCGAATTCTCACATTCACCAATCGTGTCAGGCCATGCCGTTGGTCGGCGGGTTTTCTCGAGGATCTCCCATCCCCCCCCCCTTTTACTTTGGCAGTCGTTGTTAAGAGCCACGTAACCCTCTCCATATGTGATGAATTTATTTAAACATAGGCTCTGGTTTTCTCTTAGAAAACAACGAACAACCGATTTGGTGCTTCCCCGTAATGTAATAACAACCTGTTTTCGAACATAAAACAATTATTTCAATGAAAAATGTCTGCCACGTATGAGACTTTCGTATATAGCGCGGTTTTCCCGCCGAGAATAGACACGAGACGTGAACCCTCTTACTGCGAAAATGTTGCTCTATAACGAACACAACGGCTGAATGGATTAATAAGAATAATCTTGTTGGCCTGACCAAAAAAACGAGCATTTTATGGAATGGTAAGAGAAGCTGGAAGAGGATCCTTAGTGTTTGACATGTGATCAGAAGTGCAGAAGAACTTTTACAGGAAGCCTTAACCCGCTGTGGTTTTGCTACACAACAGCTTTGCATATCGGGCAGCCACAGCGTTATCCTACACACACACACACACACACGCAGGTAAGAACCCTGCCTTTAGCACTGTGTTACTATTGCGGGCAAATAAGCGGGAATATCCCATGGAATACTGGGAAGAAATACGAGTCAATTATATTAACGCAAGTTTGTAAAATAAAATAAAAATGGGCATTTATAGACTTGATTTGTGTATAGAACTTATCTCCTTACAGACAACAGCGGATAAGTGCAACGTTTATGGACCAAATGCTGAATAGATAGACAGCTCTACAGTGATTGCTAAGCGAAGTGGAGAGTGGAGTGGAGAAATTTGGGCGGCTCTTACATCGATGTCTTGAGAGAAGTGAGCTGAGTGCGAATCATCGCCGGAGATTACTGTTACAAATCGCCAAGGGCGTGTCAGAGTTCGTGAGGGATGAAAGTCTTAATAAAAATAAGAGAACGACATTGAAATTTGAATTTATATATATCACTATAGAAACACACACAGCTTACGTTTACAACATTAAACTACACATATCTACTTTCAACACTTGTTATTCTAGATTAGTGTTATGTTTAGTATCAATCTAAATTCTAATTAAAGTTCTAATCGCTCTCTTTATATTCATCAGAGTCGCTTAGTTCACACATATAATTTAGATATATTAAATCGAACTGTCTATTGCCATCATCCCACATGTCTTAAACTCACGCATAGTACATTTCAATAGACCCGGCCGTCAGTCTCACTCTTCACTCTGCCGATGTTCGTAGTTTCTGGATTTTACTTTAACCGTCACTGTCGTCGCTGCTGCTTATCGCTTCACATGCATCGCACACGTGGCGATTAAGGCTTTACAAGGCTCTACGCTCCAGACTCATTACTCGCAAGACTGTTGCACATATATAGACCCGCTGGCCCGATCCAGAAAGTTCCCCCGCACCCCGAGCCGCGCTGAGGAAGGCGAGGGCGATGATCAGAACATTCTTCCAACGATAACCCCAGACGTTCGCAACGCTACAAGGTCAGGAGGGGCATGATTCAATCATCCGGTGCGGCTCGTTTGCAACTGCGCGTTCCTCTAGCTACCAGCGACATCACCACGGACCCGAGGAGGAAAAGATGAACGGCACGATGACAAAGGCGCCACCTGTATCTCTATGTGCGCTTTTCTAGTTACCGGTGATGCCATTGAAGACCTGCACTTCGCACCGTCGAAAGGGGGGGAGGGCGATGGGAACGACGCAGACTAGAGGCACGTAAAAATATACCGTGACATACATTGTACGAGTATGCAGTTTAATCAACTGGCTGGAAACGTTTGTAACAGTATCCTCCTCTTAAAGTTCTAGATTTCTAGAAATTTAGCTTCCTGGGCACGAACGTCGTAGTCTTGGAAGGACCCGTCACAACGCTCGAGGCGTTCAATGGCGTTCGCTACGCTCGTGTGAATGCCGACTTGAGCCCGACGTCGGCACGGCACAGCCTGGGTCTCTCCTCATGACGTCATCTTCAAAGTTATAAGTACTACAGTTTTTTATCAGTCTTACCAACTGTCTTTCGCCACTCGTTTTACGTCCCTCTCGCGTTGAAACCCGTTACGTAACTCCGTCCAGAAAAATGTGCAGTGACTTGTTTGTTTATGTTTTTTAAAATCATAACTTTTAACGACGACAACGAACCAGCGTAAAAAAAAAAAGTTATTTTTATTGCTTTTCGCTGTTTGAAAGAAAAACAAACGTAATAACACATCAAACTATAATCTGCAAAATTAATTCCGTATGTGCGCGATAAAAAAATCCACTTAGCTTGTGAATGAAGATGGTGAATGTGTCGTTGCAACATATTTGTCAGCAGAGCGTGCACGTGCAAGCAGGAGAGGCTAGAGGTGAGTTTCCTGTGTCCACATTGCATTAACGCTAGTTTTGATGGCCTCTGTGTCTCCACCCACCACTAATACACTCGTTCACGTCTAAAATGTTGCAGAATAGGTGAAATCATGGTAGGTGCTGTGTGAATCGAGAAGCTAGCGCCAATACAGAGGGTGTCTTTCTTTCGACAGTGCTGTACGTTGCTCCTGACAACCCAACTGTTTTATAACTGGTTGCTTCTTGTGCCATGGATATACCGAAACCCTTTCCATGAGTTCCGTAGTGTCGGTTGTTATTAAAAATTCGTAAGTACATTCACATCAACAATTTCATCTTTCGCGACACTTCAAACGAAAATTCATTTTACGCGTTATGGGTTTGAGGTGTCCTTGTGTAATGTGCAGGAATTTACATGCCATTGTAGTCGTTTAATCTGTCTAAAAATTGCATTAATTACTGAAATTATCGTAGTTGTATTGTAGTGTCGTTATAAGGGCATGACAAACATAAGCCAAAGTGAGTGAGTAAGTGAAGGGATTTGCGTGGATCATAAAGGTGAGGTCTTCAGAACCGATGAGTGTGAAACAAGGTGAGTGCTGGAATGAGAGGGCGGGGGAAACGGGAGATCCCAGAGAAAACCCGGCGACCAGCGACATCGTCCGGCACGATTCCCACGTGAGAAAATTCAGGAGCCAACCCACAGGTAATCGAACCCGGTTCGTCTAAGTGAGAGGCAAGTAGTTTAACCACTATACCACCGTGGCCCCATTTGTCAGAGAATGAATTAATATAGGCGCGAGTTTTGTCCACAATATCAGAAAAAAATTGCTATACTTTCGTTGGCCGAGTTGGTCAAGCATTGTCCTCGAAGTTTTAACACTCTCGACTGCTGTCAACTTCACATGACGTTGCCTGATTTCCACAGAGTTTTGTGGTGTTTCCCGTAATATAACTACGTCACTCTTTCTCTAAAAAAACATTGCTGACGTGATGTAGCATCGCCTGCAGTTACAATTAAGATTACTGGAACATGGATTGAAGTCGGCAGCTCTAGAAATATAAAATTACTCATATGAACAATCATATGATTGAATATCGTGTCAGCTGGGAAGTAATAGTTCTTTGAGACGCCGTCAACTCGACATTACGCAGACAGAGAGTCGGCCAGTAATGAACGTTATACAGTTCAGAAAGAGTTTCAGGTGTTGTGTGACAACAGTCCTGTTGGCGCCTGTGTTACCACTCACCGTCCTGTACTAGGTAATGTATTGAGGAACAACTTTTGCCGGAGAACGGATGTCCGGAGGCGCTCCGTTGAGACGCCAGGCGTCGTTGTAAAACAGTTCTACGCGCCTGGAAGGTAGGCATTCCACGGGGCGTGTGTAATATGTTTGCCATGCAGTCATTTGTAGTTAGTGAACGCGTGAGGGCCGGTTACAGAGCCTAGTTTCTGCCTTGAAGAAGTATCACAAGCACTGAGAGCCCCATTTGACCACATGTGCAGTGCGCAGTTCGTTACATCCTTCCCTCATTACGTTACGGCACAGACCTGCATCGACGTCGCAACGTCTGCAATAAAACGGAGAGCAAACATTTCGAGCACCTGCTTTAGGCTAATACACTGAAGAGTAAGAAAACACTGGTATAGGCATGCGTATGCAAATAACAGAGGTATGATACTAATCAGAGTAACGCGATGCGGTCGACAGCTAGATCGGTTACTGCTGCTACAATGGCAGGTTAACAATATTTAAGTGCGTTTGAACAGGTGTTATAGTCGGCGCACGAGAGATGGGACATAGCATCTCCGAGGTAGCGATAACATGCGACACCCCACACGTCGAGAGTTGCTACCAAGTGGCTCCAGGAACACTCTTCTGACGTTAGACACTTCCATTGGCCACCTTAATCACCAGACATGAACATTATTGAGAATATCTGGGATGCCTCGCAACGTGCTGTTCAGAAGAGATCTCCACCGCCTCGCACTCCTATGGATAGTGTGAACTGCCCTGCAGGATTCATGGTGTGAATTGCCTCCTGCATACCTTCAGACATTAGTCGAGTCCATGTCACGTCTTCTTGCGGCCCTTCTGCGTGCTCGTGGGGCCCTACATGATATTACACGATATTAGGCAGGTGTACCAGTTTTTTGGCTCCTCAGTGTACATTGAAATACGTCAGGCAGTCAATAAAGAACTGTAACATACAAACATCTACCTACCTATTGTTACCACTACCCTTAGGGTACTCTCAAATACCACTGTCTCCTGGGAGGTAGTCAGTTTGTTCCTGTTGTGTGCAACGCCAACTGCCAACCTTCCAGGCGCTATAACGTGGTGTGAAACAACGCCTAAACGGCGAGTCTCTGGACATTCGTACTCTGACAAAAGTTGTTCCTCAATACATAACCTATCAACCCTGGAAGTTTCTCGCAAGGATCATGTGACATATTTTATGAATTTAAATATAATGGAGTTGTAGATAATATAATGTTAATTTTTAAAGGATTATTTTGAAACATTTATTGGTCTTGCGGTTTATATTCATAATTTTTCTCAAATAGTTAGAAATTTTCCATTCTAAAATTACATACTGCATGAATTACAGCTGTATTAAAAAATAACAATTTGTTAAAATTCGGCACATATTACAAGTACATATGTCATCGAGCCCTCTTTAAATGATACACTTTTTTTTACGGCAGCTTTCCTCATTGTTTGTTGGCCAAAGTCGAGGTGGGAGGCAGGCTTATTATCTATCACAAGAACATCCACAAACACTTTATTGCCTTCAGACACCACATCGCCTTTTTTTCTCGTCCAGAAGGATTTATCCTCGGATACAGGTAATGATATTCGCGGGCTGCCCTGTAAGTTTGTCTTTCAAATGAGAAAATTTGCGTAACAAAGCAACGCGATGTTCACGATACACTGCAAATTAAGGACGAGGCAAGGTAGTGAAAGTAAATATACAGCAAGCACAAGCTAATGGTTTGCGGTTGCAACTCCTTTTTTTCTTGGTCTTTTCCGCATGGGCGTGTGCATTTGAATACCAGAAGAGCAATCAAAGTTTGTTAACTGTTCTTGTTTCAAAAATTTGCTTCAACATGCCCTGAGGTGATCTATACTTGTTATTCATTAAAGCAATTAGTAGTTGACTGGCTGCAAACACAAGAAAGTGTGAGTAGTGAGAAAAGCCATTGTTGAGAGTAAAATATCAATTATGTGTATCTGATTTTCATACTAATTTGCACATAAGCATATCTAACACATGCTTGTTAAATGAGTTTTCACATTGCACCACTTAAAAATAATTACAATCCTTGATGGGCCGCACTTATCGTCTTCAGACGCAGAGTGCACAATTGTGTACATAATTCTCCGGAAGGTTTTTGTTGGCCACTACCGTACATTGTTAAGCTCAATGTCCACTTATCGTCCGTAAGCGTAACTGGTTCACAGACTGTGCTTCTGCTCTAGTTTATGAATAATTCGTAGTCACTATACCTGAGCAAAAAGCCAACACCTAACTGGTTGTGATAACGTAGAAATATTGCTGTTAAAAATATTATTTGCAACACCAGAGTGACTCTAAAAGGGTTATACATTTATGACTGGGTGATGAAAGCTAAATTCTCACCATACAAGTCATTAAAGTTCTGCTTCGGAGTACCAAACTCCTCATTGGTCCAAATAAAGAGGGGAAGGGTTGAGGGAGAGATTTGGGTGGCTCATAACACGAGGTCTTGAGAGTCGATGAGAGTGGAGCGAGGTGAGTGTTTAACAGCGCCGGTATGCAATAGCAGGGGAAACGGAAGATCCCCGAGAAAACCCGCCGACCAGAGGTATCGTCCGGAACAATTCCCACGTGCGAAAATCTGGAGGGGGGGGGCCGCACGAATGACGTAATCAGGCCCACGGCTATATTCATTTTACATACTGCGGAAGAATACACGGTGTCCATACAAGTAGATGTTATGCAGGGATTCGAGACCAGCCTATACTTCCCTGCCTCCAGATACTTGTGAACCACTACAGCATGCAACATACAACTGGACATGGTAACTTCAATGCGAAGTTAAACAGCCTACGACTCGTGCAATCTCCGCTTCGTGATGTATGTGGTGTGGACGACACAGTACGCCATGTGCTAGAAGACTGTCTCAAGACAGAGGACCTGCGAGTTTGGCTTGAGGAACAAACTCGATCATCAGGGCATTCACTGGAGATCTGAAGATGTGATGGTCGACAAAGATCTCCATAATATATGGAACGAATTCGCTATTCGGATTGGAAAACGACTAGAGGAATTCGATAAATGGTACCAGCAAATTTCTGATGACCCATAACGGGGCACTCGAATGCTTGGAGGACCCCTGATTGGCGACGACAGATTTTTAAGAGAGAAAATCGGTTAATTTACAAGTTACAGGTACTAAGAAAGTGAATGACCCTTAGAAATGGACAGAAAAAGTGCAGCCTACTGTTTTACTCTTAGGAGTACAGTTACAGTGCGGGAGGTTTGGAGAGTGCGCTGGCCTTCGGGCCTTAAAAACCTGCCTCCAGATACTCGTGGCAATGCGTGTTAGAGGCACTCACACGCTTCACAAAACGTAGCGCATCTACAGTAATCAGTTCTTTTTTAGCCGTTACGCTCCGAGCGACGGCTGAATCGCTGTCCTCGCCAATGCGATTTGTACGCAGCTCTGGCACAACCGTCCTAGTGAACCTCGTATCACGCCCAGCGCTCTGTGAAACTCAGTCACGGAAATGCGAGACACGTATTTATTGTGCCTTCCGCCGCAACTTCAAAAGCCGGCGAGGAAACCTTTTTACCATATCATTAAGCATTCGCAGTAGCTAAATAAAACCGTTTCAAACCTCACCGCCGCTAGCGTTAAAATTTTTGGACATGATTCTAGTTGATGGAACGTAATGGAGGATGTAGAATTCGGAACTGTGTGGTACTACCTTCTTTCTCAAACCCAAGGTAATTACTTTGACGTGCTTGATAGCAATGGCAATAGCTTGTAACTAAGTTAACAATACGCTCCGAAGGTCCATGGCTTCACTACAGTCTCAAGAATACAGAAGTAAACCCTCCACTCATACGGCGAGACACATAGTCCACTGAAGGTTACATACAACTTTTCTGAAGCCCCGCTAAAGATCTACTTCCAGGAGATTCCTCCGTCTCATGCAAACAAAGTTTATCCGTTGTCTATAAAATTACACCAAAGATATAACGCACCACATTCGTGCTCACCCAGCGTAATAATATTTTGCATAAGAACTATTTCTTACTAGGGACCGCGGTGTGTGAGCGGTTAGACTGTTCGCCTCCCACCAAGGAGAACCGGGCTCAATCCCCAGCCGGGTCACTCCCAGATTTTCGCACGTGGGAATCGTGCCAGGCGATGCCGCTGATCGACGGGTTTTCTCCGGCCCTTGCTATCCGGTGCTGCTCCATTTTCTCCTCATTTAACCGTCATAGGCTCTCAAGACCTCGTTGTTAAGAGCCGCCCAAATCTGTCAATTCAACTCAACAACTATTTCTTACTAGGCATTATCAACACACCTATTATCTCACTGTTTTATTTCAAATTAATTATCAATTAAATATTATTAGTTATGAATAAATTATAATTACAATTTCAATTTAACTAAAAAAAAGATACTTTAAGTCAACACAAGAATAAAACGCTTGTGATGCATAACGTTACTCGGAGAAAACCAAGCACGTCTTACATGGTGTCATTATTCAGAATGTTTGATTCAAAAAGTATGAAGGCACCACGAGCAGACTATATAAAAAGAGTATCACTGGCCAGGAACATGTCGGAACACCGTTCGCCAATCAGTGCCTGGCAACATCTGTTGCCAGCCGGCATCACAGCCAATAGGGGATCTTTAACAGTACGCAGCAGCCAATCAGGCACAAGGTCCGTTTCTGGGCACCGCGCAGCCAATCAGCCAATAGGTACGTTCACATCAAAAGAACCGTCACGAAATTTATTTTATGCACCTAAGCTCTCAGTCAACTGTGATTTCGTGTTACGTAAAAAAAAAATTAAATATTTGACGATATTTTAAGATGTATAATTCTTGTGTAAAGTAGTACTAAAGGCGTTTTAAAAACTATACAAAGGCAATAATAGTAGCCAACAAAACGTAAAATCACGATTATGAAACGCATATTTTAGACATACTTTTACATCAGAAATATGGAACGGCGGGCTGCATGTTTCACTCAAAGCACATCACTTAGGATAAACGTACTTTAAACAGACAATTTATTGTCATTTTTGGATGAAACTTTCAGCGAGGGGTAAGTGATTTAGTAAAATATTACTTTGATGAACGGCATTGCGGATATGTCTATAAGGTCGTTTGCCTGAAATAATGACTCTACAAGTAGCAAATTATTTGTTTTTGTAACCGTACACGTTGGCATGCTATCTGTATAGTTAACAACCTGCGTGCCGGTACAATGCAATAATTTATTTGTCAATAGCGTTTTAAAGAAAAGTCGCTTGAATTTGAGGTCAGAATAATACACTGTTACAAGACGCTTAAGGGGCGTGTAGCCGAGTTCTTAAGGGATGGAATGATAAAATAAAAATAAAATAACTAAATTCTTTTTTCAATTTATTTACAGAGCTATTATTTAGACCAGTAATCCGTCTATCTCCACTATTACTCTTTCTAGTTCTCAATGAGCGCAGTATTTAATGTCTATCTCAAGTCTAATTGAAACCTTTTTCTATATCTCTGTTCGGTTTTAGTCAATTAACTTACACTCATCATTAACACATGTTCAGTCTGTATGTCGCCATATTTTGAAATGTCTTTCACTAACGCATCCAGTCCAATAGTTCAGCCTGCCAGTCGCACTCTTCACTGCACCGATGCTCGAAGTCGCAGATTTCCCTCCCGCCGGTCACTTCCAGCTCCACTCGTCGCACTTCTCGCTCGTCGTCTATCGCTGAAGGCCGCACAATCGCCCAAACTCCCGACTCTCATAACAACTCCTGGCTCGGTGGGCCGTCACGCTTAATACTATCGCCGGCGAAGGTTCACCGCACTTCGCGTCACGCCGACAGAAACTCATTCATTTACCAGAACATTCACCTGATGAACGCAGAAATTCAATCTGCCGAAGGTCAGAAGGAAATGGCTCCAGGACACCTTTGAAGAGCAGGGCATTCACTTACATATGGATAATGTACTGAGAAATAAAGCTCTCTACAAAATATGGAATAACTTTGCCCACTAAAATCGGAAGAAGACTTGAATACTTCGACAAGTGGCAAAGAGAGCAAATTTCCAATCACCCATAATGGGATATTCAGGTAAAGGCTTAACAAAAGTAAGTCGGAACATTCCAGATTGTAGAGGAGGACAGGTTCTTTTTTTTTAAAAGAGAAAACCGGTAGAATATCGAGTAACGGCACAAAGAAATCTGAATGGCCTGAAGAGACAAGAGGAGAAAGTGCCGTGCACTTTCTTACTCATCAGAGTACAGTTGCAGTGCGGGAGTATGGAGGGTGTGCTGGCCTTCAGGCCTTAAAAAAACTGCCGAAGGTCAAGAACGTGCGAGCCGCAGAAGGGTTATCGCGGCGTCACGCGGGGCGGTAAGCCTGTGTAAGCTGGTCTTTGTCATCGCCGCCTGCTTTCGGGTTACATGCGTGACCTTCACATATTTCCGCTCTCGCACGAGACGTGAAGCTGCGAGTGCGTAACAATAGTTTGTTGTAAATTAATTTATGTGTTTTTCTTATCTAAAAGGTGATATATGTGCGTAATATGCAATAAATAAATTAGGCAGAACACGAGAGTATAATATGGGGGTTCATTGAATATGTCACTGGCAATTTAGTTTTGAAAGTTATGCCGGCGAATGGCTACTAAGTGTTGGTGCCAAGCGCGGAAGACGAATGTCAGTCTACTTATCCTTCAGTTTACGGTTGAAACAAGACTTAACTCCAAAACATATTTTATTTGTTTCTCCACTTCGTGTTTTATTACTTACTACCGCCCTAGCTTCTGTGTTGGCAGGTTGACGGCTGAAGGGGATGGGTAAAGTAAGAATGCGGCTAATCTGACCTAAGTAGTATGTTCGAATAAAAATCACAGATCAGACGGGTTGGAATTAACTTTAACTAGCCCAACATCGCAGGGTTTGTTTGAAACTGCGCTTTTATGAACATTTTCTTACGTAGTAAAAAGAGGAAGAAAATTTAAACAAATTTATTTACATATATAATTGGAGACATTAGAAAATTGCGAAAAAAAGTTTTGATAACACTTTAGTTAATTTTATCATTCAATGATTGGATGATCAAGTTTTGACTTCGCTAATATTTCTGCAGACAATCACAAACGTTCTGCTTCAGAATCCTCACTGGTCCAATGAAATGGGTTAGTAGCGTCATGCGTGCGTGTCAGCCAACAAGGAAATAAAACTGTCTGATATATGAACAGTAAGTTGAATCTTATCAAACAGTCAACTTTTCCCTCGGTAAAACCACATCTTTGTAATTGCCACCATTTTCTCAAGCAACTCAAGCAAGATAACGTGCCAGATTTTTTCTAAGCTTTTTCCGCACAAGACAGGCATAGTGACAGGTACCCGTACTAAAGGTATTTGCCTAAACTTACACGTGAAAATGTCACGCAACCTCGTATATACTAACGTCAATAACCTAGTAACATCGTCTACTTCGAAGTACTTTGTTTTTTTTTTTTTTGTCCTAGACAGTTAAACATATTTTTCCCGGCATACTACTAGTAAAAATTAGCAACAGAGAGCTAACAAAAAGTGCAGGGACAATATTATTTCGCAAAAAAAAAAAAATTAATCGAGGGGAGGCGTATTTCAAAACGCTATCTATCTCTGTAACTCTATCTCTCTCTATCTCTCTCTCTCTCTCCCTCTCTCTCTCTCGCTAGCATGATGAATTTTTTTTGGGCATATGTAGTAGCCGAGATACCGAATTCCGAGTGGTATCGTCAAAAACACAAGTCTCTCAAGTGGATGGGATGCAAATAGGTGTAAAAAGAAAAACTGGAGGTTTATTCACATTGTTCGGAAGATCTGCTGTATTCTCAGATTTCTTCGCAAGAAAAAAGGCGTTGGCTCTGTGAAAGTGACAAATCGCTGCTTACTGCTCCTTGCTTCACTCGCTACTCTCAAGTCCTACGTATAGTCTCCGATGTACATGGACACTTGTATCAGGGGATATGCAGTAACTCGCATTGCAGGGGATGTCGGGAATGGATACCCAATCTTCTAAATTGGATTCTGTACTCTCCGGAGATATATATATATATATATATATTTTATTCGCTATCCAGGCAACCGTTATTGGGATCCAATAAGTCGCAATGCAGCATAATATCGTCTAAAGGATTTTCTTTCTCCGCCGTAAATAAAATCCGATTGTCGACGCAACCGCAGCTTCTATGGAGATAAATGTACCAGATGTGAACAGCATTCGCGACCTACCCTCCTTTTTCCATCCTTAATTTCGGAACATAAATCTATACAGAATTTGAGAGAATGGCATAGTGGATATATAATGCGTGTGATCCATATTGCATTTTGAACGAAATTTTCCTACTCGACTCTTTTAAAAAAAAAAGGTTACTGATACTTATGAGCCTACTTTACTCAACATGGGTGCAATTAACTTTTAAATAATTTCTTAAAATCTGAGTTGGTAGGAAGGACTTGACTTCTCTTTGAGAGCAATAACTTTAGAAATGAAGCCAGAAACTTATGCAACAGTAATGAGCACATTACATATACACACAGGCCTTACCCGGGATTTGAACCCAGAAACATCTTACTATAAGTTAGCGTGCAATCCACTGCATTACGGAGGTCTGAATCGGACCATCAACTTCAGATTTAATCAGTCTAATGTTTCGAATGTTAGGGTTTACCAACCTAAAAGATTTACAGGGACTTTAATTTGAAAATAAGGTGCAAAGGCATATAAAACATGTAATCTTACATGGCCTACCGTAGCGCTACTTGTGTGAATAATTTGATGGAAATAGGTTGTTTGGTTCCTGAGATATGTCATAAAACACTTTATTTTCTTGTTTGATGCTATCGTACCAAACTGCCAGAAAAATAGGCTATATATACGATGCTTCTAATGTATACTCTTTACACACAAATTTCGGTTGAATTTGGTTAAATTGTTTAATATATATGCCAAACTTACCTAAATGATCAATAAAGCTGCCATTTTGAACACCGTTGTCTGAACCATTTAAATCATGAAAGTTTACATGGCCTTCTGTAGCAATTATAGTGTGCACATTTTGGTGAAAATGTATTTAAAATGCACCAGTCTAACGTTTGGTGAAATCGTTTGGTTGGTACTCGAGACATGGGATACAAAATCCATAATTTTCATATCGTGATCTTCATAAATGTAGGACAAAAAACTAACATCGTAGCAATTTCAATGATTGTATACTGCCAATATACAAAGCTAAGTTAAGATATATTACATAGTTTCGTAGATATCGCCCACAAAACTAAAATGATTTTATAGCCGCCTTTCTGAAAATAAGCGTGGCCTGGGCACACCCGACACACTTCGTACGCACGCCAGTGTTGAGAGAGTAAAAGATCAATCGTGTGTAGCTGATTCTCGTACTTATTAACACTTCATTGGTTTTT
>NQII01002822.1:203833-229269 GCA_002778355.1 Clitarchus hookeri | reverse complement strand
CTCCCCCAACTGAGCCACTCTGAAACGCATTACTGTGTTTAAGTGTGCCAGGGCTTTGAAATAACCTGGCTGGAGTGATTTCGGAGATATGTTTCGATCGAATGTTGTTTGCGATTTCCCGGTATCTCTGCAGATAGTAATTGGTCCGCACTCAGCCAGTATTTCCTCGACGCTCACGACAGCGGATCCTTGGACTGGTGTTCGCTGCTCGGCTTTTCCACCGGCGGCATGTTTCCCCGGGGACGAAAGTCCTCTGCAGTTATCAGCGAGAGGGACTAGCGCGTCCCAACAGCCTAGCTCCTCCGCGTCTCGTCCTGAGGCGCTCTCCGCCGTCCCCCGTAGCCGCCGGGACGCTCGACGGGAACGCGCGTCAACCTCGGCGCTGCTCCCTTCGCCGGCGATTACTATTCACGCCGCGCTGTGCTGGCGTGGCGTAGAGGGGGTAAGCGTTGTTCGCACGTCGTCTTTATGGACGTGGCAAGGCGCCCGGAGGTGCTGTTAAGCTGCCTCGCAGCAGTCGGGAGTTGACTGCCTGCTCGGCGACGTCGCCTTGAATAAGCCTCCTGCTTGGGAGAGCTTCCTCACGCCCCCCTCTCCACCCATCATACTTTGTCCGCTCTTGCCAGCCTTCTTGTCTTCGTTCATATTTTATATAGGCCGTTCATGGTTTATCCCATTGACGTACACATTAATTTTTCCTTTCAGATGTTGCAAAAGAAGAACATTTTTTATTTGAGAAGTACTTACATATACCTTACAACTAGGGCCAGTGGCATTTCGCGTAAAAATTGGGGCAAGCAGTAGACTTCAATACTATACACACACCTCAGCTGTTGTTATACCTCCATTGGCTGCTGGTGCCGTGTCCGTCTTTGACCAAGCCACCCAGGACTAAGTAACTCCGACACTCAACCTTCGTGATTCGTGCGCGAACTGTTGACACGGGCCAGAACATGTTTCAGCCAATCAAGGAATCTGGACGACCCTACAGTGCTTTGGACTCTATCTTATCTCGAAACCTTTTCGCGAAATATCACTTACAATACCTGACATTTTGGAATCAATAGAAAAGGGTTTCAGTAAATCACATTGCGACGCTAGCGCTGTCACGTTAATTTTTTTTTACCTACACCTTTTTCTGCGCGGTGGTGTAATCTTTGTTCGGCACAGATCCCCTCTCTTTTTCCTCCCCGTTCGCCCTTCTTGCTTTCCCCTTCCCCCTTCGTGCGTAAAATTTTTGGATTGGCCAGGATAGTTTACTTAAGTCGGGGCTCTGGCTATTCTGCTCTACTTTACGTCCGTCTAGGAAAGAAGCTCTAGATAGACGGGATCCTTAAAGTCCACCCAATTCTCTTCACCCACTAACTGAACTGGTTGACGACACAGAAACAAGTAGAAAACCGCAATTTTGTTTTCCTGAAAATGATTCATGATTAGTTGAGCTCGACATTTTTTTTTAGCTCAGATACATTCTAGTGATTGGTTTATTTAAATTGTTACGCGTCTTAGCCGGCGAATCACGAGCAACAAGTACCGGTGAAACTTAGTTTTGATTGGCCCTCTCATCTAACGGGCTGTCTCCACGCAAATAAAATGAGGCCAATAACCAAAGAAAAGCTGCAAATTTTCGCTTGTAATACTGTAGTCTACCCGGCACATAAATTTTTCCCGGGGAAAAAAGGTCGCCCTGCCAATAAGATTACTCACAAGGAAAGAGTTCCAAATACTGGACAGAGTGCGATTGTAATGAGAAGATTATTCTAGCGAAGGGGAAGTGTCAAGCGTTAAGATGGGGGGGGGGGTGTACGCATGACGAAGGTCAGCTGTTGTTGTAACGTCTGAGCTGATAACATAGTCTTTAGTTTTCTACGGTTTCTCCGCGAGCGCAACTGCCTAATGTTTTGTCTCTAGTCGATACACACTCGCAGGACCCAACGAAGCGTCCTTACTCGAGCGAAGACTCACGACGACTGAACTACCCACACCCCGTTTAGAGGAATGGACTCTCCCCGTGTGTTTTGTACTTCTGCCAATTTTCCTCTATTTACACAGCTTTGCATTGGTTCCTTCTATAGAGGGTAATTCTAAAATCATGTGACAAACATTGAGGGGTGGTAGAGCTCTCTAAAACAAACAATTATTGTATAGGAATATATGGGCGGAAGTGACGCGTTGAGGCACAAACACAATAACATAACACATTAACGGAAACATAAAATGTTTATTAGCAGCATACTTAACGAGTGATTCCGTACAGGAAATGTTAAAACAGTTGCTGTAAATGCATCCACCAACAGTCACGCATGCTTGGCGACCTCTACATATGGCGTGATTGGCTGACAATGGTGGCGTGCGTGAAATACCCGGCGTATTTGAATCTGTTCGCCAATTACACCACCAACGCTACCAAGCTTGCATTACTGTCGGTTGTAGGAATTTTGAGCAATTATTGTAAACATTGCTGTGAAAAGGCATTTAGCGGCGACGTTGTAAATAAACAATGTGGTTGCATTTCATGTGTTATTTTTGTGTTTGTGCCTCAACGCGTCACTCCCGCCCATATATTCCTATACAATAATTGTTGGTTTTAGTGAGCTCTACCACCCCTCAATGTTTGTCTCATTATTTTAGAATCATCCTGTATACTATAGCGGACAGAAGTGTCCTTGAGGCACAGCACGTCCAATATTGAGGACACACGGTGAGTGAACCGGGTGACTGCAGGACCGTCACAGAGCAGGTATGTATACAGAGATGAAGTAACGTTGCAACTCCGCTGGTGTGGGCGTACCCATACGCCGATTTTCTGCGCGAAGTTTTCGGAAACGGGCCTTTGTGTCTCATTGGCTGCTGCGTGCAGCGGAAGTTCCCCTATTGGCTGGGACGCCTGCTGGCGAGTAAGTTACCGGGCGTTAATTGGCGATTAATTGATTGATTGATTTCATATTTTCTTTATTAACCATGTCAAAGTATATAAAGGTGCGAATGCAACATAGGAACAAGAGAATTACAGCCTCACGTGTATCAACGAGAAAGTTCGTTCTCGCACGGAGTTGGACAGGCAAACGAGCCAGCGAACTGCAAAAAAAGAAAAAACTGCTAATGCATTGAAATAGGGGAAAATAACCAAAACCCCCAACACTGTAATGTGAAATTAAAGCTACTACAAAAATTAATTGACAGAGGGAAAAGAACCTGAAATGAACGAGAATAACAAGGGAAATAAACAAGTGAATATCTAAAAGTAAGGAGTGTATGGAAAACAAAGGAAAATATAAATAATGGGCATAGAGCCCTGCAGGAATTAGGTGCCCACACTGCCATAGGACGAATATATTGAAGAAGAAGGAAATTCAGGAAAATGGGAATAAAAACTTCATAAGTGTATGATGTATTGGCGAACGTCTGCGTTCCGATGCGTTGCTGGTCGGTGACGCCATTTTGCTTGCCAGTGAGCGGTTGGAGTTTGCTGAGGCCGTTTCGCCTCTGTGTTGTTAAGGCCCCCGCCTGCTTATAACTTTCTACCACGCCTGAGGTCGAGAGCAGGAGTAAGAGCTATAAGGGTCACACTGGCACGCGCTACAAGAGAGCCATCGCCGCTACGCGCAGGGCTGTGAACTGGCATGCAGTGTTCTCGTAGTGCTGCGTCTACCTATGGGTAGAGACCGGAAAAATACGCTGTTTCATCACGAGACAAGCTAGAATTCAAAACCTCGTACGTTTGTACTGCGTATGCTATTGGCCCAACCCGTTTGTTTACACCTCTTGAACAACCCTGAACCAATAATAAACACACAATAAAATGCAGACCCAGTCACCTTCTTTCGCTAATACAACATGCAACCAATTAACATTGACATTTGCGTGATTTTACATTATGACAATGGAGTATAGCCTACAGGTCATTGAACTCGCGAATTTTTTAGGTCTCTACCTACGGGACTTTAAGGCGGTGACTCTATAATTTCGTTGGTGGGAAGTCTGCAGCGAGGTTCAATGCACGCATCCCGTGTACTTTCGTGTGCATATAACGCGCATATTTTGAGGTATAGCTCTTTGATTATCCCGTTTTTAACCATGTCGGAGTGTTCCGAAATGTTGTTTTTTAATGAGCTTGACGTCTTGAAAGTAATCGGCATGCAGAGTCTGAAGTGCGTGATTATTACGCAGTTCAGCACACTGCACTCGCGTTTTCTGGTTTCGTAAAAAAAAACCTGGATCTTAAATACTTTGCGACGCAGTTTGAGCGCTAGGCAAGCGATCTCACGTAAGTATTGTATCGGTCGGTGAGACAAGTGTCTTTCACACCTCAACGTGATTTAATTTACGAACTAGAGGATCTTCAGAGAAATTTTAATCGGCGAACCGTTCGCCTTAGACCGAGCGTACAGGACACGAAACCACTTGACTAATTAAACCAGCCTCGTTCATCACAGCAATTAGCAGGTCCGCGCCCTTCACCCCTCGCGGTACGAACTCAAACTTTCCTCCTGCTCTGATTTACTTACGTAAATCAGAGACCCGGCCAGCGAATTACCGTTGCAGGGGTCGTTTTCTCTTGATGTTGCCAGTTATCCTCCCCGCTGGTTCATCGGGATTAGCCTATTTAGTTAACGTTCAGAAGAGAAGGGCAGAGCGAAGGAACGCTTTAATGGGCTGCCATTAAGTTCGAAGTCGTGTCTTACTGGCGCCTGAAACCACAATAATATCGCATTAGCCGTTCTTGGCACAAAGCAGCCCTGCATTATATAATCACTAAGAAAAGACACCGGAACTACTTATTTCCGATGAAAACTTTTTCCGTGCGGATGGAAGTGTCGGCATTGAGAAAATAATATGGTTGTAGGAACCAAATTCCTGTTCCCGTAACACATCTGGATTGTTACTAAAGGGGCAGCAATCAGTTTGGTTGTTGGTTCAATATAAATAATGTTAAAGTGGATAGTGGCTTCAACAAAACTGCCTGTTATTGTCTTGTGTGTGATTGTATCTGCGACAATGAATATATAATTCCTACATCAGAGCATTATGTTCCTCCTACAGAACCGTTAGTTATTTCACCACAACAACTTCAGCAATATTTGGCCTGTTCCCGTAACAAACAATATTGTAAGAAACTAACAGAACATTCCGTTGCTGATACAGAAGTTTGAATAGTGCTACCCGGAAACCCGTTCACAGATCTGTCGCGTTGTCACTTCTCTGGTGATTTTTTTCACAGTGTGTGTTAAATTGTTAAAAACTTCCTTCCTCTTCAGGGCTAATGAAAATCTACTTGCTTTCACTGTGAAATACAGTCAACGAACAGTAAATATGGTGAGGCGTGTGTCAACAGTTTGGTTATTGCATCAATCATTACAGACGCTGAAAAACCACGAGATTTTTTTCTGCCGACATATCTTTCAAATTACTGTACCTCCTTAATGATATTATACTGCATTTTGTTTTGCTCGACTTGGCGTTTTGTAGACGAAGCACGAATGTTGAGTCTTAAGAGAGTCAGAGTTATCACTGGTCTACATAAATGGGAAAGTAATCACATACAGACGTGACAAGTAAAAATGAAAGGCAATTTAGTGGCACGTACACAGTACGTTGAAGCGAGAAAACAGGTATCATTGGCTGCTGTGAACCATCATCTGTACCCACGGCTATTCTGCAACCCAGAAGCCAAGTCAACATGGCGTAAAATAAACTTTGAAAATCAAACCAATTATCCCAAAGCACACTTTACAATCCTTTGTGTAGACTATTGTTAAAAAAAACGTTAAATTTAATAGAAAAATGTTGCCGAATATGTAATTTTGAGTGAGGTTATTTAATATAAGGACCATCCTATTTAAATATTTTGATGTTAAAAGTAAACTAAAGTCTTATTCAACCTACCGTAAGCTCAAAATTTCAAGGGCGTTTACGGCAAAGTGAGCATCTTTTTAAATTAACATTTGAAAAAAATTCACTGCATTTCGTTATGATGTGCAATAGTGTGAACCTGCATTTAACCGAACATACTCGCTGAACTTACCTTAGATAGACACCGCGGTGTTCGGGACCATCTGCGGCGAGAGAATGCCAATACGACGCTACCCGGGAGGGCACATCAACACGGGTCCACGAGAACAAAACAAAGCTCCCAGCTGTTTCGCAACAAGCCGGAAGGTAAGCCAGGACAAGTTTATAATACAGAATCATTAACAAAAGCATACCGCGCCCGGAAAAGCTGTCAGTCTGCAGCCGGCCGCCGAGACGGGAAGATGCTGCCCGGGACGCAGGGCCATCGTGCACGATTGCCGTTCCCGTAATGGCGACCAGCCTACGGCGACGACTCAACAGAAGGCGAGCGGGCAGATATGGACAGTAATATTAAATAAATATGTCGCACTAATCTAACGTGATATCCCTCCGCGCGTTTCAGCAAATGTAATTGCTAGAGACCTGAAAAATTCGCGGATTCATTTCGGGACAAGCTAGAATTGAATCACATATATCTTAGCGTTACTTCTGCAATTGGCTCACGATCTATTTGACACCTCCTCCAGGACTGTGAGCCAATAGTAAAGAGGCAACAAAATGCAGTCCCAATCACGACCTCTCACTGCGAAAACAGGCAGCCAATGAGCAGTTGATATCTCCTTGAGTGTGCGAGCAGATATGGAGTCTAGCCTAAAGGTCAATGAACTCGCCAATTTTTCCGGTCTCTAGTAATTCTATAACATTGTTGCAATACAGATATAACTCTAAACATAACCGTTTTATACTTTGTATCATGTGCGTTACGATTAACTAAATCCCAAACTAGATTACTAAATGCGTGGTTTGTAAATACAAATATAACAAAACAANGGCAGCCAATGAGCAGTTGATATCTCCTTGAGTGTGCGAGCAGATATGGAGTCTAGCCTAAAGGTCAATGAACTCGCGAATTTTTCCGGTCTCTAGTAATTCTATAACATTGTTGCAATACAGATATAACTCTAAACATAACCGTTTTATACTTTGTATCATGTGCGTTACGATTAACTAAATCCCAAACTAGATTACTAAATGCGTGGTTTGTAAATACAAATATAACAAAACAAAACAATATGCTACAGGCTCCCAGTTCAGGAAATTAATAAAAATAGTTCTCAAACCTGACAATGTGTTACGAGTGTAACTCTAAATTTAAGGCCATAGCATGTAGCGTTTATTTTTATACCTGCATATTTTAGAGCAAGTTCGAATTTTAGTACACATATTTACATTTCTAACCGTTCCATTGTTACGGGCCTCGGTGGGTGAGCGGTTAGACTGCTCGCCTCACACCAATGTGAACCGGGTTCAAACCCCTGCCTGGTCGCTTCTGGATTTTTGCGAGCGGGAATCGTGCCTTACGATGCCGCTGGTCGGCAGGTTTTCTCGGGATCTTCCGTTTCCCCACGCTTTCATTCCAGCGCTGCTCCATTCCCACCTCATTTCACCCTCAACGGCTCTCAAGACCTCGTTGTTTAGAGCTGGCCAAATCTCTCGACTCAACAGTTCCTTTGTTTCAACCGTATGGCGCATTAATAAAGTTATGAGTCCTATGGCAATGACGGCAGAATGTTACAGAATGAGAATACAAGTATATCCTAAGAAAGGCTTTCGCAAGTACTGAATTAATCGCGAAACAATTATCCTGAGTATTCTGCGTGCCGAACCAAAACGTCGCTGAGACGAACTTTCGTGAAAAGTCACAAGATCACTCTTCTAGCTTTCTCGCCAAGATGTCCTCACATTCCGCTCATAAGTTTCTGCTGAGGGAAAGCGTGACGGATTAACGAAGAAGAAGATTTGAGAAGAGAATAACTTCCAAGTAGGAAATCAAGAACACCGAAAACAATTCTCCTTCCACATCATTGTTAATCAATACAAAGTTCAGCATTGCACTGCTCTCCGTTGAAAGTCACATATTGATTCAATTATCTCAATCTTTTGCTTAACGTAGTTTCATTTGCAATTTTCGAGTGGTAGCTTTTGTTCATAGCAATAGGCATTCAATGAGAATTGATGGAAAATAACCACGTAAGCTTCCAAAACGNATATATATATATATATATATATATATATATATATAAAATTTCCGAACACACGAAAAAAGCTAATTTTTAAACATTATCTCGTTATTCATTTCAGCCCAAATTTGTATAGTTACAACGCAAATAAAAATCAAAACTTCCATGGATATTTTCCACGCGTCCGTTAAAAAACACAAAGTAATTGGTAGAAACACAGAGATACTACTATAAAGAAAATTCTTGGTCTATTGCATATATGATAATGAAGCTATTTTTAAAGACACGCTACTTTCGCGTAAAGTATATGCGCAGGCTAGAATTCAATACCGCATGGGTAGGGCCAGTGACTTTTCGCGTAAAAAATCGGAGCGCACAGTAGACTTAAACACTATATACACACCTCAGCTGTTGTTATACCTCCATTGGCTGCTGGTGCCGTGTCCGTCTTTGATCAAGCCACTCAGGACTAAGTAACTCCGACGCTGAACTTTCGTGAATTCGTGCGCAAACGGTTAACACGGGGCCAGAACATTTGTTAGCCAATAAAGAAGCTGGACGACCCTAAAATGCTTTGGAATGCATCTTGTCTCGAAATATTTTTACGCGAAATATCACTGCCCCTACGCATGGGCCATCCAGCAAGTATCATTTTGCTTAATAACCACGTGTCCTTGTGAAGACACATTTCCTCGCTTGAATGCCCGATCGTAATTATGCCACTCCTAATTATTATCTTATTCACAGAAAGACAAGCCACAAGTAAAGCATCCAGTCACAAAAGTGGGTCTGAGTTGAACAATTTTGAAATACTAGTCACAAAATCCTTCTTAAAAAAAACTGATGTTGGTAGCTATTACCGGTGACACCAATTAAAATATTACTTATTTAATGAAACTTATAAAATTTAACGAGTTAGCGAAGCGGTGACTCGCTCCACGTGAAAGGCGGTATGCTTCCTTGTCGCAGTCGATGGCCGCTTATTCTCCCGGCTCCTGACTGAGCCACTTATTGCTAGAGACTTGCAACATTTGCACTACCATATAGTATATTCGCGGTATCTTTACATTTCTTTGAATCCAACCTTTGAAAAATCACCCCGTGTATGGCGTATTTGGTTGTTTCCCGAATACGTCGCGCATCACAAGCGTTCTATATGTCTGCTAACATAAAATAATCTTATTCTCAGTCAAATTGAATAACGTTTTATTTATAATGAACATGAATGAAAACAGAACGAAAAAATAGGTATGTTGTTAACGTCGAGCGAGAAATAGTTCCCACGCAATATATTGTTAAACTGAGTGCGCACGAATTCCGTGCGTTATCTCTTTGGTGTAATTTTTTTTCCAGACTCGGTTAAGCTTTGTCTGCACGAAGCGGAGGAATACCTTGGAATTAGGACATCAGCAGTGCTCCAGAAAAGTTGCAAATAACCGTGAACGGACCATAATAAAAGAAAAACTCCCCTACGTTTGCGCCGCGCTTTTCACTGAGCCGTAATTTTTTTTTCACCCGGGCACGCTTTAATTAAACTCTACGCCAATTAGCAAACTGTCCGTATTTGTGTTACCCAGTTATACGCATCACGGTGACAGGGGAAGGGAGGCTTTCTTCCTTGGCGACGGCCGATGAACAAACAAACAATATCGGCTGGGGTAAGTAGTTAACTGTGAAGTCTAGCAGTGCGCGCGAGAATGACGCGAGATTTGCATGCTCCTACATATTGCGTCTCTAATGAACCCGACTAGGACGTCCAGTGAGGTACCCGCTCCCCTAAACCGCTGCCAACATTACTGGCAATAAGCTAGTTAAACATCGCCTTCACTTATATGTAGGAGCAGTGATATTTCGCGGAAATATGTCGTGACCAGATACAGTCCAAAGCACTGTAGGGTCGTCCAGCTTCTTTGCTTGACTAAAAAAAATGTTCTGGCCCGTGTTAACCGTCTGCGAACGAATCACGAAGGTTCAGTATCGGAGTTACTTAGTCCTGAGTGGCTTGGTCAAAGACGGACACGGCACCTGCAGCCAATGGATTTATAACAACAGCTGAGGTGTGTATATAGTATTGAAGTCTACTGTGCGCTCCGATTTTTACGCGAAAATTCACTGGCCCTACGTATATGCAATTATCTACAGAAAATTATATTAAAATATTGGCTCTTCAAAAACGCCCCATTTCACNCTGAGGTGTGTATATAGTATTGAAGTCTACTGTGCGCTCCGATTTTTACGCGAAAATTCACTGGCCCTACTTATATGCAATTATCTACAGAAAATTATATTAAAATATTGGCTCTTCAAAAACGCCCCATTTCAGCGAAAAAGTTTCACGAATAGTTGTATTTGAAAACTTTATACACGCTGCTCAACTTTTGTGCTAGAACTCACTTTTTACGCGTCTTATGTGTCCGCTCATGAATCATAGAAGTTCATTATTGGCGTAATCTGCTTCATATTGGCCAGTCAAATAAGAAAATGTCTTCTAACAGAGACATACGGCCTGTAAACAAAATAAATGCTGGTNGCTTCATATTGGCCAGTCAAATAAGAAAATGTCTTCTAACAGAGACATACGGCCTGTAAACAAAATAAATGCTGGTAATCCCTTAGAGTTTTCAAGTGCAGCCTGCGTCGATATATTTGAGCGAAAATCGGGTGTTATTGTTGACGCTCAAAGTGCTTAAATTACGTAAATCATTGACATGATATTTACTGAGTGGGATCCTTTATATTGCCTATACATTCAAATTACCATAATTTATGTTTGTTTGCATTTATTAAATGTCAGAAATGCTGACAAATAATGAGCTTAAATAATTCAGCGCTTTATTAGCCTTTTAGTAGGGACATATGATTTTCGCGTAATATTTCGGCTTAGGCAATATTTCAAGCAGTATTCTTTTTCTTATTGGCTGTGTGTATTTGTTAGAAGACATTATCTTTCTTGGATAGCCAATAAACGTTAGGTTACTCCCTGATTATCAAAGAGTCTGTTTCATAGGCAGACCCAAAACGCGTAACAAGTAAATTATCCAAACAGAAAAGCTGACGTAAATGAATAATTTTGAAGTACAAATAGTAATGATATTTTTTTCGCGAACATTTGATATCCCTAGTTATTTGGCGTGTAATCGTTATACATTTTAAATTAACGTTTATGAATTTACAGATATCTGAAGACGAATGTAAACGTGGTGGAGTGGTTATGACTCTATTATGGTTGCGTTGCCATATAAACTAATTTAAAGAGCCATAAATGTTTAAAAATCACCAGCCAATAAACATTAAAATTTAAGTAACGCAAAACATTTGTTGCGACTCATGCAGTTTATACTGAGAATACATTCAAGGGATTGAAGCTAGAACGCGAACACAAAGTTTTAATAGGAGTAATAAAGGACAGTTGAATAGCTAGAGGAAACAGAGTAAAAGAACATAAAAACGTGCGGAATGGAATTCATGAAAGAGAACCCTTTGAACGTAGATAATTTCGCGGCAATTAGTTAATTGAATTACGTGTCTACCATCACGAATTACGTAATTTGCCAGGAAATAAGTTTCGTGACTCCCGTGGCGACCCAAAAAGGAAGACGTTACTGCACGAAGGGAAGTGAACAATAAGAGGTCAGAGAGCAAAGTTTCATGAACTCTGCAGTAGCAAGGGGCCGCGGTGGTGTAGTGGTTAGACTGCTCGCCTCCCATGCACGCGAACCGGGTTGAATTCCCGGTGGGGTCGCTCCAAGATTTTTGCATTAGGGGAATCGTGCCGAACGATGCCGCTGGTCGGCGGGTTTGCTCGGGGATCTCCCGTTGCCCCCCCCCCCCNCGCTGCTCCATTCTCACCTCACTTCACCCTCATCGGCTCTCAAGACCTCGATGTTAAGAGCCGCCCAAATCTCTTCACTTTTACTCTGCAGTAGCATAGCATGAACTACAGAAAAGTGATACGGGGCGTCTCATTTTGACCACAGTCCCGCCCGTCAGCCACGGCTAGCCGGCCTAGCAACAAGACGTAATTTTCACGTAACGGTGAAAACTCTGCCAACAACGTCCTTAACACCGCAATATCCTGCGTAAATATTACGTGAAAACCTGATGAACTGTGTCCCACCATTGCTGTGGAAGCACCCAGTCGTCATCGTGGGCTGCCTTGGACGGTGCAGCTACTCAAGTCCAGTCACTGTCACTTCTAACTTTTCTGAAGTCCTACTTCCAAGATATCCCTACGCCTCATGCAAACAAAGCTTAACTGAGTCTATAAAATTACATGATAGGAACTACGCACCGCATTCGTGCGCACTCAGTGTGGCATCATTTTGCGCAAGAAAGTGGTGAAGCAGAGCCTTACATAGGCCCATTCGCTCACAAAGTGCGCGCCTGACGTTTGTATGGCAACCTGCAGTGCAGTGCTGTGTCGCGGGTTAGTAGGTCGCATCAAGGGTGGGATTTAAACTTTGTGATACTGGTGTAGCAGGGGATTTGGTGGAGGAGATAAAAGAGGTAATTTTCGTTTGCCTGAAGTCCATTTGAATGTTGTTAGGGCATGAAATATGACGTCCGCTGTAAAGATTTATGATTTTTTTAAAGCCTTAATACCTTAGCACATACAGTAAAATATGTTAGGTTCACATATTGAAAAGCAACACTCAAATCCGAACTCGTAAAAGTTATTTTAACTACATATTTTAACAGTTACGATTTTGATAGATAATGCTGACATACGATTAATAGTTAAATTAGTATTTTTTTATCGGATTTGTTATGATCAGGTACATCCAATTTTCGCGAAAATATTTCCACCTATAATATATTTCATTTCCCGGCGAGCTTTTCAACACTTTTACTTGGCTTTTGAGCGATTATATTCGGGAGGAGACTTTTCACTTAGTTGGCCAATGAGAATGAGGTTACAGCGATTGTGAACTTCTCTGATTCGTAGGCAGGCATGTAATACACGTAGGAAATAAATCATCCATTCACAAACGCGAATCTGAGCTATAAGGTTTTGAAATTCAACTAGTTATGAAATAATTTCGCAAAAATGTTGTGTCCCTAGATATGACTTAAAAATACTCTAAACGTGGCAGTTAATTAATTACTTTTAAATTTAAACTTTATGCTGAATTTTATGCGGAAGTTTGAACAACGCACTTGATCGAAGTGAGTTGCCCATAGTCTCCACTACATAAATATCAGTTGCTTTGGTCTGTGTATTTCCACTTGCCATCATCCTATTGGTCCTGACTGCACCGGACACGCCTACTGTACTCTGCAACGTTTGTTATTGGCTGGCCGTCGGCTAATGGACTCGCGTTTTACTGTGCACCAATGAATGTGCCGTGACAGATGTAACACGTTTTACAGTCCATCGTGTTCCTATGAAAAAAAAAATTTAAAATTAAAGTTTATTGTTATGAATTGAATTTGTTGATCATCAGTAATTTTTTTTTACTTAAATTCCGAAGAAGTTTAGCGAAATAGTAAAATAATAGAGGTTTTCATTTTGTCTTCAAGTATAAAGTGGTTTCCGTATAAACTTGGGCCTTGTATATACGCGCATACTTCTCAAAGGGTTTAAAAAATTACAAGACGAGTACGCGAAGGTAGGCATGAACAGCTAATATCCTAAGAAATACCACTCCAGGTCTTCCACAAATCTTTGGTAACGTCCACTGCGCGCCAAACCAACCAGTGCACTCCGACTCTGTTCCATCCTCGGACCAACTTCAACCTCAAACCGCAGGGATGATGGGCCCTTAAGGGAGTGCCAAAAATAACATTCGATATTTTTAGGATATTTTATCATTCTGTTTTGCTACGTCAAATAAAACTTTGGTAAAATTATCATAAACCATGGGAAACTAATGCATAAAATTAATAACTGAAAATACAGGAATTTCAAATTTATAAGTATTGTCATACCAATTTAAAATTTTTGCATTAATTATTATGTTTGTTTACAGCTTAAATTAAATTTTAATGTAATAAGAATAAGATAAATAAATTGCATGAAATTTTTTTCAGTGGTTCAGCCATAATTTTTTTTTAAGTTTTACAATAAATTTGAAATCCAAAATAGTAAGAAGTTAAACCTTAATCGCGGGCAAACAAAATGCCACACTTCAAAGAAATGCATCCGTGGGGTTCCTAAAACTTCAATAAACACTTAAGCCGAAATCAAACATGTTTATCATTCTACTAAGATGTATGAGATAGTTACTTTTAAACTGATTTGGCATTTTTATCCAATAGTTATTTCTATTGTGTCGGAGAGCTGAAAAATATCTTAAAAATGCCGGAAAATATTTAGGCACTTGAACAGCTTCAATAGAAATCGCTAGTAAAAAAAAAAATTTTAACATCCCAAGGTTACGTCTAACCATGAGTAAGCATTGCGATGGACCCTCTCGAAACTACAATGTGCATTTCCGGGGAAGTAAATTTCTAGCTAATTATACCTGTAGCTGAAGGATGTTATATCTGTAGCTGAAGGATATTCTTTCTGTAGCTGTAGGATGTTATATCTGTAGCTGTGGGATATTATTACACTCGATGTAAGCCATTTCATTAAACTACAGTATTGCATTAAACTACAGTTGATACTTTTTTACTTTTCCCTTTTTCCTTGAGGAAAATGGGCAGGAGAGACATTAAACGCTGTTATTAAAAATTTTCAAATTTTCTTAAATATATATTGATTAGAATAAAAGTAAAAAGTAATGACTGTAGATAATAATGTTTTTCTTTCCTGGGAAGAAATCGTTTTCACAGAATATTTATTTACTGAGATACGCGTTTACGTGCAAACACAGATTTTACAGTAAATATTATACTAAGAAGTCTTCTATAGGGTCTCTCTAAATGTCATATAGGTTTCATTGCATACAGATGTTTCTATTATAATTTTTAATTTCGTTTAATTCAATTTTACAAGATAAATTACAGTATGTTTTTTTTTTTTTTTTTTTTTTTTGCCTATTCATAAATTTGGTTATTAAAACATAAATGTGGTCGTTGAAAAATGTCACCGCTGTAAGTAGCTTTCTGTTTACGATATTTTTTCTTCTGTAAAATAGTTTTTTAAACTATAGCGATAATTGCATATCTTTTCAGAATATATGGCTATATTAAACCCCTATAACCACAGCTTAAAATGCCGAGGAGAAAGAACACTCGCGAAGTTCGTTTATGCCATTGACTATTGCCGTCGCAATGCTTCCTTGCAATTGGGCGTGGCCTTGAGACATATGTTATTAATTACTTAGAAGTCCCATTAATTAAATGATCGAGATCTCTGCAGTATTATTTCAGGTGAATTGTATCTAGGGGAACATGCTTTTCTCGGTGTAATTTGGCAGCAGCTTCGACTTCTCAGTAGGAACACCCAATTTTAGTTATATTTCAAAACACGTTAGCTTAGATCCACTTTGGCGATTTGGTGGTCGCGTCATGAGGTGTCTGCTGGCGAACCACATTCGCAATCGGTAAGCACTCGACTATGATTTCCGTAGTCAAATACTTAACTGTCTTATCTCAAGGCAAGCTTCCAGTAACGGTAGGAAAACTGCAGCTCTGCAAGCAGGATATTAAAGTCCAACCTGCATGTAACTCTTGCCACGAAAATAAGTGATCCTTTCTTGTCCCTTCGTTACACACATGAGCCACTACTGTTTAGTCATGCTGCCATGGTCAGGTACTTGGTTTTGAACCTTACACATCGTAAGTACTTTTCACGCCAAGAATTTCCTCTTTTGAAACACCTAAAACGAAAAATTAAAGTTTACTTTAAGAGGTTTATCGATTTGGTTGTGTACAACATATATCTTATAATTATTAGCTGAAGAGTCGTACAGTGGTTGTCAATACAGCTGAGTTGTCCAATCGTGAAATGAACACTAGAGGAGGCGTGCTTGAAGTCGAGCCTACCACAACAACAAAAAACAAATTCCCCAATTTCACTTAACTCTAACCATATCTTTACCCACATTCAGGTGTTATTTATTTCTTACTCATAATTCAAGGACGGAGTATAATAATTAAAACCATTTGTTTCTAAATTTGATTATTTAATACACGTAATTAATGTCAGGGTAATATGAATTTTATATATTAAATGACAGGTGTTTTAATTTTATGTTCACAGGGCCACGATTTTGATAGACAAACAACGTAAGACGAATTTGTGACATTTAGCCGCAACATACTTCCAAATGTGTATTGTCTTACATGATACAAAAATATTTGCGTAAAGACTATTCACGGTAAAGTGAGCACTTTTAAAAGCCCTCTCATTCGGAAAAGTAGTCAATAAATATATTTTATTTCAGCCTTAGACGTTAACTTCCGAGTGCGGTGGAATATACTAATCATGTTTATTAATGACATGGCGATATTTTTTTTTTAAGTCGTTAAAAGATACAGAATGGCTGCAAGGAGAAAACATCTAGGGCCTCACAGTAACGAGGGCCACTTTACCGTTAACAGAATATACCAACTAATATTCAATTTTTTTCCTCGTAGGATTGCTGAGTTCAAAACAGACAAAAAGATGGAACATGTGCCCATTCAAACTTTTAACGAACTTCATTAAATTTTTTTGGCTCACTGAACAGAAAATTTGCTAACTTTTTAGCCCTTTCAAATTACATACGTGGTATAATACTTTTTATTTCCCCAAAAATAACGTGTTTTATACCCCTTATCGAGCTCGCTAGAAATAACCGGCCTTACGGAGATCAAAATCATCGCATAAGGATTTAGTTAGAAATAACAGAGCAATAATAGGAACGCAAATATTCCTGTTGTATAAGTAATTTGATTATTTTTAACAACCTGACAGTGATGTGAATTAATATATATTGACATAAGTTCCAATCACCAGATTTATTTTCACTATTCATTGGAAAGACTGTAACATTTTAATTGGCACGTTGGTTCCTAAAGGAAAAATAAAGCGCGTTTTTATCAAAGGAGTATATTTCATTTTAAATTGAAATTGTGTCATGTGCTCCTCCAGTAAATGGAAGGTTAAAAAAAGCCTTGTCGATGAAAGTAGCACATCGATAAGTTACGTGTCTTCTCGAATTAAGAGTATCGCCTTTATTTCTGAGTCGACAGATAGCGCGTTTGTTGTTACTGACCGGAAGTAAAG
Organism: Clitarchus hookeri; assembly: GCA_002778355.1. Lineage (NCBI taxonomy): Eukaryota > Metazoa > Arthropoda > Insecta > Phasmatodea > Phasmatidae > Clitarchus > Clitarchus hookeri. Next base: position 212,079 of record NQII01002822.1, on the reverse strand, counting down.
AAGCTTTTCCTGGCTTACGTGTAATGAGATCTGAAAAGCCCGTCCGAGCAGAAAACACACTCGTCTCGTATTGGCTCTCGTAATCCCTGCTAAGAACTGGCATTGCCGATACGCTTATTTATACAGATACAAAGTATTTGGAAACATGTTGACAAAAATATTTCACTACCACCTCCAACGAAACTTTACAAATGTTACAAAAGTGATTTTCATCTCTGTGTCATGTCTTTAAAAAGGCGTTAAAATTGGTATTCTGTCGCTTTTAGTCGATAAGTATGCACATTAAAAATTAATACTAAATAATGTGTTCGTGGAGGCTATCTTCAGTGAAATTAAAACACTAATTTCTCGCAAACTATTTATCCGATTTAAATGATCGACATATCGTTCGAATAATCGTAAAATTATGTATACAATGACATGTATTTGGATCCGATATGGGCAGATATTCAAACGAAATATTGAAAAAAGCCAAAAATCTATCTCAGAAACTGCTAACACCACACTCCCCAGACTCATTTCAATCGATAGAGCACCCCTTATTAGCTTAGGGATATGCTATCTTTATTGGTCTGTCTGGCCAAATTAATACGAGAGAAAAGGAATACTAAATAATGTGTGATACATTTTTGCATGTATAACCACTAAAATTTTCTTGGGAATTAAAAGCTCAGGCAACACAGATATTTCGAATCACTTAAGTAGGTATTTAAGTTTCTCTATCTTTGCGAATTTTTAAGTCACTCTTCGAATTAATGTAAATTGTACCACGCATTTTTCTGAACGTTATAACTTGTAACCTTTTTCCCGTAACAATTTATTGAATACGTGAAAATTTTAGAAGTTATGTGTGTGGTTATATATGTGTGTGTGTTTTTGTATATACGTTTGTAAATCAAATTCAACCATGTCAAATGAGAAAACAAATATATCCTGTTACATAATTAAAATATATAGCGGAGACAAAAACAATAATAATTACAACCGTTGCAAAAAAAATTACGAGTATTATTATGTAGTTATAATTTGCGTTCTCTTAAAAATATATGTCGCATGTAATAAAGCATTTTATAAAAACCGTCACTAATATAAACAATTTTTTAAAATATTTTTTGTATATTTGTACTACTATAGCGTGAGCTTAGATACAGTGCATTTGTTTACCAGCCACAGTGGTTTGTTTACATCAGGACCAATGTAACAGTTAATGGAAATATAGTCAGACTAGTGCAGTTATTATCGTGTCACTTTTTCGCTTTTGCAACAACAGGGCTTTCTCGAGCACAGTGGTATTTCGCAAAAACGTTCCAGGCAAGATATACTTTCAGAGCGCTGTAGGATCGCCAATCTTTGTTTGACTGGTTGAACTATGGTTTGGCCAATGTTGTTTCGCACTCGAGTCACAGATGTTCAGAACCGAAGTTACTGGATTCCGAATTGAACTCGCGGATTTGTTGGAGATTACCCATAGTTAAGGCCAGTGACTTTTTGCGTAAAAATTGTAGCACACAGTAGACTTCAATGCTATATACACACCTCAGTTGTCGTTATACCTCCATGGCTGCTGGTGCCGTGTCCGTCTTTGACCAAGCCACTCAGGACTAAGTAACTCCGACACTGAACCTGCGTGATTCGTGTGCTAAAGGTTAACACGGGCCAGAACATCTTAAAGCCAATCAAAGAAGCTGAACGACCCTACACTGTTTTGAACTGTATCTTGTCTCGAAATCTTTTCGCGAAATATCACTGCCCCTACCCATACTCTAAGCTAGTTACGGGTAAAAAAAAAGGTCAACCAATTGTAAAATAATAAAATTTTTTTATAAATAATTGAAACAGAATAATAAAATGCGAAAGTTGAATATCATAAATTTTTTTTTACCACAAAACAACTATGCGAAAATACCGAAAAAATTACGCAAAAAATGGAGGAAAAAAAAATTCGTTCACCAGTTAAAGCGTGGAAATTGATTTTCATGCAGACAGAAGAATCGGCAAACGAGNTGAGGAAAAAAAAATTCGTTCACCAGTTAAAGCGTGGAAATTGATTTTCATGCAGACAGAAGAATCGGCAAACGAGAAATTGCTTGCGTGTTGTTTGTAGTTCAGAAGTGTGCCGTTTGCTGGAAAGTGACTGACCATTAGCGACACGTCGCTAACTTGCTGCAGTACCTCGTGCGTCGTTCGTCCGTCCGAGTCGTTGCTAGGTTTACGTAATACGTGCGGCACCCATTGTCCGTTGTACGGCGACGGAGGGAGGAGGCGGGGAAGGAGTGAAGAAATCTGGCGGAGTGAGAGAGTAACACAGAATGTAGTTCGCAGTCGTCAAACACTCACACCTCCGGCCAAATACTAAAGATAAGAAATATTGGTTCACTTGTAGGCCTACGTCAGCTCCGTCGCGTTAAGCTTATTAGAGCCATCTACTTCTGTGCGGTGGTGTGCTCTGTGCCCCGCTCGTATCCCCCACTCTTTCCTCCCGGTTCTCCCTCCCTGCATTCCCCTTCTTGCGTCATAATGTTTTGATTGGTCGTGGCAGTTTATTTACGGCCCTGCACGGCCTCGCTGTGTCTACTTTACGCCCTTCACACGTCCGCTACCTTACGCCTGCAAGATCTACGTTTGTTCCTGATGGCTTGGTTACACTTCACCTCGGTCAGCTGAGGTCGAACACCGCTACCATGTTTACGAGCTGACGTTTTACTAGTCACGTTACAGAGCGATGGGGCACTTAACAAACGACGAGTCGTGGAAAACGTTAAGTTTGCAGTAGAGTTTCCACATGTCAGATAACTTGTGTGGCATGTAGTGTTGAACCTTGGGTGTGCAGAACTGCTAGTCCATTTCAAAATATTGGTTTTGGCTGCCCTTCCAAATTATGTTTCAGCTTAACTATGGTGTCGCGTTACTGTGTGCCCTTTTTTAACGTGTCGAATTCGTCCTTGTTTGCCACCCAAGTTCAAATTATATTTACTATTTAATTGTTTCTACGACTTCATCGCTAGGCGNGAATTCGTCCTTGTTTGCCACCCAAGTTCAAATTATATTTACTATTTAATTGTTTCTACGACTTCATCGCTAGGCGTTAATCATTTAAATTGTTCGTTGTTCGTCTTGTAATGTGTTTATCGGTCGGAACTTTGACGGGTCTCAAACGANGCGTTAATCATTTAAATTGTTCGTTGTTCGTCTTGTAATGTGTTTATCGGTCGGAACTTTGACGGGTCTCAAACGACAGCCTACCACCGTAACTGTTTTAATGGTTTTTAATATTATTTTATTGGAAACGGAGTCTTTGATGGGCAATTCTTGCTGCCCTCCTTTATGTTGTATTTTAAAGTTAAATGGGTGCTGTGAATAATTGTAAGCCAAGAAAGTGTAGTAATTTCTATCTATTGTGTGTTGGCGAAGCATATTTTGGATTATTGTAAATTAGATTCTGGTTGTGATGGAGCATAAATGCATTATATATATATATAGCAATTTTTTTTCTTTGTTGCTCCGAAACTAGTGAAGCGTTTTAATGAATTGTATCAACTGTATGAATTATTAATGATTTGTTACTCATTGTGATGACTATTATCAAAGCCTGATATTTATTTACAATTTAAATTTTATTAGTCTTTTATGGGTGGTTTGCCATTCAGTTTTGTATGTATTCAGTTTTTTTTTTTTGTATTTTTTCTTAAAATAAAAAGTGTTTAAACTTGTATGTAGATATTTGTGACAGAACGGGAAGCCGGAACAGCCAATCAGAGACCACCCTCGTTTTCCCGCATGAGTAACGCCGAAAAGCTGAATCCCCGCCGGCATTTTCCCTGGCTGAAAGAGCAGACTTCGCCAACTTTCCCCAAGGGTCCATTGTTTCACGTTGCTATGAACAGGATGTTCACGGTAAACCAGGCACTTTTGAAAACTCCAGCGGCACGCGCCAGCAAAATGGCGTCACTGGCCAGCAACGTGTTGGAATGCCGTTCGCCAATCAGCGCCTGTGCAACCTACTCGCCAGCTGGCAGACCAGCCAATAGGGAATCTTCCGCAGCAGCAGTAGCCAATCAGATACAGAGCCGTCCCTGGGGCCCCGAGCAGCCAGTCAGAGAACGGGTATACTCACATCAAAGAGCCGCCATGTATTTTCACTACTGTATATTCGCCTGAGCTGTGATCAGGAGGCGAAAACAGAATTGATGAACACCTAACATTTTTAATGTAATGTCAACGTAGTTAATTTGGGAAAATGTTTTTACTTGTCGCACGCCTTCATCGCTCCTTTGCCCCGTCCTGCTTGCGATAACAGAAATGCTTCAAGGTCACGCGAGCGATAATCCAAGGAGCGTGTATCTCGTTACGCAGAGCGTGCTGCCATGATGAGCCTTTCGCGGCTCGCGCGCTCTTCACCTTCAGCTGATTGAATTAATCCCGATTGTCTCTAGTCATTTTCTGGTTTAATTACCTATTTTCTCTTAGCGTGACTCAGGGTGCGGTGAACCTTCCAGATCGGGCGACTGAAACGATGTAAGCCGACGGGCCCCCGAGCCGAGAGTTTGTACGATTGTGCGACATTAAGCGATAGACGATGAGCCAGGAGAGCAACGAGTGGCGACGGAAGTTACCAGCGGGAGTGAAATTTGCTTTTTGCGAGCATCGGTGCAGTAGGGGGAGACAGAGAGGGATAGAGAGGCTGGCAGGCGGGGCTATTGAACCGGAAGTGTGAGTGTAAGACATTTCAAATGATGGCAACAGACAGACTGAACATATGTTAATAATGAGTGTGAGCTAAAAGACTATTACTAGGGTCAGTGATTTTTTGCGAAGAAGTCTGAGCACACAGTCGACTTCAATACCGTGTATAAAGCTCAGCTGTTTTTATACCTCTGTAGGCTACTGCGTGCACGAAAATTCTTACCCGCATTTCACCGAGCAAACCGACATGCGGTAACTCTGGGAGTGAGCCTTCGTGATTCGTGCGCAGACAGTTAACACCGGCCAAAATATGACTCAGCCAATCAAGAAAGCTGAACACCCCTATCGTTCTTAGAATTCTATCTTATCTCGAAATCTTTTCGCGACATATCACTGCCCCCAACTATTGCCAAACAGAGACATTGTGAAGGACTTAAATAAGAGTTTAGATAGATATTAAATATTGCGCTCACTGAGAAATAAAGAGCTTAATAGTGGAGATAGACAATTTAATATTGTAAGCTGTGTAAACAAATCGAAAATCAATATGATATTATTATATTATTATTAAGACCTCCATCCCTTATGAACTCGGATATATTCCTCTGGCGTTTAGTAAAAATCGTTTATACACCGGTAAAGAATGACAAGCAAGAGCGAGTGTTTACACGTTCGAAGGAAGTTTGTAATATTGGGTTAGGTGTTAGAGATGTAGAAATCAAAATAAGTTTGACAAGTACACCTGTATCGCTAGTTTCAAAGATGAACACTTATTTTACCAGTTTGCCTAAGCCACATACACATTAAGAGAAACTATGTCTACAAAAAGGAAGTGGAAAATGGTTCCATGGAGTGCTTGATAAAAACTTTTTTATACTCGTGCATAAATGTTTCTTGCTGTACGCTTTTATCTCCCATTAGTTTCTTAAAAAATATAACGCGCGCATAAAGTTGTCAAATGAGTTCATTCCCGAAAATTTAGTTCTACTTTATATTATGTGCTCCGAATATTTTACTAGGAAATACGTTTTCAGCTATATTAGTATCATATGTTGAAGGAAGTGGGTTGGTCAAATACAGCGTAAAATCTCAAACACAAATATTTTATTAACACAGTGGAGAAACTGACATTATTGCTCTATGTTGAAAATCTGGGATTTGTGTAATAATTTTCAATTTATTTCTACCAAAGTTTTTTCAAGTGTTTACAGAGATAGCGGCAGGAAGGAAATGCAACATATAAAATACGTAGTGTGTTAATAAGCTTTAAATAAACGTTTTCATTTCTTAGTAAGTCGATTAGGAAACACGTCCACAATATTAAAATTAACAGATTACATTCATGGTGAATCTAATAGGTGACGTCTTAACAACAATATTAAGATAACCGGTTTCATTTCATGGTGTATCGCTAAGGCTAATTCTTAACGAACTGTAGATATGTATAATCGTTTAATAGCAAATATATCTGGCGGTGTATTAAAATGCTTATTTTAAAATTTTTATTTTATTGAGTTCCGAGTGATTTGTGTGTTTTTGATATATAGATCAATATTTTCCTTTTATTAAGGACACATAATTTTTTTGAGAATATTAACGCATAGACTAGACTTAATACAATAGGTATCGAATGCTTTAGGTCATTGATTGTATATNTTTTTTTGAGAATATTAACGCATAGACTAGACTTAATACAATAGGTATCGAATGCTTTAGGTCATTGATTGTATATCTTTATAAGATATTCCTTCACTTGAGTTATCTAGTCAAGTTTTAATTCATTTGATTTAAATTTTTTTTTTTTTAGTTTATAAATCTGGAATCGATTCATAAATATAATCGTCCATGAAATATAAAGCGTCCCTAACATTTTTGTGTATCAAATAAAGGTTAACAATCTTTAGGGAAATTGATTCATTTTTTTATAACTTATTAAAAAGTATAGACATGACACTTAAAANTTTTGTGTATCAAATAAAGGTTAACAATCTTTAGGGAAATTGATTCATTTTTTTATAACTTATTAAAAAGTATAGACATGACACTTAAAAATTAAAGTCATTAAATAAATATATGGGTTTTGTCATGGGAATGTAGACATTTGTGGCTAATTTTACCCTAGGGGTTTTCGGCCGGTGTTGATTATTTCCGTGCGTGCTTCCAAAAATTCATCTTCGGAATCCGCATCATAANTTTTTTTGAGAATATTAACGCGTAGACTAGACTTAATACAATAGGTATCGAATGCTTTAGGTCATTGATTGTATATATTTATAAGATATTCCTTCACTTGAGTTATCTAGTCAAGTTTTAATTCATTTGATTTAAAATTTTTTTTTTTTAGTTTATAAATCTGGAATCGATTCATAAATATAATCGTCCATGAAATATAAAGCGTCCCTAACATTGTTGTGTAACAAATAAAGGTTAACAATCTTTAGGGAAATTGATTCATTTTTTTATAACTTATTAAAAAGTATAGACATGACACTTAAAAATTAAAGTCATTAAATAAATATATGGGTTTTGTCATGGGAATGTAGACATTTGTGGTTAATTTTAGCCTAGGGGTTTTCGGCCGGTGTTGATTATTTCCGTGCGTGCTTCCAAAAATTCATCTTCGGAATCCGCATCATAANCCCTAGGGGTTTTCGGCCGGTGTTGATTATTTCCGTGCGTGCTTCCAAAAATTCATCTTCGGAATCCGCATCATAAAAAAAAAATATATTCCACTGGCAGGAATGTTTGCGATGCTGTTGCTCGAGAGATGGTCCGAACGAGTGCCAAGTTTTTCAGCGAGCAGTAAATCAGTTACCAAGTGTCATGGGGTGGGGACAACATGTCACACACCACTCATACCATCGATTTCATATAAATTTATCGCCAAAAATTGCTGAGCTATTTAGGAAAAAAAATGGGAAGGAACTTTACATTATTGGCGTGGGCGCCAAAAAAACTGAAGGATTTACAGAATTCAAGCATTCGGAAAATCTGCGTATTTTATAATAGACATAAATTCTACTATAATTTTCGATACATATAAATAACTTTGAATTTCAGGAGAGTAATAAGCATTTATTGTGTTTTGTAGCCGTGAAGATATTTTATGGTGGAATTTTTAAAATTATACCTTGCGTTGGAGTTGGTTACATTTGATAAATGTTCCCATTTGACCATTCCGTTTGTGGTATAGTAAAAAAAATTTAAACTGATAGAGTGGGTATCTGCGTGTAATAGTATAGATAAATTAACACATTTGTGTTAAGGATATGTAAATTAATTTCCAAAATTCAGTCTGTTGGGATACTTAAAATATTTCAATACAATACTCTTTCGTGGTACCTTAACAGATTAATTTAAAAGTTTGTAACACATTTGCATATGGAGACTTGAAAGTTTATAGAATGCAATTCATTGAAAGGCAAGTGAAGTGATTGTTAGTTCAATAAATTGATCAAGGAATTGAATTAAATAAATATTTGATCGCGTAAAATGGCTTTTACGAGCATGTCATTTCCTTGGTGTACAAATATATCTAACATGGAAACACGGAGTGACTATAT
>NQII01002822.1:193258-203400 GCA_002778355.1 Clitarchus hookeri | reverse complement strand
AGCTTGGTAGCGTCGGTGGAGTGATTGGCGAACAGATTCAAATACGCCGGGTATTTCACGCACGCCACCATTGTCAGCCAATCACGCCATATGTAGAGGTCGCCAAGCATGCGTGACTGTTGGTGGATGCATTTCCAGCAACTGTTTTAACATCTTCTGTACATAATCACTCGTTAAGTATGCTACTAATGAACATTTTATCTTTCCGTTAATGTGTTATGTTTTTTGTGTTTGTGCCTCAACGCGTCACTCCCGCCCATATATTCCTATACAATATTTTTTTTTTTTTTAGCGAGCTCTACCATTCCTCAATGTTTGTCCCGTGATTTTAGAATCATCCTGTATATATACACACGTAACAATCTTCACCGTAGAGTCAGAGTAGAAACGTACACAAAGTGTACAGAGACGAAATAGAGTGGCGGTTCCTTTGATGTGCGTGCACCCATTCTCTGAGTGGCTGCGCGATGCTCTGGGAACCGGTTTTGCATCTGAGTGGCTCCTGCACGCTGCGAAAGGTCCCCTGTTGGCTGGCCTGCCGGTTGGCGAGTAGGTTGCCAGGCGCTGATTGGCGAATGGTGATTCAACAATTAGCTGGTCAGCGAACGCCATTTTGCTCTGACGTGCGGCTGGAAGATTGCGGAACAAGCGGCTGCTTCCGCTCAGCATTCTTGAGGCTGCCGCGTATCGAGGGGGTGTGTTTGTGTGCGTAAAGCCAAATTCTATGAAGTTCTACGGCCGACGCCGACCGGCTCAAGTAAAGCAATATTGCCTCTACAAACAAAGTTGTGGAATCGCGTGCAGTGTTCCCGTGGTACCGCTGGAACTATCTCGCTTCCCTTGACATGTCCCGCGCGAGGGAGCGGAACAGAAGGACAGGACAGTGATATAACAGCAGGTGGCGAGTCACGGAGGAATGTTTAAATGAGAGGCAAGCGATAATCCTACCAGTGTTTTAAGTTACAAAGGCATGCCGCCACGCATTCTTACGCGTGCTACCGTGATAAGTCATTTGGAGGCTCGCACGCTCCTGACCTTCCGTGGATATAATTTCTAAGTTTGTCTTAAGGAAATTTCTAGTTCAAGGTTTCTCTCAGTGTGACTCGGAGTGCGGGGAATCTTCGAGATTTGCTGACTGATTCTATAAAAGTACGACGGGCCTCAAAGCCGTGAGTTTGAGAGTCGAGAGTTTGGGCGAATGTGCAGCCTTAAGAGATAGACGACGAGCCAGAAGAGCAACGAGTGGCGATGGAAGTGACCAGCGGGGAGGAAAACCTGCGACTTCGAGCATCGGTGCAGTGAAGAGATAAAAATTTTGGATACACCTGTACTGGTGTTTAAAAAAAACGGGAACTAAACGCACTGTAATGCAGTTCAGACACCTAGTAGGCGGCTGCCTTAGTGCTCCGGGGTAGAGTGGTAAACTGAAACGACGCACGTATCAGGAACTGGTGCCAACCGAACAACTGTAAACTTAATTGTTTTCGTGCATTTGAACTATTCCTCCCCCCGCGGCCTCTTGGCGCAAACCCACCCAGGGTGCGCTGTACTTCGAATCGGTTAAATCTCGTGCTGGCAAGAACACCTATCACGTGAGGCGAGACTCGCTAACTCGCACAACTTTCGGCGCCCCCGCGGTTCAAATCTAATTTTCGTGTTCCCCTTCCGCCCGTTAATCCGCCTGCAAGTTTCCCTCCGACAAGAAACCCCTCGCTCCAGGACCTCGGTTTTTTTTTCTCAGCGGCGCACCACTTCCGAATGCAGAATAAAACTTCCGGACGAAACTCTGGCCCAATTCCCGCAAATAACTAGAACTACGCTCTTACGGGATGTTAGGAGTGTAATGTGGAGGCTTGAGAAATTCGCGTTATTTCCGGTACAGGCTGAACTTCACGGCACTGTAGTGCAGTCGATGTCAACATTTTTTTTTGTCACTGTTTGATTTAGTTTAATCTCTAACGGGAATGCTCACTACACTTGCCCAAACCATTGAGATGCGTACCTCACTGACCTAGAAATATCAAGAATATACTTCAAGTAAAACTAGAGGCGGGTATATTAAGCAGGTTCTCCATATTACTATGAATCCTCGAGTCTGAGCTATTTGAAGATGAACCTGTTTTTCGCGAAAATATTTCAGGAGACGTTGTGTTCCAAAAACACTTTAGTTCAGAACCACTTTCGTGATTGGATCATTTGAATTTTTATTCGTCTTATCTGTCTGCTCGCTAATCACGGATGATCAGTACAGGAGAAACTTACTTCTGATTGACTCACTCATGTAACAGACTGTCTTTACTCAAAGACCAGAGGCAAATAGCCAAATGAATGGCACAAGTGTGCACATAGCATACTAAAGTCTAGCCTCCGCGAAAATCCGGTCGGGTAAAAGTCTGTAACTTTTCGCAAGTAGATATTTCGTGCGGACAGCTTCGATGACCTGCTGCAGCTCGGTCGTCAGTTCGGTTCGGTCCACCCTCATTAATAGAACGGAATAAACACACAATCACTAGAGACCGGAAAAATTCGCGAGGTCATTGACCTTTAGGCTATACTATATTTTTGTTTGCACACTCAAGGAGATATCAACTGCTCATTGGCTGCCTGCTTTCAAAGTGAGAGGTCGTGATTGGGACTGCATTTTGTTGCCCGTTTACTATTGGCTCACAGTCCTGGAGGAGTTGTCAAATAGGTCATGAGCCAATTGCAGAAGTAACGCTAAGATACATGTGTTTCAATTCTAGCTTGTCCGCGAATTGTTCAGGTGTCTGACAATCACACAGGTATGTACATATTCACTCTCGAGTTGGGGGAAGTGAATTTTCGATCCTTTCCAGTCAGGCGATTCACGTACCCAGCACCTCCTTGCTATGTCTCGCGACATCGGTTTTCGCAGCCAGTTTGGACGTTAACATATTATGTAGAGTCTTCAATTCTTCCCGTCTCTGCGCATTCGACACATTGATCAGGTATATTATCCGTGCCTCTGCGCCCGCTATGTACTGGTCGATGGCCACCTAAATCTTCCACCAGTTCTTTTTCAGATTTTTGCCAAAGAAGCGATATGCCCTTGCGAACAGCAGTGAGGCGAGCTTTTCCATTAGCTCATTTCCATCATCACCATCGTAGCATAGACCATGTCCGAACTTGGAAATTGTACTGTGACTCATGGTCGGCGTCTTACCATAAACTGATCAAAGCCATGCCTATGCATTCCCTTATGTACCGGCGAATCCTTATTGATCACTGATATACCGTACTCTTCATTCCAGCACAAACCACACATATCCTTAAATTCGGCGAACATCATGTATGTAGTGACGTGGTAGACTTACACATACTGCAAGTTCGTATCGTCCATGCGAAACAACACAAGGCAATTCACATCGTCACATAGTAATTGTTTTGGCACGTGCGAATAGGTACGGCTCATGTATACACAATCCAAATCGCCAAAGCTGAAGTGCTCCTGGATGCAATTCTGTTTCTCACGTGCCACATCGTCGAAAATAAACACCGAGTTTAGTAATGTTTCGCTCGTTGGTACGATGGTTTCGATATCGCTGCTAGAGTAATAGCGTAGGCCTTCCATGGCGTGCAGTAGGTTATACATGCCATATGCTGGTATTTCGGTTGCTGGAGCGATTTGGAGTGCAGGTGCACATTCTCGAACTTAATACCATTCGGTTCCTCCAAAAGACTGAGAAGCACACACGTCTTACCGCAAACCCAACGGTCAGCAAATTAGTGCTCTCACGGTATTGGGCAACAGCGTTCCATAACGTGCATCGTGTGAGGTTTCGACTTCTTCCTCGGTGATGTGGACGGGAAGAGTGACATCTTGCTTGATAATATGTATGTTACCACTACTATCTTGTGGAGCGATTGTGGAGCATATGAAGTAGTTGTGGAGCTATTGTGGATCATGTGGAGCAGGTGGAGCAGGTGGAGTGATTGTGGAGCCTGTGGAGCAGGAGGAGCTATTGTGGAGCATGCGGAGATTGCACCAAATNCATGTGGAGCAGGTGGAGTGATTGTGGAGCCTGTGGAGCAGGAGGAGCGATTGTGGAGCATGCGGAGATTGCACCAAATCAGTGCTACAAGTTTCAGAATGTCTCTTTAAAGCATCCTTCCGAGTAAACTGCCTCTGGCAGATTTTGCATTCAAAATTCACACTTGAACTTTCCATTCTGCAGGTCGTTATTTCATGTTGTTGTAAATTCCGCCAAGCTGTAAATGCTTTACCGTAGAAACGACCAAGAAGTTGCTTGATTACAACTTTATGTCCATACTGTTCCAAGTCTAGAATAATATTGAAACTAAAACATATAAATGTCGGATATATATCAGTTCTTAGGACAGTAGTGTGTGATGACTCGTAGAAGAAAGATGAAATCTGTAACAGGGATCGTCGATACACAAATCAACAGTCTACCTTTCGAGCTGCACATTCCCGGATACAGATTCTGCGGGCCGGGAACCAAGCAAGCTAAAAGGCTGGCACGCCGCGATACAGGGTTCAACACGCTGGATGAGGCGTGCTAGCAACACGAAATTGCTTACTCACTGAACGAGGATCTGGAAACCCGACACCAGGNAACACGCTGGATGAGGCGTGCTAGCAACACGAAATTGCTTACTCACTGAACGAGGATCTGGAAACCCGACACCAGGCGGACAGGATACTTGCACAGAAGGCCGATGAGATAAGAAAATCGTCAGATACCAGACTCGGGTGGAAAAAATTGCGCGTGGTGGCATTTTCAACACGATGATAGCCAAGGTGTAGATGGACATTGAGACGAAGAANAACACGCTGGATGAGGCGTGCTAGCAACACGAAATTGCTTACTCACTGAACGAGGATCTGGAAACCCGACACCAGGTGGACAAGATACTTGCACAGAAGGCCGATGAGATAAGAAAATCGTCAGATACATGACTCGGTGGAAAAAATTGCGCGTGGTGGCATTTTCAACACGATGATAGCCAAGGTGTAGATGGACATTGAGACGAAGAANGGGTGGAAAAAATTGCGCGTGGTGGCATTTTCAACACGATGATAGCCAAGGTGTAGATGGACATTGAGACGAAGAAAGCGAGACGATGGTCCAAGAGGAGGGAGTAGAAAAAGACAGGAATATTCCTTCCCACCTTGATACCTGCAATCGGTGCTCTGGGCCGTAACGAATATCGTTAGTGCGGCGAAACGAGTCTCGAACGAACGTAAGCAACTAGAGAAAACCCTCTGCCACAACCATAAACGGGAAGCTATCGCCATGGGTAGACAACATGGTCAAGGACTTTACATGTGACGGTTCTACAAAGGAGGAGGAGGTGCGTTAAAGGAAAAGCGTTACAGTTGGAGGAGGTGCAAATGAAATCTCCACGAAATGACCGCCCACGAACGTGTATCTGGAACGGTTTGCATGCGAATTGAAGGTACCTCATTTTCGAGGTGTGGTCATGCAAAATGCTTTACTCCCTAAATCCAAATGTGACGAATGTGCCACAATCAAACTCGACACGACAGCCGGGCCCGGTATGCACCNGCTTTACTCCCTAAATCCAAATGTGACGAATGTGCCACAATCAAACTCGACACGACAGCCGGGCCCGGTATGCACCGGGTAACCTATGAGAAACATGGCTAAAGTGCGGTATAAAACAACAGTTTCGGGAATTTGCATCCACCACCCAAACTGCGACTGAACCTGAAAGATTGCAACCTGACTCACAACTACGACGTGGNTTCGGGAATTTGCATCCACCACCCAAACTGCGACTGAACCTGAAAGATTGCAACCTGACTCACAACTACGACGTGGAGCAGATGCCGAAAACGTGGAACTGCAGATGCTTCCGTCTTCGCTTTCTGGTGCGGTGGAGTGTAAAGAAATCGCAGGCGAATAATTGTTCGTTAACCTTTTAAATGAAAGGGTACTCGCAGTTGTATTCTCCAGTCGGTGTGTCAGTGTCCATCAATCTAACTGGTAAGACATCCGAGCTGAGGGCAACGTTTTCCGGCCCTAGGAGCTTAAAGGTGAGAGGGACATCGGAATTGTGGATTTTCCAACTTATTACTCCATATCCAACATAGAAGAAAAGGTGAGTTCTGTATTCCGGTACGTAAGATCAGGAGACGTTGGAGGAAATCAGCATCCCCACCGGCGCACACGAACTGAAAGACGTAGCTAACTCCATCAAGAAATCCGTGCCATCGCATGTGACTTTTGAACTACGCGGTGAGGCATAACACGCCGAGGCAGAAATATTTTGCAGTACCGAACCGGATAGCATCGTGCCAATGCTGGCATCCGAGACACGCAAGTCCACGAAGCTGGTAAAATGGGCGAATCATCGCGACTGGTGAACATATTCCCGGTGAACGTGACATTCGTAAACTGTGATTTGTCGAGCGGCTGCTACCTCATCTGTAAAAACCAGCAAATGCGCTGTTCGAGTTCGCACTGATGGCCCCCACCAGGTTGTAAACTGGTTGAAGTTCCGAAGAGCATCATTTACGTTCCCGTGATCGCGAAGAGCGCGCACAAAGTGGTCGTGAGGATCGTCGATCAGGACGACAAGCAGGTAGACTTCAGAAACTAAGAAATCACTTTGCGTCTGCACCTGAAACGATGCGATCGAGTTTCGCGAGACGAACTGTGCTTAAAGTCGAGCGCAGCATCGAACCCGGGACCAGTAGAGCTCGAGGCACCGGCGTGCTGACACGTGCCGACGAACAGTTTCTACGTAGCCGAAGGTTTGAAAGTGAACAGGCATGGAAGACTACGATGTATTGAACGTGATCCAGCGGGCGGGATTCGACGACGGAATCGACAAGTTCGAGCTGCATCGATACCACCCCTATCTGACCGTCCCATACGCCCTCGGGAGAGATGTTCGATTCCCGATACAGAGTTGAGATATTTACACTCTTCCTTCGCGATTATTCCTGCGCTACCGAGGTACACTCAACAAAAGAGGACGGGACCCACCCCACCCCCATCGTGTTCGTTCGCAACTGTATACTTTACCTTTTCGAGCGAGTAATGTACGAACTGAAGGGTGTTACTATTGACGAAATGCGGGATGTGGGCGTGACCACCACCATAAAAAGCTACCACTCGCCCACGCCTAACAGTCTCGGCATGTTAAAAATGGCAGGGTGGAGAATGGAAGACAGCTACAAAGATCCCATATTCGCAGAAGACAAGTTCGAGGTGAGCATGCCACTATAGATGCTACTTGGTTTCGCCCAGGATTAATAACACCTGTGACTTACAACACCTGTCGTACAAGATGAATAATAACTCGTTTCAGGTTTCGTATGTATACATATTACGCGCGTGCATTTATGGTCGTGCCTTACAAGTGAACTTTAATGTTTTTGAAAAAAATTATAACATAAATTTTACGTGTGAGTAATATGTTTGCATTCGAAAAAAAAATCATATTAAGGGCAGAATACGAATAACTCACTCTTTCGAAGGTCTTCAGCATAGACTAAATTTACATTTTTTACAGTTCGAGCTTAAATATTCCTGCCAACCAAGTGTTACATTAAACTTTGCGACGGTATTAGGAATCTGAGTGATATGTCTCCTTGGTTCAGTCGTATTTTTTTTTATTCTATTCCTGCCCGTTAATATTAAAAAAAATTGGATTGATATATTACTAGGCAGATGCCACGTATAAAAAGAATTTAATACATCCTACATACTTACATCGTACAACAGTAAATATTAAATGTACTTGTGCACTCGTAAATAATATTTATAGCGAGCGAATATACTCGAGTATACTTAGAGTATAGTTTTTAACAGTAAATCGCGTGAATAAATATGTATTTCTAACACTCGCAAACAGGCAAGTAAAAATAATCCAGGGGCAACAGTAATATATTTTATCTCATTTCTTATGAGACAGACGTTTTCAGAACAGCAGCATTATTATATAATGGCAAATACAAGCGAAACACGTTCAGCATGTCGAGCACAACCACTTCACTTTCACGACGTAGCTCGGTTGTAAATAGCGGATATCTTCCTTAAGCTGTGTTTAATGTCAGTATCACGCTATGTTTGATAGTAGACGACCCTTAAGGACGGTTGGCAGTATATCACACATGCAGTTCGATTATGGAAATTTGTGCTAGAAACGAGATAAATTACGTATTACTAGGGGCAGTGATATTTCGCGAAAAAATTTCGAGACAAGATACAGTCCAAAGCACTGTAGGGTCGTCCAGTTTCTTTGATTGGCTTAAAAAAATGTTATGGCCCGTGTTAACAGTTTGCGCACGAATCACGAAGGTTCAGCGTAGGAGTTACTTAGTCCTGAGTGGCTTGGTCAAAGACGGACACGGCACCAGCAGCCAATGGAGGTGTAACGACAGCTGAGGTGTGTATATAGTATTGAAGTCTACTATGTGCTCCGATTTTTACGCGAAAAGTCACTGGCCCTACGTTATATCTTTGGTAAATTTTAATTTACCGAGAAAAGTACATACCTATTGCTGTTTAGTAAATGACTTCTGATTGCTTCGGCATGTGAACAAAACCAAATTTAATAAGGTTTTTTTTTTAATGCACGACGTTTAAATACTTCTGACTGATCCATAGCGGCGCGAGCGTTGAAGCCAACCAAGGCCGAGCCGGACAAATGGGACGCCTCCGTGCAGCGGTCAGCTGTTGTCGTCAGCACTGTGCACCGCCAGCAGTAGCCTTCGTAATAACTAGAGACCGGAAAAATTCGCGAGTTCATTAACCTTTAGGCTAGGCTACATATTTGTTTGCACACTCAAGGAGATATCAACTGCTCATCGGCTGCCTGCTCTCACGGTGAGAGGTCGTGATTGGGACTGCGTTTTGTTGCCTGTTTACTATTGGCTCACCGTCCTGGAGGAGGCGTCAAATAGGTCGTGAGCCAATTGCAGAAGTAACGCTAAGATACGCGTGTTTCAATTCCAGCTTGTCGCCGAAATGAATCCGCGAATTTTTCGGGTCTCTAGTGATAAGACACGCAAGTTGCAGTCGGCACTGCCCTGAGCCCTCTCTCTCTCTCTCTCTCTCTCTCTCTCTGCTCGAGTTTTTAAAGCCACTGTTCTCCCTGTTGTGTGGAGAGATGGCGGTGTGAGTAGATCCGGAGGTCGAGGACGACGGATAGCAGAAGTTGCGTCGTTGGTAGCAGGAAGCAGAAAAATAGGGAACCGCGGATGCTTGTTCGTCCTCTCCTTCCCCCGCGTCCCTTTATTTACGAGAGAGGACGCAAATCTCACATGTGCGATCACGGTCATTGGTCCCCCGCCCTTCCCCTACGGTACCGTACGGACATCACCTGCCGCACGCGCCTGTTATGACAGATGCGTCTGTCTCGCGTGCGTGTCGGTGCGTGCGAGCGTGATTGCAAGGCTAGACCTCTCTTTTTTATCAATTTTTTTTGTACAACAGTAAAAACCAATTGAATAAAGTAAATATTTAAAAAAAATATCTATTGGATTGACTTTTAAAAGATAAAGTAATAAATTTCAACATTATTTACAAGGTCCTACATGGAATACACTATCGCATTAACTGTTAAACGTTTAAATGCAGAAGGTGAAAAAAAAAGGGGGGGGGGCTGGTCTACCGTACGTTTGATTTCGTGAAAAATTATTTAGAACGCATTAATTCTAAGTTTTTATATGCGTTCTCGTATATG
Organism: Clitarchus hookeri; assembly: GCA_002778355.1. NCBI lineage: Eukaryota > Metazoa > Arthropoda > Insecta > Phasmatodea > Phasmatidae > Clitarchus > Clitarchus hookeri. The sequence continues at coordinate 193,698 of NQII01002822.1, read as the reverse complement.
CAACATTACTTCTTTAAATTCCTAAGTAAATGTACACACCAGCGATTCGCGCACTCTACGAGGGGTCGTGCAAATGGCGGTTTCTATGCAAACCAAGGTTTTTTTTAGGAACATCAATAAAAATCCCAGGTTGTCAAACATATTTATTTAAGTTTTTGCAAAAAATTTTATAATTATTATTGGTTACAGGTTTTCGTGATGGGTATCAATACGTCCCGTAGTGGGAAACCGAATTTATTAAATTTTTAATCAAATATTATTTTTTATTTAATGGAATTTTGATATGTAGCGACACTCTAAACCGATATGATTATTAACAATCCACGGTGGCAGGCCGATAATTTTTAATTTTTTATTATAATAAATTTATTAAAACCATTTTTAGGGTACTGGTCGCTGGTGGTGTGTTGGCGGTGATAGACTTGCGGAAGGAAGGGGGG
>NQII01002822.1:176198-193112 GCA_002778355.1 Clitarchus hookeri | reverse complement strand
TTTTTTTTTTTTTTTTCAAGTTTATGGTTTACACGAGTTTTCTCGTGCGTCTTTCCGGAGGTTGCGAGGAGAACATGTGCGAGGTAGCCGGGTTTCCCAGGACTCCCTCGCGAGTGTGGGAGAGTGTGTGTGTGTGTGTAGGTGCCTGGTGACGTGGTTATATCGCCCTCCGCCACGTACATTCCCCTCCAGGGGTAGCTGGAGCCACATCTCACCCCCGCTTGTCATGGCAGAGCCTCCACGTGCCGTCAACAGCAGGCTGCTTAGCATTCCTCGGCTTGATGCTCAGCTCTCCCTCTCTCTCTCTCTCTCTCTCTATCTTCCGCACCACTTCTCATACCAACCTTTGGAAAAATCACATCCTTTGTGTGCCCGTGTTTTAACACTTAATGAACGTCGAATCAATATTTTTATGTTCCCTGGATTTTAAAATGTTATATATTCCTCTACAGGTAGAGACTGGAAAAATTCGCTCGTTAAATGACCTGCAGGCTAGACTCTACAGTCTTACGTACAAATATGCCGATATTAACTGCACATTGGTTGTCTGCTGTCACAGTGGAAGGCGGTGATTGGGCCAGCGTTCTCCAGGAGGTGTCAAACACCGCGTGCACCAATAGCTAAAGTTATATCAGCACACGTGTTTAGAATTAAAGCATGTCTTAAAATGAATAAGCGAATTTTTCAGGTCTCTATCTATAGGCTATGTAAGGTAAAGTGAGCACTTTTGATAGCTCTGTGATTTTGAATAATAGTCAACAAACATATTTTATTTCAGCCTTAGACATTAACTTCCAAGTGCGTTGGAATAAACTCAACGTGTATATTACTTATATGACAATATTTATTTTTAAAAATGTTTAAAGGATAAAAATTTGCTGAAATGAAAAATTAACTAATGCCTCAAAAGTGCTAATTTTTCTGTGAATAGCCTTCATAACAACATTCATTATTAATATTGTATGTTTTAAAGAGACGCTCAACCATAAAACACGTGCATGAGCTTGAAAAGTTTATTTTATATATATATATAGAACGNTATTGTATGTTTTAAAGAGACGCTCAACCATAAAACACGTGCATGAGCTTGAAAAGTTTATTTTATATATATATATATATATAGAACANGCATGAGCTTGAAAAGTTTATTTTATATATATATATAGAACGTACATAGATATTAATGCATAATAAATTGCAACATTTGCAGAGTTAGAATGCATTAGTTTCTGGAAAACGGCGGTGTTCAACGCAAAAATACAGGACAGCTTTTCCATTCGCCGTGTACAGTAGATTACTGAGCTGCAGGAAGAAAACAAAAACATCGGACAGTTCAGTTTGTAATCGCACAAGTGGGATTACAATCCACGCGTTTTTATGGTAAGGGTTTTTGACAGCAGCACCCTATTTGTTATGGTTTACGCTTCGTCGCTGAATATTGCATTTTCCACAAACTCAGATATTTGTCTCTCATTATTATTTTATATTGTCATGTAATTAATAAATACGCTGAGAATATTCCAACTGCACTTGGAACTTAACGTTTAAGGCTAAAATAAAATATGTTTGTTGACAATTATTCCAAATTATAGAGCTTTCAAAAGTGCTCACTTTACCTTATATAACCTATAGATAGAGACCTTAAAAATTAGCTTATTCATTTTGAGACATGCTATAATTCAAAACACGTGTGTTGATATAACTTCATCTATTGGTGCACACGGTGTTTGACACCTCCTGGAGAACGCTGGCCCAATCGCCGCCTTCCACTGTGACAACAGACAACCAATGTGCATATAATATCGGCAAATGTGTATATAGGACTGTAGAGTCTAGCCTGCAGGTTATTGAACAAGCGAGTTTTTCCGGTCTCTACTCATTATGTATGTGTTACTAGCAAAAAATCATCTGCTTCAGCCTCGCTTTCAAGGGTGGTTTCACACTTCCGGAATAGACTTAGGCGAGAGTATATTTTCGACCTTATTTCTTTATGAGGAATGTCGGTAGAGTTCAGTTCCAACCTGTGTGTGTGTATGTGAATATATATATATATATATACACACACACACACACACACCTCTTTGTCTACCAAGCTTGCAGTAGAGGAATTTAAATGGGTAATCAATTTGAAAGGAATTGTTTCTCAATGTATGAATTTTAAATATATACCCGTTTTAAACAAATAATTTTTAACGCGACATTCTCAGAGAATACTGTAAGGTTAAAATTTTTTCCAAAAATTATTACATGTTTCTTTTTTTTTTGTTATTTGTAAACATTAATGTTATACATTTTTAAGAGTGATATTATCAACCAATTCCGACCCAGTGTGCACAACTGCTGTGTACATCACGCATGACTACAGCAGGTAGTGTTTGGTCTCTACTGCACACTGTGAAGCTCAATCACAAATGATCTTACCTGTGGCTAAATGATTTGCAAGCCGTCTTACTTGCCAAGTTCATAATTGGTTCACATTACTGCAGCCAACCGTATAGCCTACAGCCCACCGGCTGTGACAACGAAACAAGTGTTGTGTCGATTGAAGTAAAGTGCGCCTCATAAAATCGTTTGTTTGCAACGCCTGAAGCGATAAATTAAAGTGGGGTCTCTAAGGGTTACATTCTACTGCTGCTCACGTGGCAGGCTGCGCCATTAACAACCATTCAACGGTTGACCTGTTCAGCTTTCTGTAGACGCGTTGTTGAAACAAGTAGAGAGAAAGCAATAGGCAACGACCTATGAAAATGTTCAGCGCTTTACAGACACGTAAAGATATTTCTTATCTAACTTTCTGAAAGCGATAATTTCGCTATGTAATTTCGTCGACTGTTGAAAGTATTAAAACGGACAAAGAGTGGTAAACTTGCAGTCACGTAGAAAGCTATCCAGGAAAATCAGTGCCATGATTTTAAACACACGAGACAATGCATGAGTTTTTAGACCTAACGAGGTGGTGTATTCGGAAGAACTCGGGTTCGAGTCCTAGTTTTCCTTCGGTTTTTAAAATCACTTCTGGTGAAAGCCAGCTATTATTTAATCCAATCCATGGGCGATTCCTTCTCCATTCCTAAAAACATTGAAAAATATGTTTTTTTTTTTTGGGTTAACATACCTTATAACTAGGGGCAGTGATATTTTGCGAAATGATTTCGCGACAAGATACAGTCCAAAGCACTGTACGGTCGTCCAGCTCCTTTATTGGCTAAAAAATGTTCTGGTCCGTGTTAACCGTTTGCGCGCGAATCACGAAGGTCCAGTGTCGGAGTTACTTAGTCCTGAGTGGCTTGGTCAAAGACGGACACGGTACCAGCAGCCGATGGAGGTATAACAACAGCTGAGGTGTGTATATAGTGTTTAAGTCTACTGTGTGCTCCTATTTTTACGCGAAATGTCATTGGCCCTACTTATAACACTCCAGCTAGTTTGTCCTTTCATGGCTGAATGATCAAGTTTACACTCTGCTACGTTGTTTGCTGGCCAATCACAGACGTTCTCCTTTAAAGTATCGGAATCCTCATTGGCCCAGCGAAATTTGATAGTAGCTTCAAACGTTCATCAGGGCCAACAGGGAAAAGGAAACTGACGGAATTGCGTTACAGTACGTTGAATTTTAGCAAAAAGCAAACTTACCCCACTGTACACCATCATAGCTAGGTCCGCACGTAGGACCTATCGTCTCGACGACAGCAAAGTCATTAGAGATGGAGACAAACCATGTGCACACCCGTTCCTGATTTCCCCAGCCACAGGTTCTGTCTCTACGAACAATGTTATCTGCATCTATTAACAGCTTGATCTCGCGCTCCCCCTCCTGTACCTGATCCGAAACGGTATAACCGGAGACACCATTCAGAGCATTATATTTAGAGTGCACCCTCAGGATCAGGATTTCCAGGCCATTATTATTTTGTCACTCCAGGCATATTCACGCCAGGTATCATAACGTGGAGGTGCACTCTGCCAGGCATTATAGCATATCATGTCTGTGTTAGATCAGGAACTCCTAATTGCTCGCAGTTGAATGCTTCCAATAGAAAGAGATTACGCCCTTTCCAATCGCAGTGGGGTCACTACGAACAAGTTGTCTAACGAGATGATAGGCCACGCCCGCACGCCTGCCTTCTTCACACGATGGTTGAAACAGGCTCCACGACATCCACACACGCCGTCACCTCCCATTGGCTCATTCTCTACCGCTTCAAGTGCGCCTTCTCGCGTTGTGTTCCACGTTTCGCTTAGAACGGTCTTTCCATTTCCGGGTCTCATTGACTGGCCAGTGTTTATAAGATCGGATATATTCAAGTTCACTTGACGTTTAGGCTGATTTATATGCATCCTGTAGAGAGATGAAAAATTTCTTAGAACGTGTTCACTCACTGTGATCCTAGAAATGATACNCTCATTCTCTACCGCTTCAAGTGCGCCTTCTCGCGTTGTGTTCCACGTTTCGCTTAGAACGGTCTTTCCATTTCCGCGTCTCATTGACTGGCCAGTGTTTATAAGATCGGATATCTTCAAGATCACTTGACGTTTAGGCAGATTTATATGCATCCTGTAGAGAGATGAAAAATTTCTTAGAACGTGTTCACTCACTGTGATCCTAGAAATGATACCCGGCGAGAAAGCGACCGTCATACTTCTGCTACCGATACTTATAACTAGCGCCAGTGACTTTTCGCGTAAAAATCGGAGCACACAGTAGACTTAAACACTATATACACACCTCAGCTGTTGTTATACCTCCATTGGCTGCTGGTGCCGTGTCCGTCTTTGACCAAGCCACTCAGGACTAAGTAACTCCGACACTGAACCTTCGTGATACGTGGGGAAACGGTTAACAAGGGCCAGAACATTTTTTAGCCAATCAAAGAAGTTGGACGACCCTACAGTGCTTTGGAGTGTATCTTCTCTCGGAATCTTTTCGCGAAATATCACTGCTCCTACTTATAACAAGCATAATATTTTTTTCGAAAACTTTATTAATTTTACTCAGCACTGCAAATGATACCTGCTACAACGAGCACAGCGATGTTAGAAGCGTCGCCTTAGAACACAACGTCAAGTGACTGAATGAATCACATCTCCAGATGTTGTATAATTTTTAATAACTGATTTTCTCGAGACCTGTGTTCGTCTTCGAAATGATCTACAGAACGAAGTCTCTAGGCAGGTTCTAGAGAAAAAAAAGCTCAGTTTACTATCGAACTTTTAAAAAATAGATAATAAATGCAAAACGAAATAGTATTGTTATAGTTTGTATTCTGGCTCAGAGTTTTTTAATGAGTTCCTTCTTCTATATCAGGAACAATGAACACACTAAACTACTTTCTTTGCTACAGTCGGAAACAATAAACCTAGTTCGTTTTACTGCTTATTAAAGAAAGCAATTTAACTTCCAGGCAGCGCGGCGGGACTGGAATAGACTGCCGCCACACATGCGGTAGGTTTAAAACAGCTGTGAAAGCGGATTTGCGTCCCACGTGGCCAGGAGCGACGGACACCTGCTCGCCTCTTTATAGGGCAATAAAATGTTTACTGCAATGGCAGATCACTTAATGCGGCGATATGACAGTTGCAGCTAATGTTCTCCCAAAGTTTGTACCTATTTGTTTTTTTACGCCATTGTAAATATGAGTGGTCCCATACGGCAACGAAACTTCACGTAACACCCATTAACGTAATTTCGCAGCAACTCCAAAATTTCTAGCCCGTGATGATAATACATTTAATGTAGTTAGTAGAGACCTGAAAAATTCGCGGATTTAATTCGGGACAAGCTAGAATTCGAAACACGTGTGTTTATGAAACTTCAGCCATTGGTCCACTTGGTGTTTGACACCTCCTGGAGAAGGCTGGCCCAACCGTCGCCTTCTAATGTGACAGCAGACAACCAATGTGCGGTTGATATCGGCATGTACATAAGACTGGAGAGTCTAGCGTGCGGGTCATTGAACTCGCGAATTTTTCTGGTCTCTAGTAGTTAGTAACTTAGATAATATATGTTACATTTTTTTCCAAAAATGCCACAAGTGCAATGGAAGGTAAGGGCCCGGGTCTTGAGAACCGACGAGGGTAAAGCGAGGTGAGTATGGATCAGCGCCGGAATGCGAGACTGGGGAAACGGGAGATCACCAAGAAAACCCGCCGACCAGCGGCATCGTTCGTCACGTTTCTCACGCACGTAGTGCACGCTAGGTTTCAACACTCTATACCCGTGTCTGATGGTTTATTGCCGTTATTGAATGTCGTTTGAATGTGACGCTGTTCCTTCATTGTCTGGGCCAGTGAGAATTTTGTAGTCAAACATCAAACTCTCGTGATCAGCCTGTAAATATCTGCGTAGTGTAGAAAAATTATTCAGGCAATCATAGAAGTAGGAAGAACTAAAGTGAAACGGAAAATACCTTGTAAAAAAGGGTTTCGAACGAATCATTTCTTCTTTTGATAAAAAATTAGCAAGATAACTTTATTTAAAATGTCTTTTACGTATATAAAACAAAATTTGCTTTCTGTAATCGTGAAAGTGTGTGACTTGAATGTTGGTAATCATATAAATACTCGATATAAATAGGGATACCATTTTTTGCAGAAAAAAAAATTATCAGAATCCGTTTCTTTAAAACGCTTTTACTAAACTCCACTTTTGGGATTGTATTACTTACTTGTTACGTGTATTTTGTGCCTATGCGTGAATCAGAGATGTTCATTATCGGAGTAACGTAATTCTGATTGGCCAGCCATGCGTGGAAAGTGTTTTCTCAAAGACACGCGACCAATAAGTGAAGGAAAACTGCTAGCAGGCAGTTGAAATCTAGCCTGATCGGAATTATTTCCGTGAAATTTCGTGTGTCCCTAAATATGGGCATTAACAATATTAATTATACAACCACGTTTTAGTTAATTGTGCGCATGTCTGTGTGACTTTGTTCACCACCTAACTAATATTCCCTATTTGCCATTACTACCAAACAAAATTGTAAGTACTCAAAAAAGTAATAAAAACACAAACTTTCACAGTAATATTCCCTATTTGCCATTACTACCAAAAAAATTGTAAGTACTCAAAAAAGTAATAAAAACACAAACTTTCACAGACGTTATTTAAAAAATCGTGTTACGCAACTGTTTTACTTATACAAAAGCAATGGTAAAACTGGAAATAACCCGTTTAATTAAAGGGTAAAAAAACTTGTGGTATTTTAACGGCAAATATAATAGTAAACAGTGTAACGAAAATGTAAGAAAACTATAAAAAAAGCAGGTAACACATAACTTCAGAACAGTTGAAGCAAAACAAACACAGTATGTTCCCCCTGTTCATAAAATATCACCAACGCTACAGGAAAAGGAAGACGATAAATGCATAAAGAATTAATCTTATACAAAAATAAAACAACAAAATGTTAAGTTTTCTAACACGCACATTCACCATAGACACACACATTCGCACAAACACGATAGCGTTTAATTAAGTGAATTAAACACGAAATATACAGTATGTTTCAAGCAAATGACGTAAGTTTCATCATATGAATGTATGTCATCGCCTAGAAAGAACCAACAACACGTTTTGTGTTGCATATTACATGTCATATATTTTAAGCATACTGACAAATTTAATAAAAATAACTTAGGGTACAGATGATATAATGGATAACAAGTTTGTTATATCAGATGACTTGCATGTAAGCGCGAGTAAAATATTTTGCATTATTTTTTAACATTTATTTCGTTTTATGGTCGTAGTTGTGTCTCATTTGCAAAAAACTAATAAGTTTATTGTGAAATACAACAAATAAATCACACTCCCTCCAACAAGTACTTCATTTCGTTTTACCGAAAATTCCTCCCTAAAGAAGTGTTTGCGTGGGTTTGGTACATGGTGAAATTTAATCTCGGAGCAGCGCACGATTTGTTTTATTCCATGCTGGATTCGTAAATTGATTAGAAAAATTTATTCGCCAAACATTGCCTTCCGTTTAGTTATCATTCGTATGAAGTTCCATCTCCACAATCACTGTTATCTAAAATGAAAATATTTTCCATTCGGAGGCTTTACCTGCATTTCATTTGCATGAGAACGGGATGATGGCGGACAGGCATTTCTCTTTCCTCGACTATCGCAGCGGATGATAACTTCAGGGGGTAGTTACGAGCGACGAGAATGAGTTCCCAGCACCGACGTTCTCAACAAAAAGTAACCACCTAGCTATTTTTTTTTTAAATTGTGACTGCTTTTACACTTTGAGTGCGGGACAGATTTACAGATAATTAAGCAAAGCTGTAAGTGGGTCGCCTACGTTCACAACTGCATTACAATCAGTTCTACTGGAGACTGTAATCCCATTTACAACCGTCATACGGGTTCACACAACACCGGACACGCTCACCATCCCCTTACAACCAGCATTACTTTGCCGTCTCTCTGCCGATATGATGCCGAGTTGAAAGTGTACGGTATGAAACTAGAGACCAGGAAATTTTGCTAATTCATTTGAGGACAAGGTAGACTTCAATAACATGTACAGGATGATTCTAAAATCATGGAACAAACATTGAGGAGTGTTAGAGCTCACTAAAACAAACAATTATTGTATAGGAATATATGGGCGGAAGTGACGCGTTGAAGCACTATCACAAAAACATAACACATTAACGGAAACATAAAATGTTCATTAGCAGCATACTTAACGAGTGATTCCGTACAGAAAATGTTTAAAACAGTTGCTGGAAATGCATCCACCAACAGTCACGCATGCTTGGCGACCTCTAGATGTGGCGTGATTGGCTGACAATGGTGGCGTGCGTGAAATACCCGGCGTGTTTGAATCTGTTCGCCAATCACTCCACCGATGCTACCAAGCTTGCATTACTGTCGGTGGTAGCAATTTTGAGCAATTATTATAAACATTGCTGTAAAAAGGCATTTAGCGGCGACGTTGTAAATAAACAATGTGTTGCATTTCATGTGTTATTTTTGTGTTTGTGCCTCAACGCGTCACTCCCGCCCATATATTCCTATACAATAATTGTTTGTTTTAGTGAGCTCTAACACCTCTCAATGTTTGTCCCGTGATTTTAGAATCATCCTGTATATATATATCACTTTTTTAAAATTGGATCTCAGTTTGTAGCCACGCCCTGGACGATTTTAAGCCAATAACTGATCAGAAAAACACGAGCGAATCCCTTTCTACCTGGTCTGGGGTACAACTGGAGCGTCAGCCAATGAACAACTAACTGAGGCTCGAGGTCGCAAAGGACTGTGGAGTCTAACTTGTCGCCGAATGAATTCGCGAAATTGCCTGCTCTCTATATGCAATTCATCCTGTTCGTCTGAGTAATTTATGGTTTGAGTTTTGCTGAACTAATGTTACGTTGCGGAGAACTTTATAAAAACAGCTGGGGAAGTAATAACTCAGGGATTAATGTTCGTGGAGAAGAGAGAAAATTTCTCAAACACAAATGAATTCGTGCAACCAAGAACGCGTGATTCGACCATAGTTCATGTTTGATCAAGGAGAATTGCAAACAGATGACATTGTATGTAATAAATGTCTCTCACCTTGTTCATGGGCGATGATTTTCTTCTATGCAGTCTTCATCCTGTAATCGCGTTTCCGGCACCTGCAAACGAAATGAAGTATTACTGAAGTTAAAATGTCTCTCACGCATTACCGTGAAAAGCCAGCAAAAAAGACGATTTAGACTTTGAAACGTTCAAGCCGTGATCTTCTCTGCTCTCTTGGGAATCGAACCCGCTACGAATATCAGCCACAGCGTACACAAGTGTCCTTTCGTCAACCAGGTACAAGTGTCGGTAATCCTTATATAATAATAGGCCAGGAATCTGTTGGTTGTCTAGATACGCTTCCTGTCGAGTGGAGAGGTTCGGGTGCCTCTCAACAACTAGGTCTTGAGAGCCGACGAGGGTGAAGTGAGAGGAGAATGGAGCAGCTCCGGAATGAGAGTGAGGGGGAAAAAGGGAGATCCCCGAGAAAACTCGCAGACCAGCGGCATCGTCCGGCACGATGCCCACTTGCAAAATCTGGGGAGCGACCCCACCGGGAGTCGAACCCGGTTCGCCTTGGTGGGAGGTGAGTGCTCTAATAGCTGCGCCACCAAAGTTAAAGTCTGTGTAAATGTAAATTCGTGAGAATTAATATTTTAAAAGAACATTTATCTAATTTTGATAATTCTAATGTTATATGTTTTTACCAAAGATATTTAAAAACATTAGTGTTTCGATACGGCTCAAAATAATTTCTGTTGTCACCAGGACTACAAAAACTATTTCATAGGCGATGAGTAAAGACCTGAAAAATTCGCGGATTCATTTTGGGACAAGCTAGAATTCAAAACACGTGTGTTAATAAAATGTCAACCATTGNGCTTGCATTACTGTCGGTGGTAGCAATTTTGAGCAATTATTATAAACATTGCTGTGAAAAGGCATTTAGCGGCGACCTTGTAAATAAACACTGAGTTGCATTTCATGTGTTATTTTTGTGTTTGTGCCTCAACGCGTCACTCCCGCCCATATATTCCTATACAATAATTGTTTGTTTTAGTGAGCTCTACCACCTCTCAATGTTTGTCCCATGATTTTNTCCTGTATATATATATCACTTTTTTAAAATTGGATCTCAGTTTGTAGCCACGCCCTGGACGATTTTAAGCCAATAACTGATCAGAAAAACACGAGCGAATCCCTTTCTACCTGGTCTGGGGTACAACTGGAGCGTCAGCCAATGAACAACTAACTGAGGCTCGAGGTCGCAAAGGACTGTGGAGTCTAACTTGTCGCCGAATGAATTCGCGAAATTGCCTGCTCTCTATATGCAATTCATCCTGTTCGTCTGAGTAATTTATGGTTTGAGTTTTGCTGAACTAATGTTACGTTGCGGAGAACTTTATAAAAACAGCTGGGGAAGTAATAACTCAGGGATTAATGTTCGTGGAGAAGAGAGAAAATTTCTCAAACACAAATGAATTCGTGCAACCAAGAACGCGTGATTCGACCATAGTTCATGTTTGATCAAGGAGAATTGCAAACAGATGACATTGTATGTAATAAATGTCTCTCACCTTGTTCATGGGCGATGATTTTCTTCTATGCAGTCTTCATCCTGTAATCGCGTTTCCGGCACCTGCAAACGAAATGAAGTATTACTGAAGTTAAAATGTCTCTCACGCATTACCGTGAAAAGCCAGCAAAAAAGACGATTTAGACTTTGAAACGTTCAAGCCGTGATCTTCTCTGCTCTCTTGGGAATCGAACCCGCTACGAATATCAGCCACAGCGTACACAAGTGTCCTTTCGTCAACCAGGTACAAGTGTCGGTAATCCTTATATAATAATAGGCCAGGAATCTGTTGGTTGTCTAGATACGCTTCCTGTCGAGTGGAGAGGTTCGGGTGCCTCTCAACAACTAGGTCTTGAGAGCCGACGAGGGTGAAGTGAGAGGAGAATGGAGCAGCTCCGGAATGAGAGTGAGGGGGAAAAAGGGAGATCCCCGAGAAAACTCGCCGACCAGCGGCATCGTCCGGCACGATGCCCACTTGCAAAATCTGGGGAGCGACCCCACCGGGAGTCGAACCCGGTTCGCCTTGGTGGGAGGTGAGTGCTCTAATAGCTGCGCCACCAAAGTTAAAGTCTGTGTAAATGTAAATTCGTGAGAATTAATATTTTAAAAGAACATTTATCTAATTTTGATAATTCTAATGTTATATGTTTTTACCAAAGATATTTAAAAACATTAGTGTTTCGATACGGCTCAAAATAATTTCTGTTGTCACCAGGACTACAAAAACTATTTCATAGGCGATGAGTAAAGACCTGAAAAATTCGCGGATTCATTTTGGGACAAGCTAGAATTCAAAACACGTGTGTTAATAAAATGTCAACCATTGGTCCACGCGGTGTTTGACACCTCCTGGAGAAGGCTGGCCCAATCTTCGCCTGCCACTGTGACGGCAGACAACCAATGTGCAGTTAATAGCGGCATATCTGTATATGAGACTATAGAGTCTAGCCTGCAGGTCATTGAACTCGCGAATTATTCTAGCAATGAGTGCTTGGTTTGTATTTACTTCCACTTATGAACAGAAACATCATATGCATTGTTTGCGGGAATACTTGTATATCGGAAAATGGATGTTCTGAATATACGACTTTTTGTCAGAAAAGGTAATAAAACACCTATCTACGCTGTATTAATTGTTTTACTTTTATCATATTAAGTGTATTCATGGAGAGAAAAAAGTCGTGGGAATTTCATCGAGTCTAATAGAGTCCCACCGTTAAAGATCTAATTCGCAGAATACATCATCACGACGGGAACACTCCACGCCTTGTGCATAGGGGCGACGAGGCGCTAGGAGTGCGTGCTAGTGTCGCCCATATTGCTCCCTATCTTCTTGACCTCGAATGCGCAGCTACATACTACTCTTAAAACTTTACAACAAACTTCCAATATAATATGAACAAAATAAAAACCAAATCTTAGCTGAACAAAGTATTGCATTTCAAAGAAATTAATCGGCAGGATTTACTAGGATTACTTTAAAACTGCGGTAAATTTTACTTTTCCTTTGCCATGGTATTTAAACGGGGTAAATATACATACTGATAACATGTTACAAAAATTAAAAAATGTTCTGAAAACCTGGAGAAATTCTGGAAATTTCCAATACAGTAATAAAATTGTTCCCATAGACCAGGTCAATAACTTATTTCACGACTAATTGTATTTCAAAACGCTTTAACTCATTTCCATTTTTGCGATTTGATGACTTACTTGATACGCGGTCTTATGTGTCCGTCCGTGAATCAGAGATGTTCGTAATAAGAGTAATTTTATTATGACTGGCCACTCAAAGAAAGAAATGCCTTCTCATTAAGACACGCTACCAATAAGCAAAGTAAAACGGCTAGGAGAACCGCAGGGTATTAAAATATAGCAGGATCTATTTCTTTTAGCGAAAATCTGTCCCTAGCTATGAGCTACTGGAGAAGTAATATTTAGGGGCACCAGGTTATCTGCGAAAATAGGCTAGAATTCTCATATTTCGAATAGTTTAGTGACTGTTCTATTTATTGATTGGAGATTTGTAGTAATTACTCACCTCAAGTCTTTGCCAAAAAATCGAATACTTTCAGTATTTGAACCAATTAATTGTGACTGTATCAGTCACGTAAAAACTTTCTTACTACGATACTCGGAATATGTCTAGAGACAACAGGTTTTAGCGAAAAGAAATATGCGCAGGTTATATTTCAACAACCTATGTACGTTCCATCATTTTATTTTTCTTTGTGGGAAGACATTTTTTTATTTGATAAAACCGATTTTGTTTACTCCTATACTGAGCGTGTGAGATTAATAGGCAGACACTTGAGATGCTTAACATGTAAATTCTCAAATCACGAATGTGAATGTTAGATAAATTGTTTTGATATGCAAGTAGTCGCGAAATCTTTCCCTGAACATTTTCGTGCAACAAGAAACTTCAGGTGTATATGCCGGACATTGAAATTTTGTATGAGCGTAACACCGAAGCGAAAACTGGCGTGTGTTGTTAATATAAGCTTGTTTGGATACAGCTAACATTTCCGTGTCATTTTTAACCGCCAATACAATTAGTCCTAAGGNTTGTTAATATAAGCTTGTTTGGATACAGCTAACATTTCCGTGTCATTTTTAACCGCCAATACAATTAGTCCTAAGGCTGGAATTATTCTTTACACAAAATCATTCTTTTTTAACATTTTTGTCCTCATTGCAAAGAGTACTGTTCTACGATGTAGCGATTCAGCAGTCTCTCTGAACCATTCCAAACAAGGACAGTAATAAAAATTCTGCAGAATTGCACTTTCATAGTTTTCCTGTGTTTGCTTTTAAATTCCTTAATGAATCCTTACATAAGTTCAGCGGAAATTTATATTTCATATACTGCCTAAAACACTGCTTCGCATTGAGCTCTTATCCACCTCAAACTACTGGATTATGGAAATGTGATGGGTTTGAACCTTTTATGTGCTTACTTGGCAATTCAGATGCGTAGAAAGATTTTTTTTTGTGATATGTTCTTATGGATTGCTAGTGGATAGTTCAGCTATATTTAATCATTCTTCTTTTAAAAAAAAATGTATTCTGTGACAGTAGAATGTATATTGGAATTCGGTCGCAAGAGGCTAGGGGTTGGGCGCCGGCGCCGGCCGGCCGCTATGTTGTGACGTCACCCAACTACCATATAGTATCCAGGTCACCTTTGACCTTGACCCGTGACATTTACACTGTATCGTGACCTTGGACAACCTTAAAACCAAAAATCCAAAACAATTTAAGTAAAATTTATAAAAATTCCAAAAAGTGTTAAAAAAAACTTATGTAAACAATTAACAAAAAATCTTTACAAATTATTTTTAAAAATTGATAATAAAAAAATTATTATGTGGATTGATTAAGCACCCTATACGAACGGCCCTCGCCAGGTCAACGAGTGTCCATCTCGTCAGCCATGTTGGATCCATGTGATGTTTACCTTGACCTGTCACCTTGGCCTTGCCCCCATNCTTGACCTGTCACCTTGGCCTTGACCCCATTCCCGTGACCTTAAACGACATTGCACCCAAAAATTCTAAAAAAAAAAATCCCAAAAACACCTAAAAAAAACCCAAAAAGTTTTAAAAATTAATGAAAACTTATGAAAAATTATTATTAAAAAATGCACTCAAAATGATTGTTAAGATTTTTATAATGTGTACAAAAATGTTATTTAGAAAACCTACGTTTCTGGATGTATCCCCAGCACCAAGTCCAGCCACCAATGTTTCTCATTAGTTAATTAATTAGCAGGCATCCACCCCCTCACACATACTCATTCCACTCATTCCATCGTATTCAGGCATCTTGGTTATTTTGTTTGTCATTTGTTTATATTTTAAACACCTAGGTGGCACTGATGAGACCAACCAACATGTTAGATCTGGGTGACCTTCCCCTTGACCACCTTCACAATCCTCCTTGACAATACGTAGCAACCCATGCTACACCCGTGCTCATAACCTTGAACCCAAAAATAAATTAAAAATTTTTTTTACAAATCCCAAAATTAAAAAAATATATATATTATTAAATACATAAATTAAATTAAATTATGATTTTTTCATAAATATTTCGAACAATCTCGCAATCTTTCCATCAATAAGCACCCCAATCTCAACTACACAAACCACAATCAGCAACACACGAACACAATCCACACCAATCTACACCTTGATAAACATTTCTGAAAAATTTGCATTTTACTTTTTTGAAAGTAAAAATTAAATTGCTATTTAACTTTAATATGGTGGTCGGCTGACGGCCGGATCCCCAGCCCCTTGTGACGGACTTCCCATAATCATTATACTGCTTTCCATAGCAGCATATAACGGCAGTAATGACATATTGCTACTAATGTCATTTTAAAATTGTATATTGTTACGAGACATTAAACTACCTACCTCTACCATTAAAACGTGTTATTCTTAATGAGTGCAATATTATTATTTATATTTTGAAATCTATATCGCAGTCTTTAGATTTGAGACAGTCACTTAATTCACACTTATTATTTACACATATTCAATCCCGCTGTCAATTGCCATCATTCCAAAGGTATGACCCTCACTCATCCAGTTCAATAGTCACGCTCGTCAGTCTCACTCTTCGCTGTACCGATGCTCGCAGTCCGCAGACTTCGCTCTCGCCGCCACCTGTCGCTTCGCTTGCACCGCACACCTAGCGCTGAATGCCGCACAAGGCTCCAGACTCCAGACTCGTAGGACTGCCGCCCTTATATACACCCGCTTACCCGATCCAGATGGTTCTCCGCACCTTGAGCTCGCATTGAGGAAGCAGAGGGCAATGACTAGAGCATTCTTGCAACGATAAACCCCGTGTAATACAATCTTGTAAGGGCAGAAGGTGGCACGAATCCTGATAGACGTGTAGTGGCATGCTTCGAGCGACACGGCAGCTCATTTATTACTCCGTGCTGTTCCCGGGTTACCAGTGATGCCCTTGACACACTGTGCCTCGCACGCTCTAGCGATACAAGGAAAGGGAAGCCACGCGGCATGTTACAATATTATTTGTGGATGTATACAAAACAATCGAAAACAATAACAACAATAATACAACTATGCAAAGAGGTATAAGAAAGCCTCATAGCTCATGACGCCAAGCAAGCGAATCGTTATTAACTCTGTTCGGCCCATAGCAACATATATTTAGACGGATATAATCCGAAACATGTGACGAGAACTTTGTCCTTTGGTCCATTCAGTGTAATTCCCCAAAATTAATCCCTTTACGATGATCCCATTTATAGCAGAAAAAAATCATTGGCTACAACTGTCAATACGCGGTAAAAATGAAAAGAGTAAAAATATGTTGAAAAAAATTTGTGTGATTTGTGAAAGAAAAAACAAAACTTTTAAATTTTTCCTTCTGTATACAAAATCTGATATAAAAACTCCGAACCATATGTCCATTTTCGATAATAAGCAACTTGAAAACATTTCAAATATTTCCCTTTACATCACAAAAGATATTTACAAAATTATGCAAGACAAACTTTTTAGAAAATTACATAAATAATTAATAACCATTATTAAAACTTTACTTGTGCAAACTATTATCACCCTTCAACCCCTCATAATTAAGACTGAGGACCTTTCTCCAAGGCGAGTCGCAGAAATGTATTTTTACTTGTTGAGCGCTGTAACAAACTCGAAGCGTATTGGGGCCACGGTGGCTGAGCGGATAGAACAGCTCGCCTCCCACCAAGGCGAACTGGGTTCAATCCCCGGCCGGGTCACTCCCGGACTTTTCGCAAGTGGAAATCGTGCCGGACGATGCC
>NQII01002822.1:166062-176147 GCA_002778355.1 Clitarchus hookeri | reverse complement strand
GACGAATGTCCAATTCTGTGGTCGGTTGGCTGAGTTACCGTGTGGTCATCAATACGCCGGTGACCTGATATCTCCCTCTAGCTTGGCGCTGTGCGCCTCGAGCGATACTTCACCCTGCCCCTCACCCTCCGCCAGAGAGCACCGCCGCGGGCCGCAGATAGAGTTCACAAAGCCGATCCACCAGCCATCACCCCGCACACGCTCTCTTATCTACCAACATTGAGCGCAATATGTACCCTTGCATATTGTTAGAAGACGCCAGAGCGGCGTATTCGAGTTCGCGAGAGATGGAGGTCTTGATGAAAATAAAAGAACTAAAGTTGCTTTATAATTTATTCACACGGCTATTATTTACAGCATTAAATTATCTATCTCCACTATCACTCTTTTTATTTATCAGTGAGCTCTATTTTAAATGTATTTTTCAACGTTAATTAACGTCCTTCTTAATATCTCTATTCAGTTATAGTTAAGGGCAGTGATATTTCGTGAAATGATTTCGAGACAAGATAGAGTCCAAAGCACTGTAGGGTCGTCCAGCTCCTTTGATTGGCTAAAACATGTTCTGACCCGTGTTAACAGTTTGCGCACGAATCACGAAGGTTCAGTGTCGGAGTAACTTAGTCCTGAGTGACTTGGTCAAAGACGGACACGGCACCAGCAGCCACTGGATGTATAACAACAGCTGAGGTGTGTATATAGTATTGAAGTCTACTGTGTGCTCCGATTTTTACGCGCAAAGTCACTGGCCTTAGTTATAGCCAATTAACTCATACTCATCATTATCACACTTTCAGTCTGTCTGTTGCCATCATTTGCAATGTATTTCACACACGCACATAGTCCAATAGTCCAGCCTCCCAGCCGCACCCTTCACTGATTGATGCTCGCAGTCGCAGATTTCCCTTCCACTGGTCACTTCTCTCGCCGCTCGTCGTCTATCGCTGAAATTCAGCCACTCGTCCATTCAACAACTGCTGGCCTGGAGGCCCATCGCACTATTTATACTCTGCTGGCCTTGACCTGGAAAGTTCGACGAACCCCGAATCATGCGGGCAGAAAATAGGGTAGGAAACCACTAGAAAACTCTTCGTATAAACACAGAAACTCAATACAACCAAGGTCAGCAGTGCGCCGAATAAATCCTAATCGTATCGGCTCGCTTCTTGTAACAGATACGCGGTTCCTGGTTTATTGCTCGCCTGTAATTCAAAACATTCCATTGTCTTGCCGCCGCCGCTATCATGTGACTGCTATCCTTCTCTTCTACTCGTTCGCGCAAAACAAAGCAGCGAGACCGTATTAATATTCATAGCTTTGCATATGTATATATATGTATATATATATATATATATGGTTATATATATATATATATGTGTGTGTGTGTGTGTGTGTGTGTGTTGCACGAAACAACGTTTCCGACTGAGAAAGTCCAAAATCAATTCTCCAGTTTACTATAGCTAGATATTCATCATCTTCAAAAACTTTACTGTAATATTATGTACTGTATTCACTTATTTCAATGGTGGGATGAACATAATTCCTCCCAATTGGTACTCGATTACCACAATTCNTTATGTACTGTATTCACTTATTTCAATGGTGGGATGAACATAATTCCTCCCAATTGGTACTCGATTACCACAATTCAACCTGTACATTATGTTTCTCCAAGCTATTCTGGAATCTGAAATAATACATACAAAATAGGAATTAAGATAGGGTTAGGTTAGGTTAAGTTGGGTTCAGTTACAATTACGTGATTTCACAAATGTTATTTAGAAGTGTGACGTCACAATATGCTAAAACATCATTCAAAAATTTAATGAATTCCCCACAATTACTTCTTTTTTCATTCATATATTGTTCACAAATTAATATATAAATTGTAGTTACCAGATAAGAGTAGAATAACCATAAGACAAATTAGAATTAAACACATTTCCTTGTAGCTTTATCCTTAATTTCTCCAGGTGTTTTTTTAAGAGTACCAACAAATTCAAGCAGGCGATTNCACATTTCCTTGTAGCTTTATCCTTAATTTCTCCAGGTGTTTTTTTAAGAGTACCAACAAATTCAAGCAGGCGATTTCTCAAGAAAATATATGACGTAAAAGTCACATACACTACTACACTAAAGCGATATTTAAGGGAGATGTACACACCTACAAAATCCTAATTTCATATCACTTTTTTGNCACATTTCCTTGTAGCTTTATCCTTAATTTCTCCAGGTGTTTTTTTAAGAGTACCAACAAATTCAAGCAGGCGATTCCTCAAGAAAATATATGACGTAAAGTCACGTACACTACTACACTAAAGCGATATTTAAGGGAGATGTACACACCTACAAAATCCTAATTTCAAATCACTTTTTTGCNTACACTACTACACTAAAGCGATATTTAAGGGAGATGTACACACCTACAAAATCCTAATTTCATATCACTTTTTTGCGTTTCATGTGCTGCCAAGCTGGCAGGCAACAACCATTCTGTTTTGAGAGTTACGCATAGATTTCTCGAAAACTGTTCGCCTGAGCGTGGTTCATAAAATTCGTCACACGTTAAACACTGATGAATGTGTTCGTTTACATAAGAATTTTTAAACAAACTTTGATTAACTTCAATGAAACCTAGCTGCATCTAAACTACTTACATTGACAATGTTCTAAGGCCACATTCATCCTCGTGGTTTTTTTTTGCAGTTATGTTGGCAGTGACGCAGTCCTATGTTGGAACACGCGTGGATAGTGTCTCCTGCGCAGCACACATGCGCACTCTACACAGTATTCCCTCCACGGCGTGCACGGTGACCAGGTACACGCAGTGCAGAGTGATGAGGGACCTCCCTGTTCGTCGCAAGGCTGCCTCTCATTGTATATATCATTGCTAGAGACCTGAAGAATTCGCGGATTCATTTCGGGAAAAGCTAGAATTTAAAACACGTTTGTTTAAATAACNCATTGCTAGAGACCTGAAGAATTCGCGGATTCATTTCGGGAAAAGCTAGAATTTAAAACACGTTTGTTTAAATAACCTTAACCATTGGTCTACACGGTGTTTGACACCTCCTGGGTAACGGGTGGCCCAATCGTCACCTTCCAATGTGACAGCAGGCAACCAATACGCAGTTGATATCGGTATATTAGTGCATAAGAAGGTAGGGTCTAGTCTGCAAGTCATTGAACTCGTGAATGTTTCAGGGCTCCATTGTATGTAGTTTTATATGTTCTAATTTAAAAAAAAACTGTAGAATATTTCAACGTTAATATTTTTTTTAGGATTAAAATTAAAGTCGATCTTGTGTTTTTAATTTATAAACTGGATTATTGAAACATAAGTGTCGTCATTGAAAAGTGTCAAAACCAGCAAAAATTGCTNACTGTAGAATATTTCAACGTTAATATTTTTTTTAGGATTAAAATGAAAGTCGATCTTATGTTTTTAATTTATAAACTGGATTATTGAAACATAAGTGTCGTCATTGAAAAGTGTCAAAACCAGCAAAAATTGCTGTAAGTAGCCCTCTGATTGAAATATTTATTCTTCTGCAAAACAGTGTTCTAGAATATAGCGACAGTACCGCACATTTTCTGAACAGATTGCTATATAAAACTCTATAGTCACCGCTTGAAATTCTGAGGAAACAGAACTCACGTGGAGCTAGTTTATGCTATTTTCCGTCGTTGTCGCAATGCTTGCTTGCAGTCGGGCGTTAACCTTGAGGCGTTTAAAATTTCTACTAGGCGGTCCCCTTAATGTTTGCATGCGGCTGATGCACTGTGCCCTGGCAAGAGAAATACTGAGAAGTTAGATGCGCACCGACTATAGTTACTATCCCGCTCAGTTATGCCTGTGTGAGATGACAGTGGAGACAAATGAACGTCGACTCCGCCTCTTGCAAGAAAACACGGTCGCGCACGATGAATATGCAGATCAGAAGTTGGCGTGCATTTGCAAGTGGCCATGCTTGCCGTGAAGGACGGTTTTCAAACTCGCGGTGAGCGGGCGAATCGAACACCACATTTCCCTGGCTTCGAGACAAGAGCACGCTTATGAAATTACGCTTCAAATGTTAAATTCCATTCATGGATGCTTCCAACTTTATTGTAGCATTGCTTAAGTTACACTTAAAGGCTAGCGCCAGTGACTTTTCGCGTAAATATCCGAGCACACAGTAGACTTCAATACTATGTACACACCTCAGCTGTTGTTATAACGCCATCGGCTGCTGGTGCCGTGTCCGTCTTTGACCAATCCACTCGGGACTGAGTAACTCCGACATTGAACCTTCGTGATTCGTGCGCAAACGGTTAACACGGGCCAGGACATTTTTGAACCAATCAAAAAATCTGGACGACCCTACAGTGCTTTGGACTCTATCTTGTCTCGAAATCTTTTTGCGAAATATGCATTAAAGAAACAGAAATCAGAATAAATCAATTCAATATTCAGGCATGTTTATCTAACACGTTGAATTCAACCTCAAGGCATGGAACTATACTTTCTCTCCTACGTTACCAACTTTGCTGGGCACATCCCTGTCGGTGTGGTCGTTACAATACATGCAGGAGGGGCAGTGACATTTCTTAAAGGCTGATTTCAAAAGTTGCATATTAACAGTAAACAACCTACGCCATGGATGTACGGGAAACAGTCTAATTTTTTTTTACTCCACGTATACGCTAGTGTGGTAAATCAGCCAATAATTTCTGATAGTGTACGCTTGACTAAACTGTGATGTACGTATTGGTAGGGGCAGTGATCTTTCGCGAAAAGATTTCGAGACAAGATACAGTCAAAAGCACTGTAGGGTCGTCCAGCTTCTTTCATTGGCTAAAAAAATGTTCTGGCCCGTGTTAACAGTTTGCGCACGAATCACGAAGGTTCAGTATCGGAGTTACTTAGTCCTGAGTGACTTGGTCAAAGACGGACACGGCGCCAGCAGCCAATGGCGGTATGACAACAGCTGAGGTGTGTATGTAGAATTGAAGTCTTCTGTGCGCTCCGATTTTTACGCGAAAAGTCACTGGCCCTACGTATTGGGTCCTCAGCTATTCGTACGTCGGCTGTTGTCCCAGGGAGATTGACTCTCAGACCAGGTGGCATGGCGTCACGTTCTTGTTTCCTTGGAGGGTTGTGAGTGAACGAGTGAGTGAAGAGATTTGGGTGGCTCTTAACATGGAGGTCTCGAGAGCCGATGAGGGCGAAGCAAGGTAAGTGTGATGAAGCCGTCGGAATTCACGAGCGGCGGGAAACGGGAGACCCCCGACAAAACCCCGCCAACCAGCGGCATCGTCCAGCACTATTCCCACATGCGAAAATCCGGAGACGAATCCGCCGGGAATCGAATTAGGTTCGCTTTTGGTGGAAGGCGAGTAGTCTAACCACCACACCACCGCGGCCCCTTTGAAGGCTTGTGTTGCAAATACATAATTGCAAATTAATTTGTATTTAAAGACCTGGTTGTTCTCATAAAAATTTCGCTAAGTTTTCACGACCTTAGGTATTGATTTTTCGTTGTTCTTCATGAAATAATTAAGTCTTCCATAGAACAGCTTCATATAAAAAAAAACCTAGAATTTTTTTATCTAGCTCATTTGAAATATCCCACCACAGCTTGTGACTGATTTTAATTCACATTTTAACTTTGTGCTGCTGTACAAAAGTGTGAGTTCAGGATAGTCCCAATTTCGTTTTAAAAGTTTTTAAATGGTGCCTGTCAGTGGAGTAGCTTATCATGTTGTGCATTATGAAACTACATGTGTGCTAATTTATTCACAAATGAAGTAAATTTGAGCGAAATGAAGATGCAGTTGAATATGAGTGAAATAATTTTCTCCGTGGTGTCTGTTATGTCAGTCACTACTAAACGAAATATTATAAAGTAAACTTCGTCAAGTAACAGATCGTACAAAATTATGTAATTAACCTACTTTCAGTTACACAGAAATGTTATCTCGTGAACTTTGTGTCCGTGATGTGAAATTGCGATTTTCGTAAGGAAATCTGTAGGCCTATCATGGCGAATATCTCCTTGTAAGTTTTTAAACTTCTTACGATAGATATTTTTTTTTGTTGATGTTACGCGGGAATTTTCATTTAACCATTGTCTTTGTCATAAATATGTTTTGACGAACGGGAAATTTTTCTTCACTTGGTAGCAAAAATATTTGTATTAGGGCTGTTTACACGAACATAAATGTGACAAACGTTATACACGACTACGAACTTTTTATTCTGAACGCCGTATTATTTTTAAGCATTTTCAGCTCGCTGCTCTCAGCTTCTCTCATTCATCTTATGGGATACACTTAAATAGAGAGAATAGAAACATGTTTGGGAAGTTAGGTACATAAATCAAATTATATGAGCTTAACTTTTCCTGTTCGCAGTTTTGAGGAACAAGATAGCAAATATTTCTGCGGCTTCGTGTTATCTAAACGCACTATCGTANGAAGTTAGGTACATAAATCAAATTATATGAGCTTAAATTTTCCTGTTCGCAGTTTTGAGGAACAAGATAGCAAATATTTCTGCGGCTTCGTGTTATCTAAACGCACTATCGTAAAAGCATACATTTTAACGCAATCCCTGATTGTAATACTCGCCTCAATGTTGGCAGTGGATTGAGAGGGGTAGTTCTATTACTCAATGGCTTACTCAACCCTTCCATGCCGATTGTAGACAATAGTCTGCAAGTTACACAGTAAGGTTATATTTGACTGGAACTGCGAGGTTCAATGTCCGATGATCTTCCCCGTGGTTAACTTATTGGCAGATACCTGAAAAATTCGCGAGTTCAACGACATGTAGGTTATACTCCATTGTCGTATGCAAAATCACGCAACTGTCAACGTTAATTGGTTGCGTGATGTATAAGCGGAAGAGGGTGACTGGGTCTGCATTTTATTGTGTGTTTATTATTGGCTCAGACTTTTTCAAGAGGTGTAAACTAACGGGTGGGCAAAAAGCATACGCAATACAAACGTACGAAGTTTTGAATTCTAGCTTGTCCAGAAATGAAATCGTGAATTTGTCAGGTCTCTGCTTATTGGTGGAGTGGAGTGTAGAGATATGTGCCGCTCTTAGCGTCCAGGTCTTGAGAGCCGATGAGGGGAAGCGNTATTATTGGCTCAGACTTTTTCAAGAGGTGTAAACTAACGGGTGGGCAAAAAGCATACGCAATACAAACGTACGAAATTTTGAATTCTAGCTTGTCCTGAAATGAAATCGTGAATTTGTCAGGTCTCTTCTTATTGGTGGAGTGGAGTGTAGAGATATGTGCCGCTCTTAGCGTCCAGGTCTTGAGAGCCGATGAGGGGAAGCGNTCTTATTGGTGGAGTGGAGTGTAGAGATATGTGCCGCTCTTAGCGTCCAGGTCTTGAGAGCCGATGAGGGGAAGCGATGTGAGTTTGAAGCAGCATGGGAATGCAACGGCCAGGCGGGGGATACCAGGGTCACGGCTTATAGAATATCATAGGTACACGCAGCACGACTAGAACGCCAGTTGAGAGGCTTGCTCTTAACGGCGATGGCGCACTTGATGCGCGTGGCAATATCGTCCTTATAGCTCCGATGCTTCTCGACCTCATACGCGGGAAATAGATCCAGTTAGTTTTAGAAANCGTGGCAATATCGTCCTTATAGCTCCGATGCTTCTCGACCTCATACGCGGGAAATAGATCCAGTTAGTTTTAGAAACAGCTACATATCTATGACTATAACGGTTTACATATTTATGACTGTAACTGTTGCATAGTGTGCGGTACGATGGCACAGTTAAACACGTGATAACTGAACGTCTGAAGACCGAAGATATAAGGAATTGGCTGAAAGAGATAACAGAAGGAAAGGGCGTTCACATGGATATTTGGAAATGTTAGGTCAAACAAGGATTTGCATAACACATGGAATGAATTCGCTACCAAGATTGGCAGAAGGATTGAGGACTTCGACAAATGGCAAGAGCGAATTTCTGATGACACATAATGGGTAGGGCCAGTGACTTTTCGTGTAAAAATCGGAGCACACCGTAGACTTCAACACTATATACACACCTCAGCTGTTGTTATACCTTCATTGGCTGCTGGCGTCGTGTCCGTCTTTGACCAAGCCACTCAGAACTGAGTAACTCCGACACTGAACCTTCGTGATTCGTGCGCAAACTGTTAACACAGGCCAGAACATGTTTTTGCCAATCAAAGAAGCTGGAAGACCCTACAGTGCTTTGGACTGTATCTTGTCTCGAAATCTTTTCCGCGAAATATCACTGCCCCTAATAATGGGGTATTCAGGTAAAGGCTTTACAAAATAAGTAAGTTGGAATATCCCAGGTTGGCGAGGACAGGTTTTTAAAGAGGAAACACTTAGAATACCGATTAAAGGCACAAATAAATCGAATGGCCCGAAGAGAACAAGAGGGTAAAGTGCCGTGCACTATCTTACTCATCCGAGTACAGCTGCAGTGTGGGGGGATATAGGGCACCTGTAACAGTTGCATATGTATCTATCAGTGTAGCAATGCCCCATTATTACTTTGTGGCCACGTGTATGCAGTCACCTAGTCCACGCAGTGTGTCAGTTAGGAAGTCCACACTGCGGTCTGTGAGAAGAAACTTGGGGAAGGGATTTCATGAGCCACGTACAATTAAGGCTGTTATGTAGGTAGATGAACATTTAAGGCTGTTGACTGTTGACAAAGTGCTGTTGAAATCAACCACTGACAAATGTCACTGTCTCTACCTGGATGCATTTTGACGGGTACTCTGACTGGCTTGCGCCTAGTCAAGTTGGTAACGGTGGAGGGAAAGTAGTTCCCATATCTTGACGTTGAATTAAAGTTGTTGCGTACATAATTAAGTCTCATATTTCCTGTGTTTTAATGCACGTAAGTTTAAGAACTTGGAAATTTGTAAAATATTTACTGTTATAATAATTGTGTTTCCCTTGACCGACGCGCATAGGCTGTTCATGGAAAAGTGGGTACTTTTGAGGCCCTAGTTACTTTTTNAATTGTGTTTCCCTTGACCGACGCGCATAGGCTGTTCATGGAAAAGTGGGTACTTTTGAGGCCCTAGTTACTTTTTCCTTTCAGCAATTTTTTTAATTTTATTATTTAACCGCCTTTTTAAAGAAATACTGCAACGCAAGTAATAANCGTTTCCCTTGACCGACGCGCATAGGCTGTTCATGGAAAAGTGGGTACTTTTGAGGCCCTAGTTACTTTTTTCCTTTCAGCAATTTTTTTAATTTTATTATTTAACCGCCTTTTTAAAGAAATACTGCAACGCAAGTAATAAANTTTTTCCTTTCAGCAATTTTTTTAATTTTATTATTTAACCGCCTTTTTAAAGAAATACTGCAACGCAAGTAATAAACACAGTGTGTATATTCCACCGCTCTCTAAAGCTAACATCTAAGGCTAACATAAAATGTATTTACTGTATATTATTATAATGAGGGGGGCTTTCAAAAGTTCTCACTTTACCGTGAATATATCCCTGAGGCCCATGACAATGNGTATATTATTATAATGAGGGGGGCTTTCAAAAGTTCTCACTTTGCCGTGAATATATCCCTGAGGCCCATGACAATGGTAGTTTTACGTGTTGTTGAAGAATAGTGTGGCGACTATGTTCATATAGATCCCGGTGACTAAAAAGCCGAAAAAATCGGAGGACACAGTAGACTTCAATACTATAGAAACACCACGGCTGTTTTCATAACTCCATTGGTTACTCGTGCCGTTATCGCATTTGACCGAGCCACTCAGGATTACGTAACTCCGACACTGAACCTTCGCGATTCGTGCGCAAACGGTTATCATGGACGAGAACATGTTTCAGCCAATCAAAAAAAAATCTCAACGACCCTACAATATTTTGAAGTGTATCTTGTCTCGAAATCTTTTCGCGAAATATCGCCGCCCCTAAGTATATCTTAAGCAGGGCTTTAGGAAGTGCTCAGTTGATGGTGAAAGGCCTGTAGGCGGGAAGGGCGCATTGTTGAAGCCAGAATCCCTGCAGCCACGGGCAGTCGTGAATCACGCAGACGACAGCATTAAAGAGGGGAAGGGGGGGGG
>NQII01002822.1:147088-165874 GCA_002778355.1 Clitarchus hookeri | reverse complement strand
GGCTGCGAATACAACTGACATCCGCGCAGGACAATGCATGCTATTGCGTCCTCCGGGTTTTCACCCTTCCCGTCTGCTCTGCGGTCCATTGCCACCCCCCGTTACCCTGCACGCGCAGTCGCCTGCTACGAGCGCCTCCCCGCGGCCAAGTGTTGAACTCGTCTCGCGCGCCCGAAGCACGTACGCGCAGGAGGCTTCGAAATATGGAACTTACACGGACATGTTTACATGATATCTATATTAGAAGAGACCTGAGAAATTCGCGACTTCAATTACCTGCAGGCTATTCTTAGGGGCAGTGATATTTCGCGAAAAGATTTTCAGACAAGATACAGTCCAAAGCACTGTAGGGTCGTCCAGCTTCTTTGATTGGCTAAAAAATGTTCTCACCCGTGTTAACAGTTTGCGCACGAATCACGAAGGTTCAGTGTCGGAGTAACTTAGACCTGAGTGGATTGGTCAAAGACGTACACGGCACCAGCAGCCAATGGAGGTATAACAACAGCTGAGGTGTGTATATAGTATTGAAGTCTACTGTGTGCTCCGATTTTTACGCGAAAAGTTACTGTCCCTAGTTATGGCTAGAGACCTGAAAAATTCGCTGATTCATTTTGAGACAAGCTAGAATTCAAAACACTTTGGTTTATATAACTTTAGCCATTGGTCCACAAGGTGTTTGACACCCTCTGGCGAACACTGGCCCAATCGTCGCCTTCCACTGTGACAGCAGATAACCAATGTGAATTTAATATCGGCATAGTTGTACATAAGACTGTACAGTCTAGCCTGCAGGTCATTGAACTCGCGAATTTTTCAGGCCTCTAGTTATGGCCCGTATTTACGGTTTGCAAATCAATCAAGGGATGAGGGGAGAAGGCGCAACAACTAAAGTTACATATTTCTGAAAGGCTATGTCAAACACCCAATTGCAAAATAAAAACCGCTGGGTTGTGTAAGGAATATTAAAGTCTATAGAGGAATCCCGAATTTTCTCCACGATATATAATTTGCCTGATCAATGCATTTTTTGCGCAAGACACACACACATACACAGAGAGAGAGAGAGAGAGAAAGAGAGAGAGAGAGAGGAAGGAGATGTTATAAGTCTACCTTTCCTTCGGAGAATAGGAGAGAAAATTAATTTTTTGTCTCACTGCCATCGAGCATTCTCCTGATTGGCAGCGAGTTATGAGTTTGTTAAAGCTTTGTGTCTTACTGCAATGGTTGTTGTTCGTGTTGTATCATTCATAGAGACCTGAAAAATTCGCGAGTTCAATGACCTTTTGGTTATACTATATTGTCATATGTAAAATCATGCAAATGTCAATGTTAATTGGTTGCGTTTTATATTAGCGGAAGACGGTGATTGGGTCTCTAGTCATTCATAATCCACCTTGTGCTGAGTATCGATAAATAAATGCATATTACGTAGCGTCTATACATTATTGTTTTTTCATCTGATTATCATAAAGGTTTGCTGAGAACTGGCAATACCACGGCATCTTCAAAATATTCTATTTTAAATACATTTGAACTTGTTCAAAAATATATATGTACACACACACACACAAACCGACCAAAAACTCAATTTTCCTATATTTTCATGTATACCTCTGCGTGAAAACTCTTTAAAATACGGGCTCTCGTGCATTTCCGAATTTCGTTAGAATTACGCATTTCCCAGGACAAAATGTTCTCGCTTTATAACAATTACTCGTTATTACAATTCATAGCATTCTGCTTTTATGAAATGAAAATAATATTCCAAAACTAAATTCTCTCTTTGTGAAAATTCAATCCAAGTATTGTGCGTAAATTGTGGATCGAAGTAAAAAAAAAAAAAATGTTCAATGGAAACATTGTATAGCGTTACAAGGAATGCTTTCAAACTCGACGCGCTGCCGATATATTTTTTTTTATATTCGATGGTTTCGTTCAGGTATTGAGAACTTGGAACCAAAAGTCACTCCTTTATTATACCGCTGTTTTTCGAATGTATTGCGGTGTGCTTGGAATCATAGCAATTTATCATATGCGGCTGTCAAATTTCCAGGAAATGGAAGTGCTGTGTGAGTTCACGCAGCCCATTAGTAGAGACCTGAAAAATGCGTGGATTCCTTTCAGGAAAAGCTAGAATTCGAAACACGTGTGTTTATAAAACTTCATCCATTGGTCCACGTGGTGTTTGACACCTCCTGGAGAAGGCTGGCCCAATCGTCGCCTTCTACTGTGATAGCAGACAGCCAATGTGCGGTTGTCATTTGCATGTTTGTACATAAGACTCGAGAGTCTAGCCTGCAGGTCATTGAACTCGCGAAATTTTCTGGTCTCTACCCATTAGGTATCCAGAATCTCTGTATCCACATTTCTTCCTGTTCTCCCTTAATCCTCTTCGTTTTTTCTATCTCATGCGTAATTTTATGGTTTCGTGTAAAAAGAGAGTACTTTGTTATTTGTTTAATTATTGAAACATTGTTTTAGTTATAGCACAAGGAAGGTGAATATCATAAAAATGTTTTGAATTAACGTATCTTCGATAACACTCTACCTAGACTCAACTGCTTCCAGCGTGATTCGTAAGATAACTACGGAGATTCTTAAGGTATGTTGGATACATAAAAAAAAAAAAAATGTTTTATATTTGTAACAAACATTGTTCAACTTGTACCATTGTAAGTGATAACATTTTCCTCTAATAAAAGAATTTCAATATTTATATTATTTGAAAATTTGATGTCAAATCCGAAATTTTTCTGTTTTGCTGCAGCCATAATAACAATGATTAGATGTACTTATAAAATAATTTACAACGTAAACAAATTGCGCGGTCTTACGCTCGACCTATATTTAATAACAAAATAACAGTTCATTAATTTTTTTTTTTAAATGTTGAATGTTTGCAAATATTTTAGTATTTTTAACATTCTTTTTTAAATCCACGAACTTTTATTTTGTGAATACATGTTTCACGCGGTAGCCTCCGAAATTACTTAACGTTGTAATTTTTTCCATTAATACATCTTAGTTGGTATTTAATGGTATGCCTGCAGCAAAACAGGAAATTTTCCGAATTGCATGAATTATTCAAAAAATATAAAGTGTAATGTTATTTATTTGACGGAAACAGTCTCGCATACAATGCATACAAGTTGAACAATGTTTGGCACACACATAAAATAATTAATTTTTTGCTGACCGACACCTTTAAGGACGTTAAAGTGCCCAACATGACTTTCTTTATTTTAAGGTATTTTAAAAATCTGTTTTATTATATAGAATAGTAATTTTATAGACGTATAAAACAATGGAAAGTTGATTCACACAATTTATTTATGGCAGTTACAGGAATTTGTATATTATAGGTTGTACCATACTAATTTAGAAATTTTTCATAATTATTATATTTTGTTATTGTTTTAAATAATTGATGACGAAATTAGAATAGGATAAACAAATTTCATGTAAATTCTTCAATTGGTTAAGCCGTAATTTTATTTTAAGTTTTACAATACATTTTAAATTCGCTATAGTTAAAAGTTAAACCCTAATCGCCGGTAAAGAATATGCCAGACTTCAAATAAATATATTCGTGGCGTTCCTAAGATTTCAACAGACACTTAATATGAAATAAAACATTCTGCTCGTATAACATTTTGAAATTTTTTGAGCACAATATTTAAGGCTTTTCATTCTCCTCCAAAAATATGAGAAAGTCATTTTTAACTGATTTTGGCCATTTTGTCAAATTTTTGTTGATATTGTATCTCAAAAATTGTGAAATATCTTAAAAATACAGGGGAAAAAATTTGCCAGTTGGACGGGGAAATAGTTATGTTAATTAGGGTCAAATATGTTGAGTAGATGAAGATTTTTGGGCATTTGCTATTGTGATACAGATGTCAATCTTGGAAAACCCAGACTGAGCACGAAAAAATACTTAAAAAATGCAAGCAACCTATGGACGAGAAAATAAATATGTATACAATACTGGAAAATTTCAATAGGGAATAGAGTCAAAAAACATGACAGCGAATAGCTACGATATATATATACACACACACAAAAAATATATATTCACACACATACACACACATGACCAACAGGTTACAACAGTGTGTCCTCAGTGACCACCAGACCACTCGGTCACATGTAGAAAACTCGCCTCCAACTCTCACACCATGTCATCCATGATGAACATAAACCGCAAGCGAATACGAATGATGGGAAAGTTGAATCAATAACAGCATTTAATAGTTAGTTTAAGAGTGACTGCAGAAAGTGAAAAACATTATTTTACATTTATAATTTTAATTTCCGGGCACCTCTTCGTTTTCTTTTTCTTCCTCCACCTCAAGAAAAATACAAACCGTTTTCAAATAATTGCCTTTACAAAATGTATGCATATACAGGACTACAACTTTTAACTATTTTAATTCCCGAATCTACTTAAAAATATAATAAAATTAAAGGGGTTACAATAAAAATGTGCTGTTAAAAGAAATGTATAGTTACATAAATAGGTACAGTTACTTAACTGGCACAAATTTCTCAATAAATCCTACATTTCCACATTCACATGTCTCGATTTGAGACCAACTCCTTAGTGTGGCCTCCCATCGAGTNTTGCCTTTACAAAATGTATGCATATACAGGACTACAACTTTTAACTATTTTAATTCCCGAATCTACTTAAAAATATTATAAAATTAAAGGGGTTACAATAAAAATGTGCTGTTAAAAGAAATGTATAGTTACATAAATAGGTACAGTTACTTAACTGGCACAAATTCCTCAATAAATCCTACATTTCCACATTCACATGTCTCGATTTGAGACCAACTCCTTAGTGTGGCCTCCCATCGAGTNCCTCAATAAATCCTACATTTCCACATTCACATGTCTCGATTTGAGACCAACTCCTTAGTGTGGCCTCCCATCGAGTGTCAGATGTCGCTTAGTTTGCCAAGGCATTTATAGAGATGGTTCCGCAGCCGTCGTATCCCCCCCCCCCCAAATCTGCGGAGAACATTGTCGAAACGGAAGTCGATCGTCATCCACTCCAATCGAAAGACGGCGCTGACGTCAAAAGGCGACCCGCGTCAGTCGCCCCCTCCACCGCCAGGTGGAAAGAAACGCCGCGCGCCCAGTATAGCTCCAACCTCCGCCGAAACCACCAAGCGCCAGCGTCACGGAGTCTTAACGCTTCTTCGGGCTGCCGTCGACGGGCAACGTCTCCAACAACGTAAGCGCAAGTGGTCGACGTGAGGTCGTGTAACTCCGTCGCAAGGTAACACATTCCTGACTACAGATTGCATACCTGGCTCGCATTCTATCGTGTCTGGTAAAACTGCCGTGTTTGAGTTCGTTTATTTGTTGTGTTGTCCGATTTTTTCCTACGTGTTTTGTCAGTGTTGTCCTTTTTTTCGAACAGGTTTCTAGCCTGTGTTATTTTCTACGTGTTGTCTGTTAGTCGTGTATACATGTATATATTTTTCGTAGTTAGTTGCCCTCATGTTTTTTTTTTTTTACTCTATTCGCTCTTGAAATTTTCCCGTGTTGTAGGGGCAGCGGTGGCGTAGTGTCCACGGCGCCCGCCTCCCACCACGGTGATCCGTGTTCGATCCCCAGCGGGTTCACTCCCGGACCTTTGCATCTGGGAATCGTGCTGGACTATGCCGCTTGCCGGCGGGTTTTCTCGGGGTACCTCCGTTTCCCCCGCCCTTGCATTCCAGCGCTGCTCCATTCTAGGGTTTAATTTCTGTCATGCCCGGGGATGACGGTCACCTACGGGTCCCAGCTGGAAAAACCGTCACTCGGAGGGTGTTGCCTTGCCCTGGGTGCACTCCCCACACGCCATTTTATTTATTTTTTCCAGTGTTGTTTACATATTCATTTTCTCATCTATAGGTTACTTGTCTTTTCTAAGTATTTCTTTGTGCCCAGTCTTGTTTTTTCACGACAGACATCTGCAATGGCGAATGTCCATAAATCGTCGCCTACTCGTTCACCTCCATTGCTCTATTCATTCAAAGATCGCATAAAACACGTTGTTTGTTGCTGGCCGAAGGGTGCGCCAGACTAGCCTCGAAATGCCTAGCTCGCGCTTGAGCCCTCGGCCTGCTGTTGCTTTTCTCTTGGCCAGCGAGAGTGAACACACGGCACGCACTACCAGTGGTTAACCAGGTTAGCGGCGCGAAATTCACCATCACATCCGCCATTCCGCTTCCCCGCGCGCGTCTATCTGAGGCCGGCGCAGAACAGGCGAGCATACAGAAGTGGAGGCCGTGGAACCTCGCGTTGCAAAACCGCACAGAATAACCAACCATCAAAACCTAAGGCAATACGTAGGGGCACTTGTTTTTCCGCGAAAATATTTCACGTTGTGCTCCAAAACAGGGTAGTTCCAAACAAATTTCGGTGACTGGATCATTTGAATTGTTTCACGTCTGATCTGCCTGCCTGCCCGCGAATCACGGACGGTCAGTATTGGAGAAACTTAATCCTGATTGGCTCACTCGTGGAACAGACTCTCTTGACACAGACACAAGCGGCCAATAGCCAATTGAAGAATGCAAACGTGCACGTGAGATATTGAAGTCTAGCCTCCGCGCAATTTTTTTTCGCGGAAAATTTTCTGTGACTTCCTAAACTGAATTGGAAATTTTTTAACCAATGTATGGCATGGAAAATACCACACGCTTAGCTACAAATATGGAATGTTTAGCGTCGCTTCTATACAAAGTTGGGAAATTTCCTACGCATTTAACTGCTTCCTGAACAAAAGTAGGAACGCAAGCATGAATGTATGGCTAATAAATACACCATTCGTGCTTTTTCACTGTACGTATACACTTGAATAGAAAATTTCCGAATAATAACTTAGATTGTAGCAATAAGCTAGCGGACTGGCGCCCAGAGTTTTGTCAGTCACGCACTACAGCGACATCCAACAGCAAGACATTTACATATATAGTAAATCTCTTAATAACAAAAAAACTCTCAATAACAAAAAAAANGCGACATCCAACAGCAAGACATTTACATATATAGTAAATCTCTTAATAACAAAAAAACTCTCAATAACAAAAAAAAATTTCGGGCCAGTCAAATTTGTAAACAACACAAAGCATTTTATACGCTTTATAACAAATTATTTTTCCCTCTTTTGCACAAAACCTGTTTATAAAAAAAGACTAAAATGTCTCATTTTATGTAATTTCCCTTCATTTTGCTTCCTGCTTTACCTAATATTACTTAAAACTAAAAAAAAAACTATATTTCTCTCATATTACAGATAAAAAAATACTAGAGCAATAACGTTTTTTTTTTAAGTGCTTTAGAAGATGCTATAATTATCTCACTTTCTGTATACTAAATATTATTTTTGCCATAAGAAGTTTTAGTACTCAAGGGATCAAAATAAAATAAAATAAATACTTTTCTTGTAGTTAATTATAGAAAAACCAATTCAATTCAATTTTAGAAGAAATTACATTGAAAATTGTTTGCACAATTGAAAACAGAAACACATTGTAAATCACCTCTCTATAAATAATTCCCTCAATAGCAAACACAAAAAAAATTCTTCCCTTCGATTTTGTTATACAGAGGTTTTACTGTAATTCGTGGACTGACCGGTGCCCCGGGTGTAGGCAACCACGCATCACGGGTTCCACGAATTACGTATTGACTGCACTTCATGTAACAGCGCTATCACCGCCGGACACCCCTCAAACAAGCTGAAGTGGCTGCTGCATCTTTGGGAGGAAGTGGGTGGATACATCAACTGGCCTAGCGTTGATGACTGAAGAGTAGAGACCCACAAATTTCGCGAATTCATTTGAGGGCAAGCTAAACTTCAAGCACATGTATATTTGACTTTGTTTTTGATTGGATCGCAGTTTTTAGCCACACCCTGGATGAATTTGAGCCAATAACTGATCAGTAGGGCCAGTGACTTTTCGCGTAAAAATCGGAGCACACAGTAGACTTCAATACTATATACACACACCTCAGCTGTTGTCATACCTCCATTAGCTGCTGGTGCCGTGTCCGTCTTTGACCAAGCCACTCAGGACTGAGTAACTCCGACACTGATCCTTCGTGATTCGTGCGCAAACGGTTAACACCGGCCAGAACATTTTTTTAGCCAATAAAATATGCTGGATGACCCTACAGTTTTTTGGAGTGTATCTTGTCTCGANTAGCTGCTGGTGCCGTGTCCGTCTTCGACCAAGCCACTCAGGACTGAGTAACTCCGACACTGATCCTTCGTGATTCGTGCGCAAACGGTTAACACCGGCCAGAACATTTTTTTAGCCAATAAAATAAGCTGGATGACCCTACAGTTTTTTGGAGTGTATCTTGTCTCGAAATCTTTTCGCGAAATATCACTACCCCTAACTANTGCTGGATGACCCTACAGTTTTTTGGAGTGTATCTTGTCTCGAAATCTTTTCGCGAAATATCACTACCCCTAACTATAGCACTTAACACAAAAGTGAAACAGCTGCTTGCATTGCGAACTCCAACCGCACACGCCAGCAAAATGGCGTAACTAGCTACAAACTTTTCGGAGCTCAGCGCCTGGTAAGCTACACACGGTAACCAATCAGACACAAGGCCGGTTCCCAGAGCCTCGCGCAGCCAATCAGAGAATGGGTTCTCCATACTTAAAAAAAACGCCACGAGATTTCGCCTCTGTGCATGTATCTAGTCTGTGGTATGGGTGGATGCGTGGGTGGTTCAATAAGGTACTCGCTGCATTGCTCTGAAGGTTGCTTGTTACCCGCCACTGAGCACAGAAACACGCTACTACTGCTCGCAACTGTACACACGACTTGGTAACCTCGACGCTAAACTCCATGCTTCGCGATTGCTGTAATATCCACGATGTAATATACGTATGGAATTGACGACGCTTTGGAAATGTTTTGCTGAGCTGTCTGAGGACAGAAGTTATAAGGGGGGATTGAAAAGCTTTCAATGACTCTTAACGACGAGGTGTTGACAGACGTTGAGGGTGAAGCGAGGTGAGTTTGGAGCAGCGCCGGATACCCGAGAAAACCCGCCGACCAGCAGCATCGTCCGGGCACGATTATAAAGTGCGAAAATCCGAGAGCAGACACCGCTAGAAATCAGACTCGATTCAACTCGGTGGCGCGCTCTGGCCGCCACGCAACTGCGGCCCCTGCTCGGACAAGCAGGAGCGGGCTGGTCATGTCGTAAATAATTGCCCACCTATGAGAGCCCTGCTTACTTTCCTCCTCAGCTTGTACTATAGTAGCAGGAGGAGGCCGACTGGCTAAGGAAAGTCTACCCCCTTGTCTGGGGACAGGACCTAAAAGTAATGGTCAAAACTATCAGTGAGAGCTATGAGAGGGGCAGCGTGGGCGACGCTGGCTCTGCGCAGGCACAGCCACAAGACCAGGCTGAGAAAGCAAAAGAAGTAGCAGTAACGGAAATAGAGGAAAATGGGAGTGTGGGAACTTCCTNCCACAAGACCAGGCTGAGAAAGCAAAAGAAGTAGCAGTAACGGAAATAGAGGAAAATGGGAGTGTGGGAACTTCCTGCTCCCTAGGATCCTGCGTCTAAAAGCTCTATTGGATATGCAGTTGCTGCGTAATAGCACGCTGCACGCAGAAACCAGAGGGTTAAGGGATAAAGTGCGAACCCTGGAGAGAGTTACCCCAAGGCAACCTCAGCCGGCACCTAGTGCCAGCGCAAAAACGAAGGCGCTCTCATTCTCTGACATTGTCAAAGAACAGAGAGAAAACAAAGGGAAAGAACAGATAACCTCAGACCAGCCTGAGGAGTGGCAGGTGGTCCAGGGGAGGAGAGTTGGACAAA
The DNA here is from genome assembly GCA_002778355.1 of Clitarchus hookeri. Lineage (NCBI taxonomy): Eukaryota > Metazoa > Arthropoda > Insecta > Phasmatodea > Phasmatidae > Clitarchus > Clitarchus hookeri. Next base: position 156,025 of record NQII01002822.1, on the reverse strand, counting down.
GAAAGACAGTGCTGGTCTACCCAAAGGAAGGTGAGGGAAAGTCAGAGGAGACCAGGGGAAAACTTAAGTCAATTGACCCTGTCAAGGAGCACCTCAGAAGAAGGAATATGAGACAAGTCGGAAAGGGCGGGGTTTTGTTAGAGGCAGAGGACGAGGAAACTCTCCCCAAACTAAAGAACAAGCAAAGGATGGAAGAACTTGGGTTGAGGGTGGAGGACCCCAAGAGGCGAGGTCCGAAATTGATCATTTTCGATGTGCCTAGGGAATATGACACCCCTGAGTTTCTGACCACCTTGTGTGATCAGAACTTTAGGGAATCCCGGATAGGGAAGGAGGAATTTTCCAAGAACGCCTCAATCCGGTTCCGAACTGGTCCAAGGAGCAACAAAGAAAAGGTAAATGTTGTCCTTGAAACAACTCCCGCTCTGAGACGACTCCTCATAGCCGAGGAATTTGTGTATATCGGCTTCCAGCGGTGCAAGGTGAGAGATTACCTTGTACCCGCAAGGTGCTTCCGCTGTCAGGGTTACGGACATGTCAAGGATAAGTGCAAATCTCCTCTGGTGTGTTCTGGCTGTGCCGAAGTGGGACATAAGTACAGTGAATGTACAAGACAGTCAGAACCCGCAAAATGTTTCAACTGTCATAAAGACAAAAACCGTGAGGTAAATCACAANACAAAAACCGTTAGGTAAATCACAAGGTCGGTTCTCTGGATTGCCCTGTTCACCAAAAGATGATCGCGTTAGAGCTCGAAAGGACCCAGTATGACTGAGTGTCATGCGCTGCTACACGTCGGGCAAATCAACCTGCAAAGGGCAGCAGTTCCAACAATGGAACTGCATCGAGTTGGACAGGAGCAAAATCTGGACCTGGTATTGATGCAGGAGCCCTACCTGCTTCATGGGAAAATACCAAGCCTTCCCGGTCGCTTTGTCATGTTCGGGGAAAAACCAATGGCTGCTATTTGGGTTAGGAACCCCAAGGTATGCTATATCCCGCTGGAGGCTCTGTCAAACACGCATCATGCGTGTTTGAAACTGGAAATGGGGGGAGGGAGTATGACGATTGTATCGTCATACTTCCAACCAAGTGACCCACTAGATAGACACCTCTCTCAATGGGAGATGATCATTCAAAGAGCCAAGGAAAGGAGAGTAATATTCGGTGCGGATATCAATTCATACTCAGAACTCTGGAATTCCCAGTGACGAACGAACGACCGGGGAGAGGAGGTAAACAGGTACCTGACCGAGAAAAATCTGCAGGTTGTAAACACACCAGGCCATCAGGCGACATACAGATCACCAGCCCACGATACAGAATCGTATCTAGACGTAACAGTAGCTACACCGCATGCTCTCGGAAGTATTGGGAATTGGAGAGTTTCTGACGAGGNCACCAGCCCACCATACAGAATCGTATCTAGACGTAACAGTAGCTACACCACATGCTCTCTGAAGTATTGGGAATTGGAGAGTTTCTGACGAGGTAGAGAGCGACCACAAAATGATTCTGTTCACCATCCGGATGAAAGGAGGTGAGGGAAACGGACCAGAGCGCCCAAGATATATAACAGCGAGAGCCAATTGGACCCTCTTTGACAGAGTGCTGCTGAAGGGGCTGGATAATTACAAGACCCAACTGAACAGTTTGACAACAAATCAAAGGGCTGAGACTCTGGTTGAATGTATCATGGTGGCCTGCAGGGAAGCAATTCCCCAGGTCACAAGGAAAGTACCTCATCACCCCTGGTGGGATGATGAGCTAGAAAGGATGAGAAGGCAGGTAAAGAAGTCCAGGAAGTACTTCAAAAGAGTGTATCAACCAGAGCTCAGAGCCAGCGCAGTTAGGCGGTACAATGTTCTTAGAGGGGACTACCGGCGAACGCTCCGTAAAAAGAGGCAGCAAGCATGGAGAACGCTTGTAACAGAAAGGGGAAATGAGGACCCATGAGGCCTGGTCTACCGGATGGTGTCAGGAAAAATCAGGAGAAACGAGGAGCTTCCACCTCTTGAGTCGGATGGAGTGTTGCTGCAGTCCTTCGAGGAAAACGCCAGGCACTTGATGAAAGTCTTGTTGCCTGATGACTCTCAGATAGGGGAGAGTGGCTACCACAAGGAAATCCGTGAAAACGCAGTATTGGAGATCAGGACGGAGGACACAGCACCGTTCCATATGGAGGAACTAAACACGATAGTCCGGAGGATTAAACTCAAGAAAGCCCCAGGTATGGATGGCCTGACAGGGGAAATGTTGCTACGAGCTTATCCAAGGATGAGAACTGAAATGCTTGATCTGTTCAACCATTGTCTGGGAACAGGAGTATTTCCCGAGTGCTGGAAGAGAGGGCTTCTCAAAGTCATCTTTAAAGGTGCCGGGAAGAACCCGAGAATGGCCAAGTCGTACCGCCCCATCACGCTGCTATCTGTGATGGGGAAAGTCTTGGAGCGTCTGGTGAACAGGCGGCTCATGGGTTACCTGGATGTAGTCCAAGGTATCCATGCAAGACAGTACGGCTTTATCAAAGGGAAAAGTACAGAAAAGGCCATAATAGACATGGTGAACCAGGTAAGACAGTACGAACACAAGTACGTCTTGGCAATATCTTTGGATATCTCGGGAGCATTTGACAATGCGTGGTGGCCGCAAATCTTGTGGCAGCTACGCTTGTTGGAGTGCCCCAGAAATCTATACGGACTGATCAAGGATTTTCTAAACGAAAGAACGTGTCAACTCAGATTGGGGGAACATACTGAGTTTAAAGTGCTAACCAAAGGGTGTCCCCAGGGATCCGTCCTTGGCCCGATACTGTGGAACATCATTTTCGAGGGACTGCTGAGGCTAACACTCCCGGATGGCTGCGTGATCTACGGATACGCGGACGATGGACTACTGCTAATACCAGCTTGGTCACGGCGAGAGTTGGAGGAGAAAACGGAAAGAGCACTCGAAAAGATCACCACATGGGCCGTGAACTTCAAATTGGAGTTCTCGGTCGAGAAAATGAATGGGATTATTCTAAAGGGGAACCTCCAACGCAAGCCGGTGATCAGATTCGAAGGACGAGTTGTAAAACTCGTCCAAGAAATGAAGTATCTAGGCGTGATACTGCAGACCCGTCTCGCTTTCCAAGGACACGTACGCTATGCGGCGAACAAGGCCGTTGTAATGTTCCAACGACTCAGAGCTGTGGCACCTGCCAACTGGGGACTCGGCTACCACACGCTGAAACTCATGTACAGGTCAGTCTTCTTGGCCGTGGTGACATACGCCGCTGGTGTATGGTACCCGGAGGTTGACAAGGAACATACCCGGAGAAAGGTGATCAGTGCGCAGCGTGCTGCGTTACTGGCCATCACAAAGGCCTACAGGACAACTTCAAATGATGCCTTGCAAGTCTTGGCAGCAGAACTCCCTCTCGATCTTTTCATCAAAGAACGTGGTGAAATAAGCAGGAGAAAATGGGTGGATTCCATCCGCCCCGAGGAACAGAAAGCAATTAGGGAGAGATCCATCAACACCTGGCAAGAGAGATGGGAGAAATCGGAAAAGGGAAGAATCACCTTCGAGATCTTCCCGGATGTCCGGCTGAGGCTGTCGCTGCGGTGGCTTACTATAGGTCACTACAGTGCGCAGTTTCTGACCGGACATGGAAACTACAAGGCGAAGTTGTCCTCGTTTGGCCTAGTACAAGATCCAGACTGTGTGGTGTGCGGGGTATCTGATACCTCGGCCCACCTCCTCCATGACTGTCCGAAAATCGAGGACTTACGGTCCTCTTTTGAAGGCAGTCACGGCCAGGTCGACCTCCGTGGTATGCTCTCGGACAGGGTCCTTGCACCAAAAGTGCTTGAATTCCTGACCGAGGCAGGTAAAAGGAATGAGGAATTCGACGTGTGGTGGCTGAGCCAAAGTCTCAACCAGTCACTGGGTGTGGGCAGGGATTCGGATCCGGAGAACTCCGACCTTGAAAATGTCTAGTCACTTGTTTCCCACAGTGATTCTGGAGAATACCAACCCAGACTGCCCTACACCGGAGCCCAGCCGTAAGATGGCACCAATAGTGCATCAAGCCCAAGTGCCCAAGGTCTCCGAGTCGACCGTCTTCCTGGTTGACCTGGATGACCCAACCCCGAACTCGACAACACCAGATGAGACAAATCCAGAGGGGCCAAATGATGGATGGCCTTGCGCCTGGTATCCAGTTCTGTATGTAAGGGAGGGACTTGCTCATGTTGCGAGCAACATGAGCAAACTCCTAAGGGACCAGAGGTGGAGAGCCGCCCACGCTATCAGGAAGCCAAGAATAGTGGAGGAAAGAGACACGGAAGAAGCGAAACAGGAAAGAGCGGAAAGAGAAGTCTCTCTCCTCCAGGCCAAGGTAAGGAGGAACGAAATGGTTCCTTGTATTGATAGAATTTTCACGATCGACTGGCCTTCTGATAGGAACACTATCGATGCGTCAGTCCAGGCATGGCCCGTGGGAGCCCACCCGAAAGAATCGTGGGAACTCTACGACGAAGTCGTAAGAGGAGCCCAACTTTCTAGACTGGAGGAACCACCAATCCTGATGGCAGCAGTTGCCCTGCTGGTTAGATCTATGGACGGGGGTGAGAAGATCCTCTTCCCCCACATGGAGTGCGTGGACAGGCTCACCGTCGCCCAGGTGGGTCTGCCTACGAACACGGAGGCACTTCTGAGCCTGCTCAAGGAGTGCTTCTGGAGAAGGGGGAAGAATTCAACCCGTCTAAGATCTACAGGATGCCACTCGCACGTACGGGAGGCTGTACTTTGACTGCAGTAAGCCCTTCACGGGGTACACTGTGGTCAGGTGCTAGTCCTTCTCCTCGGGCGGCCCCTTACAAAAACACCGGATGCGACAATAACCCGAATGTGACCCCATTTCCTGGATAAAATTCGTTTTGTTCCAGGAAATACCCAGAGATAACGACCCCAGCGATGTACCCGGAATGTGATTTTGGAAGTCGAATGGATCAATGCGAGTTTTTCCAAGGAACGGACGAGGCCGAAGGCCCGAGAATGGAAGTTGAATGAGTGTAATTTAAAGTATGAATGAATCGAACGTCTGCAGTGTGGTATAGATAACGCTCTTTATAACCAGGGGCGAGGAGGCGGGAAACAATCCTGGCTACCAGCTGTTTCCCAAATCTTAGTCCGACACAGCCTGGTTGCACTGGGCCGAGAATGTGCTAAGGGATGCCGTCATACTTAATTTTTCGTGTGCAGGACAAGCGCGAGCGCGGTAGTGTATAAATGTCATGTGTAAGTTTTAGCTTTTGGTAATTTAAATTCTTTTCGGATCAGTATGACGGACTCAAAATTCAAAGTTCCCGGTGGCGCCCTGCGAAACAAAAGAGCCGATCTAGCTTTTGTTTGTGGGAGTTAAAGTACAGTAGAAAGAAGCGCTCCTGGTATGACCTTTTAATAGTTATCGGCCACCAGGAGGGGAGGTTTGGTGAGAAAAGCGCCGGTTCCACCGGAAACTTTGCATGCAGTAACTTAGGGGACTTGGGAGCTCTGCCAATGTCGGGTCACTTCTCCCTGAGAAAGGGGACAATTGTACGACGGTGGTAGTGCAAATAAAAGGTAGTGCCCGCAGATTCGTCTGCCCAACTGCCAGCTATCTGTGTTTGGTGCTTTGTAAGTTGTTCTTTCTCTCTCTCTTTCACTTGGGTAAGCGGAGCCAAGTCCGTTCTTGGGCCGGCGTCAATATAGTTTTTCTAAAATTCTCACTTTACCGTGAGTAGGCTCTATCAAGGAACCATCCCAGAAGTGGGCTGGAGTGACTTCGGGAAACCATAAGAATCGGAAACTGTGCCAGTTTTGAAAGCATGTCAGGTTTGTAAGCACAACACCACTTTGCTGGCAGCCCAATGTTAACCACCCGGCGTAACTGGGAGCCACTGTGGCTCATCGGCTAGCGCACTCCCCTCACACTCGATTCCCGGCGAGGTCGCCCCCGGATATTCGCACGTTGTAATCGTGTAGGAGGACCTCAAACGGCGGCGGGTTTCCTTAGGGATCTCCCATTTCTCCGGCGTTGCATTCCAGCGCTGCTCCATTCTTACCTCGCTTCACCCTCATCGGATCACAAGACCTCGTTTTCGCGAGTCGCCCAAATCTCTCCACTTTCCACTTGGGCCTAACTGTGGCACAGAGAGTTTAACACTTGTACATAAATAATTCCTCAACTAGGCAGCTATTCCTGCAGACAGGAATATTAAAGAATTCATCTGAAAACTAAGTATATTTCAAAAACCTATGCATTTGTGTTACAGTCTCAATCGAATGACGGTTTATATGCGGGGACAATAGAAAAGAGCAACATTTATTTGAGCCAAAATACCAACATAGTTTTGATAACACAATAACTAGTTTATCGTTTTTTGATTGCATTATCTTGTACACGATTCGGTTAAGTTTTTTTTTAGACTAGTCACAAAAGTTTTGCTGTAGTGTATAAAAGTCATTTCTGGCTCAATGAATTTTTGTTAGTAGTTTCATACATGCATGAATATTAATAATGGAAGAAAACTGTCTGGCAAGTGCATAGTGCGTTGTATCCAAACAGGCAGTATACACAGTATTTATCTCCGTAAACCATCGTATCTAAAGTGTCCAGTGTCGAACGTAGCCTATATCTGAACTGGAGTGTTATGAAATACAAATAATCCTGGAGCATTTTCGCTTGAAATAAATGTCCGGAGTGTCATGTTGAACAGGGCGACACTCCACCCTCGTGCTAATGACGAAGGAGGGGAGGTGGGGGTAGGGTTAACGTCACACTCCCGCCACACGCTCGTGATTAGCGACCCACCCCGGAGCTATCAAGGGCGTTAATGATGCTGGCCGGATCCCGGCCCGCTAATTAGGTCCGATTATCCATTGTCTCAGCTGAGGCGAGGCTCATTACAGCCCTCGCCTCTGAGCCTAAGCCAGCCTCTTCACTCAGCGGTGCAGCTATTCATACTGTCTCGCGTGAGCATTGCCATTTATAAGGCAAAAAGTAATGTGTATCGTTCAAAAGAAAAAAAATTCGAAGTGGAAAAGATTTTTTTTTTTTAATACTGCAGATATTATTACTAGAGGCCCGAAAATGTTGGCGGATTCATTCAGCACTGAGCTACACTCCAGCGGCGTGTGGTGAACTGTTGCAAGGGTAAGCTGTGTTTTGCTCTGTGCTATACCTAATCGTTTGCTAGTTTCCACATCAGCCACTTAAACGTGTTAGTGGGTTCGAGGTCACAGCACGTGTGTAATGGGTGCCTCACCGCCCTCTCGTGAGTGGCCGCAATACATTCAGTTTCTCCAGCTCCTCTCTGGTTACTGGTTCCTGCCACGTGCGCCTAATGTGTACAGCACTGAGCAAGCGCCAGCTTACCTTGCAACACTTTGACACACGCCACTGCTAGACTCCACTGTCATTATTGCACACAAGCCTCAGTTTGTTGTCCGTTGGCTGTTGCTACAGTTGAAATATCCTCACTAGTAGCCGATAGGGTCTCACTGTAAGCAGTTGCGTATATTCTAGTTTTTAAAAATAACTATGGAATATTTTAATCTAAATGTTTTTAGATGATACTAGCTCAGATACTAGCTCAGATTTACCTTCAGCAAAATCAAATGGAGTTAGATTAGTTTTCGCAAGTGGGAAGCTTGCCGGGCGATACCGCCGGCCGGCGGGTTTTCTCGGAGATCTCCCGTTTCCTCCGCCCCCGTAATTCCACAGTTGCTCTATACTCACTTCACTTCACCCTCATCGGCTTTCAAGATCTTGATTTTAAGAGCCTGCCGAATCTCTCCAGACCTCGCTATGTAGAGTAGCAAATACAATCGCTTACAGGAATACAACAAACAGTCCTGTTGGTGTTACTGTCTACGTTAACAATATTTATGTGGTACCTACAACACTTCAGATGCTGTTCCTTTTTTCAACAGTCTAGAGAGTTCCTACCACCATATTTTCTCTCAGTGCATTTGAAGGCAGAATATTTTGTGAAGATTGTCACCAAATGTTTTCAATTCCCTTAAAATAGCAGAAGAAAGACGTCCTAGTTACCATACAACACGTGAAATATTTGTGTCATGATCTATACTGAATCTAAGTTGTGGTTCGCCACGTATATACAGTTCCTGTTACTGTTTAATTACACAGTTTGTTAAATGCTAGCTCAATGAAAGACAGTTGCCTTAATATGCCTCTCTTTTTATGTGCCAACAGCTACAATTTGTCACGAAAAAATTTCACAGAATGACAACTACTATCGATAAATCACAATTTATTACTGTTCGCGTAACTTTTATTTCACTTTGCGAATTAAAAATTAAAAACATTTTAATGAGAATTTTAATTATAATTTACAATCACTCATGCATATAATACATGTAAATTACATGTATCTCAGACGTCATTCAATTAAGTAGATTTAGTGACAATTACAAAGTAAATAATTTGTGAATTCCTCACACATATTAGGTAACACAGGTCTCCGTCCATGTTCCCTTACAATATTTTTAATCACATGTTAAAATAACGCATTTTCAGTGCGATAACGATCGAGTTAGAGGCGGCGAAAGGTGATCGTCATTAGGGGGTCAAGGGTTAAGACAAAAAATATGATATATGTTTTAAATTAAAATTAACACTAACAAGTATTACAATATAGCAGAAAAATTGTTACTAACTTTCTGAGGCTTACTCAAATCTTACATAATACGTTGACGCAGGTACCGCCACTGTCGACGACATGGTGGCTTATCTGGTCAGAGTTAATGTCCTCCAGGCACCGACTAAAAAGTGCTTGGAGGTTGCGGGTATTATAATGAGGTAGACTATCACTGTTGTATTTTGAAGTACGAATATATTGTCTCGTATATATTCACAAATACACAACATCAAAACTTTCGAGGTGC
>NQII01002822.1:2509-146785 GCA_002778355.1 Clitarchus hookeri | reverse complement strand
GGGGGGAGGGGTAATACCTACTGTCGTCAGCGATCCTTCCGTGGTGCGTATTTTCTGAGTTAGGTGAAATACGCCCGATTATTTGGTTGATATCTCGTGAACTCCCTGTACTCCACAGATCTCGCGGCGGGCGAGAGGTGTCCGGGGGTGAAGGGGGGAGGGGGAAGGTCTACGCTTCCGCTCCACGTGTACTGAAAATTGTCCACCGGCCCTGTGGTCCCACGTGCCATCTCGTAGGCGCCAGCGAAGTGCGCTAGGCTGGGAGGGGGGGTGAGAGGGTGATGGATGTGAGCCAATGTCGTGCTATAATCCCTAAACCGGCACGCGACAACGTATACAATTGTTTTTAACTTCACAAATGATATAGTTTGTAAACAAATATTGGATCCCACAAATCTTATAAATACTGCACCATTTTACTAGAAGCATATTCGAAAATAATACTGGAATTTGTTTTTACGTACGATATTAGTTAAACAACAAGAGTAGTAATTTTAGTGCGGTTTTGTTATTTCTTCTGGGAAACTGGCCCTTAGAGCAGATTATTAGGTCATATAACCTCCCTGGCCAACTGGTTCCGCCGCCCATGGATCGAATACATGTTGCACGCTATGGTTGTATTTGATTAGAACTTTGCAATGTTCACTCCTAAGGTTCCATAGTGCCATATAACCTTGCAGTACACTTTATACTTTCCTTTAACTTCTTGATTTTCATTTTATGGTCTACGCATTATTTTCCTTTCTGTATTGTCCGTTATTAACTCTTTGTTCCCTGTGTTATGTTATAATTATTAAGTCATTTTGGGGTTCTGGCTATTTTCCCCAACTGGTTACTCGCTGTCATTCTCCGTCTGTTTCAGTTACATTTCTGTGTATTTGCAGCTACTTCCGTTTCAAGAGAACAGTAGTATTTGTATACTGGCACGTTGATTTTTATCATCGTTCCTTTGTTTGTGATTGTTTACTTCCTTTCTTGTAATTGTTCCTGTTATTTAAACAAAACGTTTATCGATCAATTAAAAATATTGTAACATGTGTCCGCTCCTCGTCCCTTCCCTTGCACAGTATTCTCGGACGTGCGAAGAGCAGTGTTTTAAGGGCGCGTGGTCTCGATAGATAACCGGAGAAGAGTGCGGAGTTACAAAAAGGCCACCGCATAACACGAACACGTGCCGCGATAAGGCTATCGAGACTCTTGCCCCATCCTGTCCTTGGAGCAGCGGACTAATTGGGTTATAGCTGCAAGAACGTTCAGGCCGTCTCCCTCAGCACGGCTCGGTTTGCGAGGAACCTTCTGGGCCGGGACAGCTGAAGTATATAAGTAACGGTGTGCCTCCGAGTCGAGAGTACGGAGCCTTTTACGGTCTTTAGCGCCAGGTGTGCCGTGCAAGTGAAGTGGCGAGCAGCGACGAGTGACCAGCAAGAGAGAAATCTGCGAGCAACTGTAGTTAGGAGAGGGAGTCTGACTGGAGGGACTGTGCGACTGGATGTTTGAGCGACAAGCATTTGGAATGACGGCAATACACAGAAGTTTGATTGAATATGTGTAGGTAATAAGCGCGGATGAAGTGACTGGCAAGTATAAAGACAATGATAATGGCTTAAGTCAGAAATAAGATTGGCATTAAATATTGCGCTCAATGAATAATAAGTGTTAATATTATAGGTAGGTATGCTATGTTATAAATAGCAGCCGTATGTATTTAATATTGTTATAAATAAATTGAGAAATTAAATTTAAATTTTTTATATTTATTATGAATCTCTGTCCCTTTCTTAGTCGGATATATCCCTGCCGACTGGTAATAAAACGTTAATTTCGGTCTCAATGACATAATAAAGTGAGATACACTTTCATTGCGGGGAACGTATCCTTGCCATCTTATATTTGCGTATTTTCCTCCATAATCTAATCTTCGATGTCAATATTTAAAACGATGATAGTCAAGGCATAGGGAATATCTTAACAGTTATTTCGAAATACAACTTATTTTTCTTACATGATAAGTTTTATATCTGTAACCGTAATCAAATATTACCTAATTTTTTAATAATGTCAATCCCTGATGGGAAAACACGTATAATTAAAACCATATAAATTAAAAAAAAAATTGTTAAATAATCCTCTATGTCACATCTAGCTTTTTTACGTATGGTAAAAAATTTTCGTCACGAAGATTTGTAAGAAAAATTGAAGATGGAATGGGTACTACTCTCTTTAGTAAGTGAAAATCCGTTTGAATTCAGCTTTTTTTTTGTGTGTTAGTTTTAGGAAATAATTTAATCCCTAATAAAAAACAAAAATATCTTCTTCATAGTCTTTTGCACGACTCTGTTTGACAGGCGTGCGACTTATCTGCGACACGCGTGTATCTTAATGCGACACGTAAATTACGGCAGCGAGGCTCACACGAACTTCTCTGCCGCGAGTGTAAATCCACCGATAAGCTCGACTCTTCTACCCCTGGGAGTCCGCTGGCTAATCCGCAAGTTTTGAAACGTCATTTAAAAGAGCTTCGAAATCCCCTCTGGCACAAGCTACCGCTGAGCCTTACAGAGCGGTTGTCGTTAGTAATCCCACGTCATCCACATTTTCTCTCACTTCCACCCGCAGACGTCGAGGTAGTTACATTTCCTACGCGGCAGTCACAAAAATAATGCCACTATCTCACAAGAAACTTTTTTTTTTTAAAGTGATACTTAACCATTTTTAGGAGGAAGATGGGTGCTGGCAATTAATTTTAGGTATGCAAAGTGTTTTTGAATAACATATCAAAATTCAAACCGCAGCATAAATGGAATAATAAAATAAATCCTTTTAACAACATTTTGGGTAAAGGTCATCTAGTATTTTTTAATATCAGTAGAAGTTAGGCAAAACAACGCAGGGAGTCCGCAGCCATACGAACCGGCGTGCACAACAAGTTGCATATCACGAAGGAGAACGGAACTAGCGCACCATTCCCGGAGCGCCTGCACATGAGACACCATACACTCGAGGTAACTGGGCGACGCTAGTGGTAGCTTGTTAGTACACGTGTGTCAGGATTAGCAACTGAGTAGTAAAGGCTGCCAGAAGTGCTTGCAGTTTACTTCCCGCTTGGCGAGCCAGTTCCATTCTCCTTCGTGATATGCAACTTGTTGTACACGCAGGTAAGTATAGCTGCAGAGTCCCTGCGTTGCTTCACCTAACTTCAACTTACATTAAAAAATACTAGTTAACATTTCCAAAAATTTTATTACAAGGAAATTTTGTTTATATTAGCCCATAGATGTTGTGGTTTGAATGTCGACATGTTATTCAAAGACATTATATATATATATATATACAAAAACGTGTAAGGAAATGGCAGAATGTAACACCGGGATTACGTAAAGGAGTGAAAACTGTGAAGAAAGCATAGGGGTAGTTTCGTATTATGGCTACGGACATACGAGTATATATACAGCCATTAAGACCATACTTTTGTTATTTTAACGTGGCACTCTTAGCCATTTCGGCCAATCCGCAGCCTGGCCACCCTCTCGGCAGTGGAGATCACGCATTCTCGTCGCAGGTGTCGCAGCTATTCACCTGAGTTAACCAAACCCGTAGCCCCATATTGATACTCAAGCTCCACCAGGAGCACCCTTCCACAAGGATTGAGATCCTCGTACTCAGGTTACCAAGCGTGTGGCCTGGTCGGAGCACCATCCTAACGTCTTGCCAGGACGCCACCGGAGCAGGTGTCTGCTCACCGCTCGGCCCTTCTTTAAGAGGAGGGAATCTCCCCAGTCCTCCTCCAGAATACGAAGTTAACCATGGCTATGGACATATATATATGAGACACAACCGAAGTTTCGCTTTTATTTGTTAACGGGGTGCTCTTAGCCGTTAGGCCATTCCGCACCCCGGGCTCCCAGTGGGAGGGGAAGAGGGATCACGCCCTTTCAACGCAGACATGACCAGCGCTCACCGAAGTTGACTAAATCCGTAGCCCCGACCTGTTCATCAGGCCGCACCGAGCGTAGCCCCGATCTGTTTTACCAGATCGCACCGAGAATGTCCTACCACAAGGCCTGAGATCCTAGCACTCAGTTTACATGTCTATGGACAGGAAAATTTCGTGTTTTGAACGCCTTGTTTGCTAGACACTGTCCTGTGTATTTTATAGCCTTAACTTTGTGTTCATGGGCTTCTGCTGCAGCATGAAGGCCAGTTTTACAATAAGACGACGCGACTCGTGTTTGTTTCATTGCAGATCTGTTACTGGCTCATAACTAACCTGGACGTGTCTGATAAATTACGTATAAACACTTTTATGTACATTTAACAGATATAGATAAGACCACTTGTTTTTGCGAAAATATTTCAGCGCATGCTATATTTCAATACCCTACGTGCATGCCAGCAGTTTTATTTTGCTTATTTTCGGCGTGTGTCTGTGAGAAGACGTTTTCTTACTTTACTGGCCAATCATAATTATATTACTCTGATGCTGTACGTCTGTGATTCGCGAACAAACACCTCATATGCGTGCGAATTAAAATCTGGTTCTTAACTTATGTGTTATGGAGTATAACTAGTCGTAGAATCTTTTTACGAAAAAAAAAAATGCGCTTTAGAATAAACTGTTTTCGGTCAACAGAAAACATTTATTGTAAGCCCTGGCTCTACTTGTATGTTAAATTTCAATCTTTTTTCCAGACGTAAAATTGACATTGCATTGGAACCGTCTCACTGATTGGGGGCCGCGGTAGCTGAGCGTTAGACTTCTTTCTTCGCACCATAGGCAATCGGATGTAATCCCCGACCGGGTCACTGCAGAATTTTTCGCAAGCGGGAATCGTACCGGACGATGCCGCTAGTCGAGGGGTTTTCTCGGGGATCTCCCATTTCCCCCACCCATGCATTCCGGAGCTGCTTCATTCTCACCTCAATCACTCTCATTGGCTCTCAAGACCTCGCTGAGCCGCCAAAATCTGTTCACTCACACGTTCACTTTCTAATTCACTGGACATGTCATGATTACGTTCCTCCGACGCTGAACTTCCGTGATTGGCTGGAGGGGACACCTCAGGCACGTGGGGGTTCAAATCATCCAACCATGTGGTTGTTTATGAACTAACGTGTTTTACAGAGCAACTACCCGTGGAATGTTTTCACAAAAACACGTGGCCTTAGCTATATTCCGCAGTATTTGGTATACAGTACTCTCATCTCTCTGCGCAGTTGCTGCTGTCGCCATGAGGAACCATTTTAACACCGGACCAGGCATTACGCCATTTCGTCTTTGTTTCCTAGTATAGACTATTCACGGTAAAGTGAACACTTTTGAAATCCCCCTCTTTTGGAACAATATACATTTTATTTTAACATTAGAAGTTCACTTCCAAGTGCGGTGAAATATGCGCACTGTGTTTGTTACGTAGATGAAATTATTTAAAAAGGTGATTAACGGATAAAAAATGGCTGAAAGGAAAAAGTAACTAGGGCTTCAAAAGTGCTCGCATTACCGTGTCCAGCCTATAGGCTTGTTAAAATACAAAGCCGACAAGAGATACTGAATAAAATGTGAATCAACAGAGAACGTAACTTAAAAATAGTTGAAAGAGTTAGCAAAATTTTTTCCTGGTTGTGTGAAATAATCATTAACGTACACGTCCAGTTACAGAAACATGTTCCTGTGTAAAGTAATACAAATATTAAAGGAAGGGTATTTTATTGGGAGATTTAAAATGCTTCTGTGCATTAATTATTCGATGTTTAAAATCTGCAGTGTTCCGCACAATAGTTTATGGATGATAGCTCATTGTTATTCTCTTAACAAAGGCTAATTCACGATGGAATAACAGGATAATAAAGAGTACAAGCTATGCGAGAATAAAACTCCAAATATTCAACGCTATGGGGAGTCGGAAGCGAGCTTCTGTTCGTGTTACGAATTTTTGCTTTAGTTCATTCACGGTTTCTTCGGATGTTTTGAAACCAACATTTAAAAAATTACTCTAGGCGTAACATATCAACCTATTTTTTAAATCACATATATACCACAAAGGTATAACGCTGTGATTAACTTTAAAATATTATATTTTTGAATAAATGAAACATTAACTTAGTATCGTCTATAAATTGTAATATTTATTACCTATTCAATACGAATTAAAAACGGTGAGAGCAGCGATGTGTTGGCAACGGCTAGGAAGAAATAGTTCACAAATTAAAATATTGCTTTAACCTGGTTTTTTTGGTATGTTATTTGTAAATTAAACGTTGCAGATTGAAATATTGCAATTTTTAGGTAGCACTGAAGGAAACATACTTAATTTTTACAGTTAAAAACATCAGCGCAAATTAGCGTGCGTAGGTCCTAGTGACATGGGTTTTTTTTTTTCGTTGGAGGAAAAAACTAGAATGGGCAGAGCGGAGCTTGTCTCTCTCTCTCTCTCTCTCTCTCTCTCTCTCTCTCGCTCTCTTGGGAAGTTTCGCACCACTAATAATTGCGGGAAGATAATACATGTTTTCAATTTAACATATTTCATACATATAACAACAAATATAATNGCACCACTAATAATTGCGGGAAGATAATACATGTTTTCAATTTAACATATTTCATACATATAACAACAAATATAATAATTTTTTAATTTGTAATTTACAATTGAAACGAGATTTTAATTTTTGAATACTTATTATAAATCCGACGTTGACAGAAATTAGGCGACGTGACCATGACAAGGCGTGTGTAGCTCTTGGCTGAATGAAGCGTTAATTTTTCTTCCTGCGAAATATGCTTCTACATCAATTTAGTACACGTCGTGTTTTTTAAGCCTACGTAGACAAGTTGAAATGTTGTGATAAATCTTTTTTTTTCCACGGCAGGAATAATAATGCTGTAACGTGCGTCGTGGCCGCTGAGCGCGGAAGGATATCGTGTCTCCGTCGCGTCGTGTTCGTTACGCCGGCCCCGGTGTACATGTGATTGCAAATATTGCACGTGCGAAATTTATACGTTTTAACCGTCAACTGTTTTTTATAACGAAATTAGTTATTTGAAAGTAATGTCTGTTCATCACGACGTTGTAACTTCGCGCTAGGTGTTTGAAACACAATTATGTAACGTGCTTACGTTTCTGTGATTTGAATGTTTGCCACGATCCCAACAAATCATTAAAATTAGCTAGAAAATTTTCAAATAATCAAACCTAGTAAAAAATTAGTACATGTGCAAAGAAATATAAGCGGAATGAAAGTTACGATAGGCCTATTTGTGTGCAGGTTTACCACTATTTTTTAAGTTTGTTGCTGCTACGTAAAAAAAAATTAGCAACAAGTTGCGTGCTTGCATTTCCTGCCTATTTCGTTGGACTAGTTGCTTCTTCGTTTTAATATTTATTCCAAATGAGGTCATCGTTTTAACGAAATAACCCAACACATGTCAATAACAAGAGGTTAAATACTACAGTTCTTTCCTCCACAATTATAACAGGATTAAACAGTCACTGCAAAATATTAACGTGGGTTATGTGCAATATTCCTGATTAATGTTAATGGCTGCTGATAGCGCACCAAATATTTACTATGGGTTCTTTCCGGTGCCACAGACAAACAGCTGTTCTCGTAGCGTGCATCGTGTAAGGTATTCCAAGCAATTTTTGAGAACTTGCCAGACCAAAAATTCTCTTCTTTTAAAATACTTGGATCAAAAAAATTATTGCGCTAGTAAAGGGGTTAATGTGTGACTGAACGGGTTAATTATTATTATTAGGGACCTGCAAAAATTCGCATCATTTTTTAACGGGAGGCTAAACTCCAAGATGTTGTATGCTCGTTTGATTTCTGCCGCTGGACGACAACACGTGCTGCACTTCTCAAGGTCACGTTTTAGCCAATAGTAAATGTTCTTCGGTCAATCGACCAATCAGCAGTAGAGCAGTCGCACAGGTGCGTCACGCCGTACAGTTGCAAGTAGCGAATGGAATCACGAACTGACCTCGAGCATGTTCAGGACACTGAAGTCTAGCATGGTATTAAATAATGACGCGAATTTCGTATCTCTCTTTTTATCAATGACACGCGTTTTTTACGGCTACCAAAAGAATTTTCGGTTCATTTGAAAAAAATATTTGCTGCGTGAATAGTGAGAGAAATAATCAGGCTCCTTTCCTTTATAGTGGGAAACTCTCTCTGGCTATCTCTGTCTCTGTCTCTCGCTGTCCCTCAAGTTCTCGGGCACCCACGTCTCGCCTGATCTCATCCGTAGCGAAGAATGCCGTCAGGATTCCTGCTCTCTGCTCGGGATCTAATTCCGTCTGACGCCCGCGAGTGCGTGGTCAAAGCAGAGTTCGACGAGCTTTGCCGTATCGCGTGTTATTGACGTGCTCAGGTGGTTGTCGCTTTCCCACAACCCTCCAAGGACACGCCACAGATGAGAATGATTTTCGTTCAAGGGTCCCACCTGCCTGCCTGCATCGTTTTTCTTATTTTTGGGCAGAAATAAATAAATAAATGGTGTGTGGGGAGTGCACCCAGGGCAAGGCAACACCCTCCGAGTGACGGTCGTTCCAGCTGGGACCCGTAGGTGGCCGTCATCCCTGAGCATGACAGAAATTAAACCCTAGAATGGAGCGGCGCTGGAATGCAAGGGCGGGGGAAACGGGAGTACCCCGAGAAAACCTGCCGGCAAGCGGCATCGTCCAGCACGATTCCCACATCCGGGAGTGAGCCCGCTGGGTCTTGAACCCGGATCGCCGTGGTGGGAGGCGACCGTCCTGGCCACTACGCCACCGCTGCCCCTTTTGGGCAGAGAAACACAAGAGCTATAAGGGTCACACTGGCACGCGCTACAAGAGCGCCATCGCCGCTACGCGCAGAGCTCTGAACGGCAGTGTTCTCGTAGTGCTGCGTCTACCTATGGAGCTTTCAGAGGTTACCCTATCATTTTATTGATTACAAGTCTTTAGCAAAGTTCAATGCAGGCTCCTATCGTAGTTTGACTCGTATCCGGCTAGTATGTTTTAAGATATTTAAGTCTGAAAAAGCCGTTTTTAACTATATTGCGTGGGAGTGTGGGCGCTCCAAATTAATATTTACCTCATGCGTGGTAACTTTAAAATACCATTCCACCCTCGTCTAGGGTATGATGTCTTTTCTTATGTAAATATTCTGGCGACACGTGTTATAGTTAGAGTTAGTGATTTTTCACGAAAAATATACGAGTACAGGTTAGACTTCAATACTATAAGAACCCAACAGCAGTTTGTATATTGCCATTGGTTGCTGTATGCTTGAGAAAGACTTTTCTTATTCGACCGGGCCACTCAAAATTCGGCAACATCGGCACGGCTCCTAAGTGATCAGCGTGCAGACAGTTAACACGTGTCATGAAGTAATTCAGCTAGTAAAGATAGGAAAACCACCATGTAGTGTTCTGAAATATAACTAGTCTTGAAATCTTTTCGCAAAGTTTTACTACCCCCAGTAACACGAGGGCTGATTCAGAAGTGACGGCAATTATTGTTTATCTACCGAAAGTGACCCAACACAGGAAGTGTACTATGTATATTGTCAGTGACTTTTCAAGTAAAAATCGGAGTACACATTAGACTCCAATAATATATACACACCTCAGCTGTTGTTATACCTCCATTGGCTGCCGGTGCCGTGTCCGTCTTTGACCAAGCCACTCAGGACTAAGTAACTCCGACACTGAACCTTCATGATTCGTGCGCAAACGGTTAACAAGGGCCAGAGCATTTTTTATCCAATCAAAGAAGCTGGACGACCCTACAGTGTTTTGGACTGTGTCATGTCTCGAAATCTTATCGCGAAATATCACTGTCCCTAACTATGTACAGTTGAATGTGCATGACAATTCCTTTTTTAAATGTGTCACCACATGGGGTATGAATGCAGGAATGTCCAGCAAGGAACAAAGAAGAACTTGGGCTGCTTGAAATCACCGTTTAAATGATATATTCTCGCACAATCTGTATACACTTATTTGAACGGGTACGTATTGTACTTGTACGAGCTGTTTAACATCATTCAAAGCAGATTCCGAGGTTGTCCACGGTTCGTTGCCAGCGACGAGGAAGACGGGAAATACCATCGGCTGCGTGAGATCCGTCAATGTGTGCCAACTCTCGTCGAGATGCTGTGAGGATGTCCCTCGTCGCTGGCGACGAACCGTGGACCACCTCGGAGACTGCTTTGAACGATGTTAAACAGCCGTGCACGCACGATACGTACCCGTTTAAACGAGTGCATACTGTTTGTACGAGAGTATATGGATGAAAGTGTGATTTAAAGCATACCATGTTCGAGTTTGTTCCTTGCAGGACATTCCTGCATCCATGCCCCATGTGGTGTCACCTTTAAAACGTACATGTCGTACACTTTTAGCTGTACGTGTTTGGTAATTTTCTGGAGATAATCATTAGTTGCCATGACTAGAGACCGGAAAAAATCACGAGTTCAACGACCTGCAGGCTAGACTCTACAGTCTTATGTACAAATACGCCGACATCAACTGCACATTGGTTGCTTGCTGTCACAGTGGAAGGTAGACGATCGGACCAGCGTTCTCCAGGAAGTGTTAAATACGGCGCGGGCCAATGGATTAAGTTATATAAACGCAATGTGTTTTGAATTCTAGATTGTCCTAAAATGAATCCGCGAATTATTCAGGTGTCTAGCCATGACTTTGAATCAGCCCTCATGTTTACGTCAAAAAACCAGGATTTCAAACACTCTGCATCTCAGTTCAATCATCAGGTAGGGCGGAACACTTAACATGATATTTCGATAGTATGACGCAAACACAGAGTGAATTAGTACACAGACACCAAATGGCGTGGCAGTTCCTTTGATGTGGGCGTACAAATTCCCTGATTGGCTACACGCGACGCTTTAGGGCAGGCTTATTGGCTACGGCGTGCTGCGAAAACATCCCCCTGTGTGGCTGGGCTAGCAGCTGGCAATTTGGCAACAAAGTTACCGGAAGGTTATTGGCGAACGGTGATCCGAAATGTTACCGGCCAGCGACGCCATTTTTCGGCGTGTTCAGGGGTAGTTCACGGTAGTGAGCAGCTGTTTGTAACTTCTGCATTGTTAAGTGCTCTAGGTTCTCGGTTCGAACGTCGGGTAAAACCATGGACGTGCTTGACGCTTTCAGATGCAAGTTCACGTCAATACGAATTGCAATGAATTCCCTAATCACGGTCATCATGGTTCCCCTCGCAAGCGTTTGAAATTTTAATACTTTAAGTCCCCGCATTAAGGGGGTCGCCTGCCTGCGTTTCTTACGAAACTATTTAACGTGCCTCTAATAGATTGACCTACGGAAAGAAAGCACATTTCATACGAAGACGGAATGGTACTTGCAAGACATTACGCACATTAGACACGTAAATTACATCCCCTCCAACATAGTTATATGCGGCTTTTACAGAATGCTGTCTCTCAAAATATACGAACCGGATACACACGAGGCTACGATTTGAGAGCATGTATTGGACTTTGCTACAGAGTCGCGTCCAATACGCGAATAGTATACTTTTTATTTTATACAATAATAATATTAACAATAACTATATATAAATACATACACAATCTTTCACGTAAATCCATTAATATCAATAAATAAATCAAATTATAAGAAATTATTATTATTAATTAATATACTATCCATTAGAGGATTACCCTCAATACTAGGATTTACACCAAAATGAATAGTAATTAAATCAGCTATAAACTTAAATTAATTATTAATTGTAAGAATTATAAAACTGAAAGTTTTACGATCACGACGAAACCACTGCGCACTAGTTGAGTGCCTTACGCGTAGAGGCTATAATGCTTTGCATACGCCTGTCGGCGTCGTCCGTAGCGCTTTATAGACTTCTCCCTTACTGGTACAAACACACCTCTCACTAGGCGCTGGCCATAATTTATGTTTTGATACGTTGCAATCGAGCAACATCTCGGTTCGTGCCCTAATTACACTGACACAACACTTGCTTCATTCACGCAAANTGATACGTTGCAATCGAGCAACATCTCGGTTCGTGCCCTAATTACACTGACACAACACTTGCTTCATTCACGCAAACAATGAAACAATGTGCTTGTTGTTCCAGAGACACCGGCAACTCCGCTCACAAACTGGACCTGCAGAAGTGTCCACAAATTATATTACCCATAAAGACTAGAGACGAAACTTCCTTCGTTGGGCGATGATCTAAGCTGCATACAGCACTTGTCACTCATATCTTACCGTAAAAAATCTGAAATCAATTTAAACAAGTTTTACCTGGTCAAAACTAATTTTATTAAATTCCTGTCGTTATAACTAATATTAACGAGTCAATACTGGAATTCGCCACTATTATTATATAGTTCTGGTCTCCACAAAACTTTTTTTAGTTAAAATTAGTAATAACTATAATTGCATATTTGTTTAGTTGCACAGACATGCGTTGCAAAAAAAAANCTTTTTTTAGTTAAAATTAGTAATAACTATAATTGCATATTTGTTTAGTTGCACAGACATGCGTTGCAAAAAAAAACCAAGATGAAATAAAAACTAAATCAAAAATCGCTAGCTTAATTTTAACCTAGCCTAAAGTAACATCNCAAAAAAAAACCAAGATGAAATAAAAACTAAATCAAAAATCGCTAGCTTAATTTTAACCTAGCCTAAAGTAACATCACACAACGTAACATATTATTAAGTGATCTAATCTAATCTAACGACACGCAGAAACACTTTTATATGCTTTATTTTGGTCAGAACTATTTGCAACTAGTTTAAACTGAAATAATGCCATGTGAGTGAGTGTGTGTGTGTATATATATATAAATAAGTTATATTTGTCAATTATTTTTCTCCCTGACGACTTTGAGTGAAGTATAGTATTGATGGGTTAGCGCTAGTTTTAAAGAAGTGCTTTGATTAAAGTAATTTTGACTAGGAAAATTCTGGTTTTAACTGATTTCGGGTTACCACGGTAATACATTTTATAGATAAATAGTTTATCCTCGACACGTAGACTGAAATGGACATACGGACTTGAAAACTATGATAGATATTTTCTGAGAGTTGCGCAAATACGCACGCACGTATGTGAAAATTCACAGGTTAAGTAATTTCCTGAGAAAAGAAAACGTTCGTGTTTTAAAGAAGAGAAGTGCTTCCCCCCCCCCCCCNGAAGTGGGATGTGAGTGAACCAGTTATCTGGTGGATCTTGGGCGAGCCCGTTATTCGGCCGTTCTGCGCGGTCGATAGCAGGCTGACAACGCAACCCGATCTACGTAGGTGCCGGGCGAGAAGTGATGTCGCCCCTGTTTACACTTCTTGGTAAAGAAGGGGGGGGGGGATTGCCACAGTACAGTTCAGCACACACAAAACAAACTGCCTCTGGTCCACGCTACCAGGTCTCGGAAGGCCATCACGATCATGCAACAGAGAACTTAAGGGGAATCCGCAGTAAAGAATTCCAAACGCCTCATGATTAGCCTGGTCATAAATAGGGGCAGTGACATTTCGCGAAAAGATTTCGAGACAAGATACAGTCCAAAGCACTGTAGGGTCGTCCAGCTTCTTTGACTGGCTAAAAAAATGTTCTGGTCCGTGTTAACCGTTTGCGCACGAATCACGAAGGTTCAGTGTCGGAGTTACTCAGTCCTGAGTGGCTTGGTGAAAGACGGACACGGCACCAGCAGCCAATGGAGGTACAACAACAGCTGAGGTGTGTATATAGTATTGAAGTCTACGGTGTGCTCCGATTTTTACGCGAAAAGTCACTGGCAATAGTCATAAAGATGCACTCCGATGAGTCCTCCAAACGCTGCGCTGTGCATTCCGGGAAGACGAATTTCTTGAAAATTATGTATGTAACAGTAGGATATTATTACACACTATGAAAGCCAGGGGATAGGGTCACCTGTTTTTTTCCTTTCGTGAAAAGGTTTATGCTCAAGCTAGACTTAAACTTGTTACGTTAATGCTTGCAAAATTTCATTTTGGTTACTGCCCGCGTGTCTGCGTGGGAAGACATTTTCTACTTAAATGGTTTATTCAGAATAAAGTCACCCTGAGAGTGAACGCCCGTGACTTGCTGGCAGACACTCGAGACGTGTGCGAGTTAGAATCATCCAACCACGACATTGGTTATGAACTAACGTGTTTTGAGGTGCAGCTAGTGGAATATTATCGCAAAAAAAAACCAGGTTGCACAACCAATAAGTTAACACTTAGAATACTACGCTCAAGTCTATAAAACTAAAAATTTCTCTGCCTCTGAAAACAAAATACCTATACACGTAGTTTTAGTGTTCTGTTGAATGTTGCCAAGACCTTCAAAGAATTTAACAGCGCCTCAAACTCATTATTAAAAATAAAAATAACAGCATTTTTATAACAATTTAAATAGAAAAAGATGTATATATTGTATATATGAAATGATAATCGATCGGTAGACAGTCACGTCGACACTCCATTGGCTGTCAGTGAGCCAGTAGTAAACGTTATACAGTGCAGTAAGTGTAGAGTGAATCAATAGGGGCGAGGTAAGAAGGGATGCAGGGACCAGAAAAAATGCCGTTCCTGTAAAGGTTGATACAATTGAAACAGTTCCAACTCGGATTTGAAGGGACTCCGCAGTTTTCATACGAGTATCATTGTAAGCAATACTGCCTATCCTAATTTATAAAATAACCTATGGAATATTTCAATGGAAATTTATTTTCAGGACAGAAATCTGAGTATAATTTGTTTTGTCAATTTATAAATTTTGTTATTGAAACATAAATGAGTCATTGAAAAAT
The DNA here is from genome assembly GCA_002778355.1 of Clitarchus hookeri. Taxonomy (NCBI): domain Eukaryota; kingdom Metazoa; phylum Arthropoda; class Insecta; order Phasmatodea; family Phasmatidae; genus Clitarchus; species Clitarchus hookeri. Next base: position 131,971 of record NQII01002822.1, on the reverse strand, counting down.
ATCAAAGCTGGTGAAAAGCGTTGCAAGTATATTCCTATGTTTACATTATTAATTCTTCTTGTAAAACCATTTTTTAAACTATAGCGACAATACTGTATCTTCTCTGAACAGATTGTATTACTAAAACCATACAGTCACAGCTCGAAATTCTGAGGAAACAAACAAGCGCGGAACTTGTTCATGGTATTTTCCACGTCGCCGCAATGTTTCCGTATAACCGGGTGTGACTTTGGGGAGTTTAAATTTTTTACTAGGGAAGCCTATTAAGGACCCTGCCCACCAAGCCCACCTTCAGATGCGGAATCAATGTTAAACGAAAATCCTTCTCATTGCGTCAATTTTTACGATAACTATTTCAAACAGAAAGTATTCTAATTGAAATTTCTCAAGGAATGTTGCTACGTTAAGACATTTTGCCAATTTTTTTGTGAGTATATATATATTTTTTTATGTAATATTTAAATTTAAATATAACAAAAAAATAATAATAAACAAGTTTCTTTAAAAAAAACATTATATATCAATATTTTTTGATAAAGTTGCGCCAAAAAGTTTTTTTTTTTTTTTCAAAATAGTTACCTTTAAGATGGACGAAATGAGAAGGAATTTTGTTTAACATTGATTCCCCATCTCAAGTTGGTGGCCACCGGCTTGGTGGGTAGGGCCGTTAATATCAGTAAATGTGTAGAGTGCAAAGTGTTAAACTATAGAAACCTCTTTGCATTAACTTTTTTTAAATAATTTTAATATTTTGGATATTATTTAGTATTTGTTTGTGTTTTCAAGGTCAAAGGTCACTGCGCCAAGGTCAAAAGTCAAGTTCACCGACATCCAACATGGCGGACATTATGGCCGCTGGGGGACCGGAATGACAGAGCATGAACAGCTGCGTTCTCCGATCCGCCATCCCCTTGTCGAAGTCTTCCCATAATCTTTCTACTGTTACCGTTTGTTTTTTATTTTACAGGAAAAAAAATCGTATTCCCGTAACATTTACTTACTAAGAGACGTTTCTATGAGCAAAAACAGATCGACTAGAGAATATTCGTGAGAATACACAAAAGAAATTGCAGCTTATACCACGAACTCCAGTCTTGCACGCTAGCAAAATGGCGTCATTGACCAGCACGATGTCAGAATGCCCTGCGCCAATCAACGCCTGGTAATTTACTCGCCAGCCAGCTGCCCAGCCAATAAGGGACACTTCGCTGCACGCAGTGACCAATCGGACGCAATACGTGTTCAAGGAGCGTCGTGCCGCCAAAAATGGACGCGCGCACATCAAAGGAGCCGCACCGACATTTCGCCTTTCTGTTAGTATAGTGAGGCTGAGGTACGCAGAGGCGGTGCGCAGTAGACCACTATCGGCGGTGTGAGTAATGGCGGTGCTAGGAGGGGAGACAGTGGTGGCTTGTGATATATATGCCGGGGAGGAGACAGGGTTGCGCGGCTTTGTNAATTTAGAAGTCCGTGGTGGTGTAGTGGTTAGACTACACGCCTCCCCACCTAGATGAACCGGGTTCGATTTCCCTGCAGGGTCGCTCCCGGATTTTCGCATGTGGGAATCGCGTCGGAAGACGCCACCGGTCGGCGAGTTTTCTTGGGGGTCTCCCGTTTTCGCAGCCCTTTCATTCCGGTTCTGCTCTATACTCACCTCCCTTCACCCTTATTGGCTGTCAAGACCTTGATGTTAAGAGCCGCCCAAATCTGTTCACGCACTCGCCACCAAATGTAGGACTAATGGGCACACCTACATAAAATGATCTGCGAGACTCTGGAACGGGCTGTATCTTTGATTTGCTACTGAGTGCAGCGAAATATTTGCTATTGACCTGGCTGCACGCTGGCGTTGAAGGTTGCAGGCACTTCTTGGCAAATGACGTTCCGGCCAGTGACGTCATTCTACTGGCGTCTGAAGCTGAAGTTCGCATTGTAAGCGAACATTTCACTTTCGTATTCTTCATTATCTCACGCCCTGGTGTCATTTTATAAACTTGCAAGCGCACGACCTCGTAAGATATTTAGAAATACGTTTTTAATAACAACGCAAATTTTTAGCCCTGAATTTGACAGTGTAGTTTTTTTCTTCATAAAACCTGTAGTCGAAAAATACCACGATTACCAGTATTACCAGATACACGTGCTGGGAGTTCACAGGAAAACTGGCAAACAAAATAACTTGTATCCTTATTTCCGTCGAATCGTCTGTAGATATTCTGCCTTCATCATTTGCGATGCCGTTTAACAAATATACTTAACGCTAAATTATTCTTGAATATTATTGCTATTTTTGAAAAAAGTAATGCAATTTGTGTCTGTTTCGTAATAGTCGTAAAACTGTATCATAAATGTTTTATTTCCAGGAAACAATTAGATTTAATCTACAATTACATAACTACATACAAATACTACTATAAGCCTAGATTTAGTCAGATTTTGATAACTGAAGATTTTCTATGCCATCTGCAGCATACATTCTACAGTCTAAATCTAAACTGCAGATACAACATTTCTGAGCTAATTTTTACTGAGAGTGAAAAACATTTTTAAACTGTAAACCAAAAGAAGTTATTTGCATAGAATCAGAAACAACCCGATATGGAACAACAACACATTTTTGAATAATATCAGCTTGACAAAGACCGCCTATGCAGGGCGGGTTGCATATCTGGCAGGCGACATATAGAACTCTTACAAACTTTGCTTGTTTTCTTGAATTCTGTTCGCCTGAGAGTGTTACACAAGAGCAACGTTTTGTGTTCCTTCAATGTACACATGATCGTTACTTCATAATAATCGATAAACACTCACCGGTAACAATGATGCTGTTTAATAACATAACACAGCGTCCATTCAATTTTATTATACGGGCGAAGATTTACCTGCAAAATATTCATAGATGCGAATAATAAATTATTCTAAAAAAAGCCACGAGTTTTTGTTTCATCTGACATAGTTTTTGATGTCTTACAAGTGACTCTTTGTAATTCCCAAATTTTGAAGGGCGATCACGTTAGATCCTAGGTCGTGTGATTTTTCTACCACATTTTCCGTATTGAATAACCTCACGACGTTTGTACGTGGAGTTCAGGATAAACCTGTCTGTAATATTTTACAAAAGCCATTTTATACGACGTGTGAGAGATTACATTTCAGATTTGCGTTCAGAAGATACTTCAGTATGAAGCAAATCACTTCAGTTACTTTCTTTATTTACTTACGTCCTGTTGAATATATTTTTTTAGTTATCTTCATTGAAAAACTAAACGACACTTCCGTGTACGGAAATGCTCCCAATATATTTCCAAATCCTACAAGCAGCTTGGCAAACATTTCTTCCTAAAATACGAATCAATTTTCGAGGGAGGGACACATTCATATGAACGAGATATGCCGAAGTCGACCTGCTTTGTTCTGCAAATTAGAGTTACATAAATACACGATTCTGAAATAACGTGCGTGACAGATTTTTGTCAAACTACTTCTTGCATTTTGTGAAATAATTTTTTCCCAGTTATTTGTTCTTTCCATGTTTCTTCGCCTAAATAATGAAGTATTTTTCACAATCTCAGTTTTCTTAATATGTTTGTACTTTATACATATATTTTTATTAATTACTAAGATATGGAAAATTCTTATCCTATCCTGTTTAAAAATTGTCGCCTTCTGATGAGACTATCAGATGCTACACACAAATGCTTCTACCACAGTCGTTAAAAATACTACCTCTTTATACATGCAGTTCATAAGCATTCGCAAATAACTTCTTCTTTGAGTCAACTGGCGTATACATTCGCAGATGCACGTACTTACAACACGTAATGTAATTTCACTCAAACAATCACAACAAAGCTGATATATGCTTAAAAAAAGAGAAATATTTTACACGAACCCACACGCTCTCTCTCTCTCTCTCTCTCTCTCTCTCTTCCTCTCTCTAGGATGTCACGCTCGTTCTCTTTTATTATTTATGTTTGTATCGTTTTTTTTCGTGGAAAGTTTACAAGTGAGACAGACTGGGTTAAAAAAATTATTCAAAGTCATATAATTGAGCAAATAAATATATTTCATTTTTATTCTGATTTTGGGGAGACATTATGATTCATCAGAGAGATGCTATGAAAAATAAACTATTCAAGAATTTTTTTAAAAATGAAAACAAATTCGCATTTTAAAATGGAGTATAAATAGCGTTCACTTGCGTTTAAAGCATTCATCGTACCAGCGGATATACACCGAAGAACCAAAAAAAACTGGTACACCTGCTTATATCGTGTAGGGCCCCCGCGAGCACGCAGAAGTGCCGCAAGACGACGTGGCATGGACTCGACTAATGTTTCAAGGCATGCAGGGGGCATTGAAATCTGCGCCAATTTGAGAAAGGGTTGCACGTCTGTCACGTTTAATGATTCTCGTCAGTCGTCGTTTGTCCCATTCGTTCACGATCTTTTTTCCCGGCAGCAGCGATGTCAATCATTTGATGTTTTACCGGATTCCCTATATTCACGGTACACTCGTGAAATGGTCGTACGCGAACATCCAAATGTTATCGCTACCTCGGAGATGCTATGTCCCATCTCTCGTGCGCCGACTATAACACCACTATCAAACTAACTTAAATCTTGATAACCTGCCATTGTAGCAGCGGTAACCGATCTAGCAACTTTTCTAGACGCTTGTTGCCTTATATAGGGGCTGCCGACCGCATCGCATTACTCTTATTGGTTCTATACCTCTGTAATTTGCATATGCACGCCTATACCAGTTTTTTTTGGCACTTCAGTGTACATTACGTACAGCAGTGTGTTTTTTTCCATATAATTATAAAAGTTATTCATGTTTACATAAAATCCATTAAAAAATGTCGATACAAATGTTATTACGTGTCTCAAACATTGCTACTAAGATTTTATGCGGAACGGGGGAAATTGCGTTCTGGGAAAACTGGTATTTTATAATATAATTAAATGCAGAAAATCATTACTTGAAGTTCACTACAAAAGTCTATGTATTTTAAGTTTACCGCATCACTAAACTAGAATCGAATTTTGTATATCTCCAAGAGGATTATATCTGTATTTCAAAGACAAACATATCACCTTGTCCCAGCTTAGTTCCTTTATACCAACCGCACTATAAAACTGTTAAGTTTTAATTTTGTTGCTTACTCTGCGTGAATTATAAATGTTTATGCCACAACCGTATACGCCATCAAACTAGTGAATATCAAATGTATTCACTTAGAAACAGCAGTAGTCAGTTACAAAGACAAAGTTTCAAGCACCGTTCTATGATCCAGGAAAATGTTACGTTATGGGCTGAATCCTATTTCATTAGTTTCCACTAGTCTGGCCATAACATTTCCACTATTTACGAAATACCACCTCGGTTTCGGGGGAATATGGGCTGATATATTGTCGTTTTATTGTTCGAAATGAAATGGCGTGACAATGAATCGTGGTTTGGCAGTTACTGTGAAACTCACAAAGTCCACTGTCACGGCTGGAATGTATTTCACTGCTTTTTAATCAAAAAGTTAATAAATACTGCCTGCGTAATTGCGGTGATTTTTTTGCGTAATGCTGTAAGTGCAGTATACTGTAGTCTGTTCTTGGTTGAGGGGGGAAATCTTTTTTAATCGACCGTTAATAATTCACAGCCCGTTATTGCGTATAATTTCACTACAACACCGGTTGTCTCGCTCTGTTAAGTTGGCAGCGAATTAATGAAAAGTGGTTCCCTGAAATAACGAACGCCTTGTTGAAAGAACGTGCGAGTTGGTGGAAAATTAAATCGAATCATTAGTGCATATTGCATAGTCACTCTGTTGCAGGGGCTTTTTATAGTCTGTTAACGGTTAGTTCAAGCACTTGAGATCAACCTTTGAAAAATGTCACTGCTCCTTGCTGCGTGTATTTTAACGGACACACTGTGTGTCCTGCACCCACTAAAGTTGGGAATGTAGTTTTGCTAATTAACGTTGAATTAAAAGTACTATGTAAATATTTGTGAATACTGAAATGATCTAACTTGTTTTATGTTTTTATAACGCTTGTAAATGTAATAATAAGCAGAAATGTAAAGTATTTATTTTCTAGTAATATCACAGTTTCACCTGGCCTGATACATGAATAAAGGGATGCGGCTAATTACAATGTTAATTTTAAGCAAGCAGAAGACTACACAGTACGCATAAAATAAGATATTGAGCAGTGTTTTCAAAAGTGCTCAGTTTACAGTGAACAGTCTTTAATTTATTAATCCTGTTATAGACGTTCAACTATCCACCGACCGATGGCATTTTGCGTTATACAATTTCCCAGTGAACTATCACGTTTCATGAAATACAGTCAGTAAGCTCGCGGACTCCGTGGTGCGTGGCTGCCTACTCTCAAGGCTCCAGTCAGTACAATTAACTTATTGAATGTGGTAGTACAACTAATTATCTTTGTAATCCAAATTTATTTTGTAATCCTGAAATATAAAATAGTGCCTAAAGGTTTTAATTATCAGCATTTTGTATGTAAGCATCTGATCTGATCCATTAAGTATAACGTTGTGTGTTTTTAGTAAGTATTTAAATTGGATCGCATGTGGCGGTTGTTTAGAGGGGCTTTAGGAAACAAAGCAGGAAGGTCATCTTCTTGGCGTAACATTCCTTCGGAGCGTGAAAACACACCCATAGTCTTCATCGCGCTCCATATAGAGCTACTTCCTTCACCAATGTTCTTCGAACGTTTATTTGTAATTGGGTTTAATGAAAAACTACTTGGACACGCGTCATTGCAGAGCTACGTCGCCAAGGACAACACGGAGTATGAGGTTACAAAAAAACTCACACAGAACAAGCCAAGACAAGCTGCCGTCTCTTCGTGCTTGCTACTCATTTAATAGGTCGCGAAGAAATTCCGACCGGATATGCTAAGATAAATTTTCCGAAGTACTTCTCCGACCACTTCACTGGTGAGTTCTCGTGCAGGTGCTTAACCATTTCAGACTCACCGTACACGATCGTAAGGATCTATTTGAACTCTACTGTTCACTGTGAGTCTCAGTGCCTAATGATATTCCCCGCAGGTAAATGATTTCCGCTCATGCTCGATTTCAATACTGTAAGGACGTACCAGAAGACGTATTTCGCATATTGATGGCGTGTCTTTGTGCGATGACATTTTCTTACTTGACTGACCAATCAGAATTAGGTAACTTCAATACCGAAGGTCTGTGATTCGAGCGCAGAAACCCAAGACGCGTAACACGGAAACCGTCCAATCACGAAAGTGCATCAGAGCTATAGTGTTATGAAATACAACCGGTCGTGAAATATTTTCGCGGAAATCGGGTGTCCCTGGTCATTTTCAAACCGCGCAACTCCTCTAGGTTATGATCGGTTCAGATCTCTATCGTCCAGCATGAAGCCTACAGCACATTACTTACGATAACGAAACCCTTAGCGTGTGCCAAGTGAGGTGACGCAGTGGTAAAACACCGGCATTGCATTCGGGAGGACCTGGGTTCGAATCCCTCCCTGGCCGTTCTGGTTTCGGTTCTCCATAGTTTCCTCGAAATCACCCCAGGTGAAGATTGATATAGTTCTTTACCGAAAGGTCATGGTTAAAGTTTATTCTACTCGGGTTTGGAAGCTCAATGCTTTTAGTTTAGCAACTAAAACTATATATATATATANTAGTTTCCTCGAAATCACCCCAGGTGATGATTGATATAGTTCTTTACCGAAAGGTCATGGTTAAAGTTTATTCTACTTGGGTTTGGAAGCTCAATGCTTTTAGTTTAGCAACTAAAACTATATATATATGTAAAATCTTCCTATACGTATTGAGTTAGAACCTACTTATAGAATCAACTTTGATCTTAGCACTAAAGTGGAAATGTAACTAAATATATTCATGCGTTGTTTAATATTGTCGTAAATGTTATTTAGCAAAACGTTGGCTTGGATAATAATTTTATTTAAATGTTACAAATAAATCGATCAAAAATTTTGAAGTGGTTAAAATATCGATTTTAGGCCTTTCCTATGGATTTTCCGTATGATAAAGGAAGAGCGCACGAAGTTACTTTTGATGACGGCTATATTTACTTCGCACTTAAAATTCGTAACGTTTTCCAATTAAAACAAGCTTCCTTATGAACGCTCAAAGCCAAACACAGTTGTATTTTTACTATTCGCTCCTGTAAACAGCATTGAAAGGCGTGAATAATTGGAACTAAATAAAACTTATAACTGAAATCTTAGCTGCCCTAAGTATATATCGCAAAATAATCCAAAAAAAAACTTTTACGCTCAAATGAATAGGATTCCTCAAATTACCGCCAGCTGAAAAGTGATTTTTCTCGGAACAGCANAAAAAACTTTTACGCTCAAATGAATAGGATTCCTCAAATTACCGCCAGCTGAAAAGTGATTTTTCTCGGAACAGCAACGCACCTGACGGGGGAAATTTTCTCTATGTGAAACTCTGCCATTATTAATCTCGTTTCGTTCCTAACCTAAGTAGAGTCAACATTAGCCGTGGCCTATTCCTTCCCCGCTCCTCCTTCTCTGATTCTCTGAGCAACTTGCTCCGTCTCTGATGACCTCGCTGTCGACGAAACGTTAAGCCCTACCCGCCTACCTACCTACCTACCTACCTACCTACCTACCTACCTACCCACCTACCCACCTCCCATTAATATGTCAGCTTAAAACAGCGCGCGTCAACACCTATAACCATGAATTTGATTGTGATTTGTAAAAGTTCATCTGCAATTCGTAATTCCTCTTAATTTATGTTACAATTATTCTAGCCTTGCTGCATAAAGGGAAATAAAGTAGTGAAATTATTTTCCACAATAACCATATTATTTCGATATTTCTGTGTGACACTATAAAATAAATGGTGGTAAAATAGGTTTATATTCCAAGAAGCTATCGTTTTAAGTTTTCAAGTTTGGGTGTTAGTGCGCACTTTGTTTTACTGCGGGATCTTTAAGAGTTGTTGGGTTACAACTGCATAGNTTTTCAAGTTTGGGTGTTAGTGCGCACTTTGTTTTACTGCGGGATCTTTAAGAGTTGTTGGGTTACAACTGCATAGTTCAAGAAAGACTTCTTGAATCTATGAATGTTGTAATAACGATTGGGGGTACGTTTAAGAGAACTGTGCCCATATAAGGGCATTTCCTCATTTGCCAAATGTGTGCTTGTATTCTTGATCAGCNTTTTCAAGTTTGGGTGTTAGTGCGCACTTTGTTTTACTGCGGGATCTTTAAGAGTTGTTGGGTTACAACTGCATAGATTCAAGAAAGACTTCTTGAATCTATGAATGTTGTAATAACGATTGGGCGTACGTTTAAGAGAACTGTGCCCATATAAGGGCATTTCCTCATTTGCCAAATGTGTGCTTGTATTCTTGATCAGCTAGTTTTAGACAACTATAACTTTCAATATGTTTTAATTTAAAAGTTATTTCCAGTCACAAATGTACATTTGAGCTTACGAACCAAAAATAAAACAATTAGGTGATAAATAATCACATTAAAGGAGCATGCCTATATATAACCTGACAAACAAGTTCTTAAGATAAAAAAACTACACATATTTGCAAAGCATGTTGTGTAAGTAAATTACATTTCAGACCCTCCTTTATACAAATTTCAACACTTCTCGCGTATTGAAAACCTAACTTTTTAAATAATTTTCAAAATGGCGTTTTAACACTACTGGACTTTAACATATTCTACGTAAATATAAAATAATTGTATAAATACTTTATTATAACTATTTGTATGCATTCCTCTGACAAAATACATGGTTAACGCTTAAATGCGTATAGTTACACGTAATGCGACGACAAAAATTCGTACTTTATTTATGCATTTATTTGAAATTGAAAAATTGTATAATAATTGTATAACGGTAAGGACAGTGTTATTTAGATGATTCTTTTTTGTGGGAATAAGTGACTGGACGAAACGACGTTTTTTAAATGTAGGGCTGCATTGCCATAAACCCGAGAATGTGACAGACAAACACAGAGACGGGAAAAGCAAGCGAGAGTGTCAGAGGTTGGCACGTGAATATGAACATCGAAGAGTATTCCGCGGAGAGAAGTGAGTGAATAGTCACAAAAGAGACGAGAAAAATAAACAACAGAGGGAGTAACTAAAGGAACATCGAGGCCATTATATAAAGTTGCGTGCAAATATCTCCTGAATACACAGCAGAGACTGCGATTTCGAAGACGGGCAGAACAGTAGCAGCGTTTCGCGAACCGGGTCCCGTCGCCGTCTTCAAACAGAGATACAGCCTCGAGTTACACCTACTATAGAGCTAACACGTAGAAAAACTCAGCACGCTCTACAAAAAAAAAAGTTTTCTTTCATTTAACGGAAAAATGCTGGTAAAAATGTGTCCAGGAGTATCCGTAATTTCTCCGTCAAATTAATTATACATTGATTTCCGTAAACGGACTTTCCNTAATTTCCGTAAACGGACTTTTTTGTGAATCTCACAGAGCTTCCCAAGAATTCACGAAACCTCTCCTTCAATTTCTTAATTCGTTTGTGCTCTTCCAGTCTAAAAAAAAAAATCAGATAATGAAAAAAAAAATTCTTTAATTTTCGTTAGGTGGGTGTTTGAACGCAAATAGAAAATTTCTTAGAAAGTTAAAATATTTAATATCAGAGCGAGATTTTAACCCGTGGAAAAACGTGACGTATGCAGGACTCCAACCACTCACCTGAAACGTTCACGTAATGTTTCGAGGTGTAACACGTGTACTTCCAGTACAGTCGCATAAGCAACTCATTTTAGTTTATATTTGATGTTTGTGTATTTTCAGTTTCTAAGTGTTACAGGCGCGTAATGACACTTTTTGCATTTTTGAAAGAACACATTTTAGTGGCGTGGATAACCTAACTGCCGGAGAAACGACGATTATCTGGTCACAGCGGCGAAGAAGGCTTCTTGAAGACGCGGCAGTCGTTCGCTCCTAAAGCCGGAAGCTATAACTAGGAGCAGTGATATTTCGCGAAAAGATTTCGAGACAAGATACAGTCCGAAGCACTGTAAGCTCGTCCAGCTTCTTTGATTGGGTAAAAAATGTTCTGGCCCGTGTTAACCGTTTGCGCACGAATCACGAAGGTTCAGTGTCGGAGTTACTTAGTCCTGAGTGGCTTGGTCAAAGACGGACACGGCACCAGCAGCCAATGGAGGTATAACAACAGCTGAGGTGTGTGTATGGTATTGAAGTCTACTGTGTGCTCCGATTTTTACGCGAAAAGTCACTGGCCCTAGTTATGAGTCTTACCGGCATTTATTAATATAATCTAATTGGAAAGTCCCCACCTTGTTAATGTTGCCGGAGGTTGATTCTAGGAGGCGGTTAACGACGGCCGGACACACCCAGCTTCAGTGGTCTTCTCTCTGGTCGGGTCGACGACAAAAGCCGCCGCTCCTAGTGTTACGCTGGCCTATATCTTTGNAGCATGTTGTGTAAGTAAATTACATTTCAGACCCTCCTTTATACAAATTTCAACACTTCTCGCGTATTGAAAACCTTACTTTTTAAATAATTTTCAAAATGGCGTTTTAACACTACTGGACTTTAACATATTCTACGTAAATATAAAATAATTGTGTAAATACTTTATTATAACTATTTGCATGCATTCCTCTGACAAAATACATGGTTAACGCTTAAATGCGTATAGTTACACGTAATGCGACGACAAAAATTCGTACTTTATTTATGCATTTATTTGAAATTGAAAAATGGTATAATAATTGTATAACGGTAAGGGCAGTGTTATTAAGATGATTCTTTTTTGTGGGAATAAGTGACTGGACGAAACGACGTTTTTTAAATGTAGGGCTGCATTGCCATAAACCCGAGAATGTGACAGACAAACACAGAGACGGGAAAAGCAAGCGAGAGTGTCAGAGGTTGGCACGTGAATATGAACATCGAAGAGTATTCCGCGGAGAGAAGTGAGTGAATAGTCACAAAGGAGACGAGAAAAATAAACAACAGAGGGAGTAACTAAAGGAACATCGAGGCCATTATATAAAGTTGCGTGCAAATATCTCCTGAATACACAGCAGAGACTGCGATTTCGAAGACGGGCAGAACAGTCGCAGCGTTTCGCGAACCGGGTCCCGTCGCCGTCTTCAAACAGAGATACAGCCTCGAGTTTCACCTACTATAGAGCTAACACGTAGAAAAACTCAGCACGCTCTACAAAAAAAAAAGTTTTCTTTCATTTAACGGAAAAATGCTGGTAAAAATGTGTCCAGGAGTATCCGTAATTTCTCCGTCAAATTAATTATACATTGATTTCCGTAAACGGACTTTCCGTGAATCTCACAGAGCTACCCAAGAATTCACGAAACCTCTCCGTCAATTTCCTAATTCGTTTGTGCTCTTCCAGTCTAAAAAAAATGAGATAACGAAAAAAAAATTCTTTAATTTTCGTTACGTGGGTGTTTTAACGCAAATAGAAAATTTCTTAAAAAGTTAAAATATTTAATATCAGAGCGAGATTTTAACCCGTGGAAAAACGTGACGTATGCAGGACTCCAACCACTCACCTGAAACGTTCACGTAATGTTTCGAGGTGTAACACGTGTACTTCCAGTACAGTCGCATAAGCAACTCATTTTAGTTTATATTTGATGTTTGTGTATTTTCAGTTTCTAAGTGTTACGGGCGCGTAATGACACTTTTTGCAATTTTGAAAGAACACATTTTAGTGGCGTGGATAACCTGACTGCCGGAGAAACGACGATTATCTGGTCACAGCGGCGAAGAAGGCTTCTTGAAGACGCGGCAGTCGTTCGCTCCTAAAGCCGGAAGCTATAACTAGGAGCAGTGATATTTCGCGAAAAGATTTCGAGACAAGATACAGTCCGAAGCACTGTAAGCTCGTTCAGCTTCTTTGATTGGGTAAAAAATGTTCTGGCCCGTGTTAACCGTTTGCGCACGAATCACGAAGGTTCAGTGTCGGAGTTACTTAGTCCTGAGTGGCTTGGTCAAAGACGGACACGGCACCAGCAGCCAATGGAGGTATAACAACAGCTGAGGTGTGTGTATGGTATTGAAGTCTACTGTGTGCTTCGATTTTTACGCGAAAAGTCACTGGCCCTAGTTATGAGTTTTACCGGCATTTATTAATATAATCTAATTGGAAAGTCCCCACCTTGTTAATGTTGCCGGAGGCTGATTCTAGGAGGCGGTTAACGACGGCCGGACACACCCATCTTCAGTGGTCTTCTCTCTGGTCGGGTCGACGACAAAAGCCGCCGCTCCTAGTGTTACGCTGGCCTATATCTTTGTTTAATATATCCAGCCTCGTTTACTGGCCTGTGAAGGGTATTTCTGCAACTGTCTTTCACAAGATGTTGTTGCAATCACGCTCGTGCCCTGGTTTAATGTTTGAAGGTGTTATCAGGCAGGCCGTTCAGCTAAGGCCTGATCACGTCATAACAACAAGCAATCTGTGGCACGTATACCGAGCGTCTTCCTTGTGAGAAATGTGATTGGCTGTAGAGTCCGCGCGCCTCTCAACTGTGAGTGGTCGGCGCTGACATCAACCAACACGCATAGTTGACTGTTGCGAGAAGCACGCTCGACACAGGTACAGCGCCCATCTAACAATCTAACCATAGCAATACGTTATTTTGTAAATTTATTTGCCACTGAATGGGTTAACATCAAATCTAGACATGATATAGAGAACGACTTAATATAATTTGAAGAGTTTGTAAGGTCTCAGTTATAACCGTATTTTCTCCATGTGAAACGGAAATAATCAAGTATTGAGGCAACTTCTAATTACAGTTACGTAAAACGAATGACGTGAGTACAGTACGTCGTTTTTCGAAATATCTGTAAAAGATGTTCCTTGTGCCTTGAGAAGCTTGGTATTTAAATACTGAATCTAAAAAGATCCTATAGTTTTAGAATCATGGCATGGCAGAATCACGATTTTAGTGTTTTTGGAACGTAGAAAAAAAACAAACGAAAAGACTTAAAGAAAATTTAACACGCGTGACTGAAAAGTGTCTCAGTTCATAGTAAGATATGTTTAGCAAAATTTATTTTATAAAGATCGTGGAAAAAATATGCGAACATTTTCCGAAATTGCTAAAAAAAACTATAGCATGACTTCAATTTTTTTTAATTAAAATAACTAATTGTACTTTATATTAATGTGAGTTATCTCATATAAGTAACTGATGTAGTGCCATTGTGCAATAAACATGTGGTATAAATATATTCATGCGTGAAACAGTACTTGAAAATAATGTTTACAAGTTTAACACGATTTCGTATAAAAATTTTAAATTATCAAGATTTTGATTACCAGCACAAAATGGCAATGTTGAACCTGCGGTAGAATGAAACCACAGCTAAGAACATACTGTAGTGTTTTAAGACTTTCCTAATTTGTAGATATACGCATTCGCATGTTCCGGCCTCTGCCCAGCGGTAACCATTTGCAAGTTACATTATCTTACAGTAAAGAGGAGAAGTGCGGTAATTTGTTCATATAGGGAAAGGAACTAATTCTGTGAATATCGCCATCTCCTAATATTCGTGCATCGATTTTTTTTTATATTTACGACCGGCAAGTTGCCTGCAATGTTTTCATTATCGGCGCGCAACAATTTACAGCCCCCGTGTAGCTCAGAAACATGTCAGTATTATCCACTTCCGTGATTATTAATTTCATACACAGGACGTAATAACGATGGATTGGCTAGCAAGCATAAATCACTCAAATCACGAACCTGTCGTTCGCCTTATTACGCACGTCAGACAGCTAAAAAAAATTATTTTTTTTTGTCAAACTCTGCTCAACTTCTAGACTGTTGGTTCATGTATTCCCACTTTCCTCTCTCAGACCCACTTCAACTTACGGTTTCGTGTGCCGCAGATAATAAATGTTTTGATACATGCTGTACTTAAACTACCAGAATATTTGCTTATTTATCAAAACCAATTAGCTGTACGCTTTGTGTCCGGGGGTGATTACATCAACCAGTGATAAATGGCAACTGGAAAATTTCCCGCAATTCATGTTAAAACAAGTTATACTTCAAACACATGTATATTTCTGTGTATATTTCCAATAAATCGCAGGTTATTAGATACGCCCAGATAAACTCTTAGCCGATAGCAGACCTCCAAGGAAACAAAACCTATTCCCGTGCCACCTGTTCTGGGGAAGAACTCGCTACACATTATTCAGGCATACGACTATGAACAAAAAGATNACCTATTCCCGTGCCACCTGTTCTGGGGAAGAACTCGCTACACATTATTCAGGCATACGACTATGAACAAAAAGATGGGGCATGAAAATACGTTGAACAAAGGATAATAGCCCACAGGTAGTTTAAAACGCCTAATTATCATGTCCCCAGTGATAACGTAGAACAGAAGCACTGTTTAGAATAATTCCCTACAGGGAAGATCACTGGTACTTAAGCCTCGCAGTGTGCAGTAGCAGGCAAAAATAACCTGCCTGTGAGTAACGTTTAAGCTTGCGCACACAGGGTCTCAATGTGTTTACCATCGCCGTTGGCACACGTTAGCTAGGGACCTGAGAAATTCGCGAGTTCAATGACCTGTAGGTCATGCTCCACTGCCGTATGTATAATAACGCAAATGTCAATGTTATATTGGTTGCGTGTTGTATTAGCGGGAGACGGTGACTAAGCGTGCATTTTATTGTGTGTTTGTTATTGGCTCAGAGTTGTTCATGAGGTGTAAACTAACGGGTGGGCCAATAGCACACGCAATACAAACACACGACGTTTTGAATTCTAGCTTGTCCCGAAATTAAACCGCGAATTTTTCAGGTATCTAACGTTAGCACAGGCACGGCATCTGCACTGTGCATCTGTTGCTAGCTGCTGTCCAACGTCACTAAATATGTGATTACATTCTGAACGGTTTACACGATCCATCGTGCCCATTTCACTAACTACAAAACTTTTAAATTTATTTTCAGTTATAAANATTCTGAACGGTTTACACGATCCATCGTGCCCATTTCACTAACTACAAAACTTTTAAATTTATTTTCAGTTATAAACTTTATTAACGACACTCTCTAATGTTCTTGTGAAGTCCTAATAAATGATTTATGTCGGTGTGAGTTTCATGTTAAAGTACAAATAGTTTCTCCTATTAACAATCAAATTAACGCCACAAGCAAGCACAGTTCTCAAAGTGTTAAAAATTATTTAAATCACAATTTGACACTTAAAAAGTCTTTCTTAAATTCGGGCCAACATTAATGTAAGTAATCTAGAAACAATTTAAAGTTTAAAAAAATATTGTAAACTAACGTTTTCTAAATCAAGCTTCTATTAACAGGTGCTGAAAATCAGAAAAATAATTGTTGATATCGTCTGTACACGCGTTCTGCAATAGATAGATAGAGAGAGAGAGAGAGAGAGAGAGAGATGAAAATCTTGTCTTGTCATCGGAACTATGTTTGTTGGCAAAGTTNAGAGAGAGAGAGAGAGAGAGAGAGAGAGAGAGAGAGAGAGAGAGAGATGAAAATCTTGTCTTGTCATCGGAACTATGTTTGTTGGCAAAGTTTCAAGTCGGCCGGATATGTGTAAGTGGGTTCAAATTAGCTTACAAGATTTCAGCATAACTAACAAGTGAAGCCAAATGAAAGCTTTTAAAATACGTACAAATGATGGTAAAGATATTTCCCTGTGGTTGATTTAAAAATTGTCCATTCTTGCTTAAACCACGTATATAACTGTGTTTGCTTGATTTATGTTTTATTTCGTCGCCGTTTGTAGTTATAATTGACGAGCGGGATAAACCAGCTCGCCGTCCTCTTGAGGGCGTATTTCACTTGGGCGCTTCGTGGTTCAAATAGCTTCCCCGGTTCGCCATTAGCGTTGTCGTAACCGTTACGCCACCACACTCGGTGGCCGTTAAAGCCCGCCCTTTCCCACGATTATGGCAGTCGACATCCCCTGCGCTCGAGGATGAACTTTCCTCGCACGGCACGTCGTGCCCATTAACAAAAATTACCGCTCGTTAAAGTACCCGGCGGGTATCGACGTGTTCCGTACGTAATACCCCTCCGACAGCGAGGAGTGCAGTTTAACTTGAGCTCGTCTAGAATGTCCGGCGGAGAACTTCATTAGCAAATGGCGAAAGTTGTTTTTGGATCGTACTTGGCGCTTGCGGTCATGGTCGTAGTGTGGAACAGGCAGAGCGGAATTATATGGTTTTATATGTTAAATGATTACAGGCTTGTCTCGGCCACCTGTCACGATGTCGTGGGGTTTTGGTGGTGTTACGGTTAGACTGATGGGTGGACCGCGCCACACCACTACTCCAGACTATCTGGATGTATGAGTAGGGGCAGTGATATTTCACGAAAAGATTTCGAGACAAGATACAGTCCAAAGCACTGTAGGGTCGTCCAGNAGAGCGGAATTATATGGTTTTATATGTTAAATGATTACAGGCTTGTCTCGGCCACCTGTCACGATGTCGTGGGGTTATGGTGGTGTTACGGTTAGACTGATCCCACCCCATCGACCCGGGTTTGATTCCCGGCAGCGTCTCTCTTGTATTCTCGCATGTGGGAATCGTGCCGGGCGATGCCGCTCGTCGGTGGGTTTTTTCGGGGAGCTCTCGTTTCTCCCCACCCTTTTTCATTCCGGTGCGCGATCGTCTACGTGCGAGAATACGTTTCCATCGTAGGTAATGAGTAGGGACCTGAAAAATTTGCGAGTTCAATGACCTGCAGGCTAGACTCTACAGTCTTATGTGCAGATATGCCGATATTAACTGCGCATTGGTTGTCTACTGTCATAGTGGAAGGCGACGATTGGGCCAGTGTTCTCTAGGAAGTGTCAAACAACGTTGGACCAATGGCTTAAGTTATATAAGCACTCGTGTTTTGAATTCTAGCTTATCCCAATATGAATCCGTGAATTCATCAGGTCTCTAGTAATGAGATTGATTTCGCCTTTGTGTTATGCAACTTGTTGATCACGCGGGTGCGTATAATTGCGGATTCCCAGTGTTGTACTTCCACACTTCAAATTAAAACAAAATATTACTTAATAAATTTTTAAAACATTTTGTTACAAGAATTTTTGCTTGTATTATTCCATAGGTACTGTAATTTGAATTTCAACATGTAATTAAAAAAAAAAAAGTTTGTATATCTCCGAATGTTGAATTTTTTTTTTTTGCTAACACTTACTTAGACTTCAAGCGTGTTTGCATTTGCCCTTGTTTTATCATTGTACCACATTGCGTAATGCACACATTCGGTAACTACGCCAATAAACAAATACTCCATGTTGGGGAAAACTGAATCAGGCGCAACCGTGAGTGAGTGAGAGATTTGGGTGACTCTTAACATCGTGGTCTAGAGAGCCGATGAGGGTGAAGCGAGGTGTGTATGGAGCAGCGCCGGAATGCAAGGGTGGGGGGAAACGGGAGATCCCCGAGAAAAACAGAGAACCATCTGCATCGTCCGCCGATATTCCCACATGCGAAAGTCCGGGGCGAACCCACCCGGAATCTAACTCGGTTCTCCTTGGTGGGAGGTGAGTAGTCGAACCACCACTATCTTGGTGGATTCTCCTCTTTCAGCGATCTTGTATAGCGATCTGCACACTTGAAGACACTGTCCAGCCTGCGACTATGGAATGCCCAAAGATTGGAAGATATTAGAATAGTTACGTATAAAACTGCAAATAGGCGAAGAAGAGGTAAACGCAAGAAGTACTTTATCTCATAAAGACACCGCGAGTTGTACTGGAGAATTTGCAAAGGACGTCATCAATAGATTTGAGGAATTTAATGTGTGGTTACCGATGAATTTTCCAGAAGAGGAAGCGGAAAATTCTCCATAAAATGTCTTACTCCTGGAACTGAGAGTATAAGACCGCTACAGAAGCCGATAGATAAGTGGGAGCGAACACACTTCTCGGATTTGGCAGTGAATGAAACCGCTAAATAAACATTGTAGTGAGGGCGGACCCACTTCACAGCATTGTATAATCCCAAATAAAATTATAGGTAATTTTAAAAGGATTTATCAGCAGGCAACTGATGGGAAGTTGGGCCTTGAACGCCCTCCCCCTCCCCTCATAACTTTAATGAACTAAAGATAACGTCTATGACGAGCCGGAGATGAACAAGGAACTGATTGAATGGAGTAACAAGGACCAAGGCGAGATAACAGGGAAACAAACCAGGTATTATGAATACCTGGAAGCGGGATATTATCTAGTCAAGATTCATGACTAAAGGACTGACCACGTGGACAGGGGGATCGGAAATATGTCCGGAGGCCTCCCTCTCCGCTGGACGTCGACACACGGGGAATGAATAGAAATATCAAGTAGTTTTTGCCGCTGTATAATGGCATAGACGTAAAGTGGGACAGATTTAGGGAAGTGTGGGGAACTGGGGGGATGACGGGTGGACCGCGCCACACCGCTACTCCAGACTATCTGGATGTATGAGTAGGGGCAGTGATATTTCACGAAAGATTTCGAGACAAGATACAGTCCAAAGCACTGTAGGGTCGTCCAGCTTCTTTGATTGGCTAAAAAAATGTTCTGGCCCGTGTTAACCGTTTGCGCACGAATCACGAAGGTTCAGTGTCGGAGTTACTTAGTCCTGAGTGGCTTGGTCAAAGACGAACACGGCACCAGCAGCCAATGGAGGTATAAGGACAGCTGAGGTGTGTATATAGTATTGAAATCTACTGTGCACTCCGATTTTTACGCGAAAAGTGACTGGCCCTATGTATGAGTAATAGAATAAAATCAAAGAGGTGGAAAACTGCGTGGTCCCTGTAGCAAGCCAAAGGCCAAAATAAAGAAACAGGGGAATTAACAGTAAAAGGAAACACATATACACCTGCATTACCGAGAAAGTTCACGGGTGCAGTGGTGATAATAAAGCGTGTCCCGCCTTTAGTTAGCAACGTAAATAATTCTAACCACGACTTCACCGTGGCTCGACAACTGCAGTCGTGTATACGCCGGAACGCCGTTCGCCAATCAGCGGCTGGTGACTTACCCGTCAGCTGGCAGCCAAGCCAATAAAGTACCTTTCGCAGCACCCAGTAGCCAATCAGTAGGGGCAGTGAATTTTCGCGTAAAAA
The DNA here is from genome assembly GCA_002778355.1 of Clitarchus hookeri. Taxonomy (NCBI): domain Eukaryota; kingdom Metazoa; phylum Arthropoda; class Insecta; order Phasmatodea; family Phasmatidae; genus Clitarchus; species Clitarchus hookeri. The sequence continues at coordinate 111,799 of NQII01002822.1, read as the reverse complement.
TCGGTGCACACAGTAGACTTCAATACTATATACACACCTTAGTAGTTGTTACACCTCCATTGGTTGCCGGTGCCGTGTCCGTCTTTGACCAAGCCACTCAGGACTAAGTAACTCCGACACTGAACCTTCGTGATTCGTGCGCAAACGGTTAACACTGGCCAGAACATTTTTTTAGCCAATGAAAGAAGTTGGACGACCCTACAGTGCTTTGGCCTGTATCATGTCTCGAAATATTTTCGCGGAATATCACTTCCCCTACCAATCAGACAAAGTAACCGTTAACGGAGCCTCGCACAGCCAATTAGAGAATTTGTGCGCCCGCATCTAAGGAATCGCAGCGTCATTTCGTCTGCGTATTTTTACACTTTGTGATCATGGCGTGATGCAACGAAATAACCCAAACGCTGCAGTTCTGTACTTATAAAAAAAGGAACGGTTGATTTTCCATAAATAGTTTCACGCCGGCTGGATTTCTACATACTTCTGACCACTTCAGGATCTTTCCTTCGTTTGTTGGTCATATGTGCAGGCTAGATTCTACAGTCTTATGTACAAATATGCCGATATTAATTGCGTATTGGTAGACACCTGAAAAATTCGCTAGTTCAACGACCTGTAGGCTATTCTCCATTGAGGTATGTAAAATCATGCAAATATCACTGTTCATTGGTTGCTTGTTGTATTAATGGAAGACGGTGATTCGGTCTGCATTTTATTGTGTGTTTGTTATTGGCTCAGAGTTGTCCAGGAGGTGTAAACTAACGGGTGGACCAATAGAATAAGCAATACAAACGTACGAGGTATTGAATTCTAGCTTTTCCCGAAATGAAACAGCGAATTTTTCAGGTGTCTACACATTGGTTGTCTGCTGTCACAGTGGAAGGCGGTGATTGGACTATCGTTCTCCAGAAGGTGTGAAACACCGTGTGCACCAATAGCTAAAGTTATATCAACACACGTGTTTTGAATTATAGCATTTCTCAAAATGAATAAGCGAATTTTTCAGGTCTATAGTTATTACACGTCATGAAAGCTGATGGATTAAACTGAAAATGCCGTTGTGTACGTTTCTACTTTCCGTTAGGGAAATTGCGCAGGAAAACTAAACATTCCGCTTTATTTTTTAATTATGTTTGCTATTTTCCCATTTTCAAGACTTTCAAAACGACAACAGTAAAAAGACGTGGTTGTATATAATAGATTTTTAATTTGCCTGGTAAAAAACCGTTATTTCCAGAGAATTTATTTACTTAGATAAGCCTGCAAACACTAATTTTCTCAATGTTTTACTAGGAAGTCCCCTTAAGCGTTTTTTCCTGCCTACCCTCGAATCACGGTGCACTGTGACAGAGTAAGCTTCATTCTGATTGGTTCAGTCGTGCGAGAATGTTAATTCTAAAAAAATAATCGGACATTAACGGAAAATTATGTTCAAGTTTTCACTTACATTGTTGAAGTCTTTACGTGATCGCAGTACCGCAACCTTATTTACCGGGTAGTGAGGGGAGGGTAACGTTTCAAGAATTAGAGTAACGGCACACAAAACAATTAGTACACCCATTAATTAAAACATCGGTACTACTTGCAACAGTCGTAGTCAGCCTAACTCTAAATACTACTATCATCATGGCAGGGGCAAAAGGACAGACCCTANGTTCAGTCGTGCGAGAATGTTAATTCTAAAAAAATAATCGGACATTAACGGAAAATTATGTTCAAGTTTTCACTTACATTGTTGAAGTCTTTACGTGATCGCAGTACCGCAACCTTATTTACCGGGTAGTGAGGGGAGGTAACATTTCAAGAATTGCAGTAACGGCACACAAAACAATTAAAACACCCATTAATTAAAACATCGGTGNGGCACACAAAACAATTAAAACACCCATTAATTAAAACATCGGTGCTACTTGCAACAGTCGTAGTCAGCCTAACTCTAAATACTACTATCATCATGGCAGGGGCAAAAGGACAGACCCTATCATTAGGGACATTAGATTTTCGTGAAAATAGTACAATGAAGAGCCAAAATAACTGGTACACCTGCATAATACAGTGTAGGGCCCCCCGAGCACGGAGAAGTGCCGTTAGACGACGTGGAATGGACTCGACTAATGTCTGAAGGTATGCAGGAGGCAATTCACACCATGGAACCTGCAGGAAAGTCCACAAATCTAATCTGCGCCAATTTTAGAAAGGGTTGCACGTCTGTCACGTTTAATGACTCTCGTCAGTCGTTGTTTGTCCCGTTCTTTCGCGATCTTTTTCCGGCCGCAGCGATGTCGAAGACGTGATGTTTTACCGGATTCCCTATATTCACGGTACACTCGTGAAATGGTCTTACGCGAACATCCTAATGTTATCGCTACCTCGGAGATGCTATGTCCCATCTTTCGTGCGCCGACTATAACACCACGTTCAAACTCACTTAAATCTTGATAACCTGCCATTGTAGCAGCAGTGACCGATCTAGCTGCCGACCGCATCGCTTTACTCTGATTGGTTCCATACCTCTGTTATTTGCATACGCACGCCTATGCCAGTTTTTTTGGCTCTTCAGTGTATAACTCCAGCTATATTTCAACGACCTGAGGGCCTCCTAGCAGTTTTCCGCTGCTTATTGGCCGCGTGTCTTTATGAGAAGACATTTCTTTCTTCGACTGGCCAAACATAATTTAACATCCTGTTACAAACATCTCTGATTCGCGGACGGGAATGTATTAAGCGTAACAAGTAAGTCATCAATCGCAATAATAGAAATCAGTTGTAGTGTTTTAAAATACAACTATTTATTAAATACTTTCGCGAAAATCTGGTGTCTCTATCATTTCGCTTTATAGGACGATACCGTACACTATGGGGCAGTTATATTTCGCGAAAAGATTTCGAGATAAGATAGAGTCCGAAGCACTGTAGGGTCGTCCAGCTTCTTTGATTGGCTAAAACGTGTTGTGGCTCGTGTTAACCGTTTGCGCACGAATCACGAAGGTTCAGTGTCGGAGTTGCTTAGTCCTGAGTGGCTTGGTCAAAGACGGACACGGCACCAGCAGCCAATGGAGGTGTAACAACAGCTGAGGTGTGTATATAGTATTGAAGTCTACTGTGTGCTCCGATTTTTACGCGAAAAGTCACTGGCTCTACGTATACTTCATAGTCATATACTTACTGCAGGAGATCTCATTTTCTCATTGGCCGCTGCCACAGTCTCCTGTACGACTCGGCCAAACGGAACGAAGCCACCAGTGTGCTACACGCTTGCTATTGGCGCAGAGTTCTACAAGGATTATCGTACGAGCGAAGTTCCAAACCTCACGCGTCAAGCTGACACTTACTTTTATGACACCTAGGCAGTCACAAAATTACAACGCGAAATGATATGGTCTCCAGCGATAAGGCACATAACTCGCTCACCACCAGCCGACTAATCTGGCTGTCACTATAATAAACTGTTATAAGTTTTCCGTAGTGCCACCTGTTTTTTTGCGAAAAGGTTTACGCGGAGGTTTATTCTTCAATAAACTGCGTGTACATATCCTACGTGCGCGCACTTGCAGTCTTCATTTGGCTATTGGCCGCTTGATGTTGCGTGAACAGCCTGTTGCATGACTGAGCCAATCAGGATTAAGTTTCTCCGATACTGACCGTCCGTGATTCGCGGGCAGTCGGAGAACACTCGTGACAATTCAAATCATCCAATCACGAAAATGGTTCTGAACTAACCTGCTTTGAAGCAGCGCCAGTCCCGAAATATTCTTGCGAAAAACAGGTAGTTCCGTGTATTAACGTTGAGGGAAAGTAGTTCCGTGTATTAACGTTGAGGGAAAGTAGTTCCGTGTATTAACGTTGAGGGAAAGTAGTTCCGTGTATTAACGTTGAGGGAAAGTAGTTCCGTGTATTAACGTTGAGGGAAAGTAGTTCCGTGTATTAACGTTGAGGGAAAGTAGTTCCGTGTATTAACGTTGAGGGAAAGTAGTTCCGTGTATTAACATTGAGGGAAAGTAGTTCCGTGCATTAACGTTGAATTTAAAGTGTCAGTTAAATATTTGTGAATTGTACAACCATACATTTTGGTTTATTATTGCTTCTAATTGTAAGGATTAGAAAATTTGAAAACCTTTCAATTTCTTATAATTGCACAGTTTCACTTAAACCGACGCATGAGTGAAGTGCCCAGGCCCATGGCAATGCTAATGGTGGGAAAATATAATCCATTCACGTTTACTTCGAACTTTTCTGAAGACCTGCTTAAGTTATACTTTCAGAACATTCCTCCGCCTCGTGCAAACAAAGCTAAACAAAGTATAGAAAATTAAAACCAAAGCTACAACGCACCGCATTCGCTCGCCCTTTGCGTAATACTATTTTGCATAATAACTTATTCTTACTAGGCATTACCAACACACCTATTTTCTCACTCTTTTAATTCATATTAATAATTAACAAGATATTAAAATTTAAAGATAAAATATTAATAAAATTTAAATTTAGCCAAAAAATAAGGTACTTTAATATCAACAGAAATGTACAACGATTGTGATATATGGCATTTATAGGAAACAACCAAACACGTCATATATGGAGTGATTTTTCAAAGGTTCGATTCGGAAAGTCCTTTGTAACCGCGACCAGACTAAATACACAATGCTGTTACACACAGATCTTAAGCACGGCTTTCAAAAGTGCTCAGTTTACCGTGAACAGCCATTACTCAAATGAATTCGAGAGATTTTTTTCTGGTTCTTGCGTATAACTGTCGTGCCTCGTATGTTACTGCGCAAGCGCCACACGGAATAGATAATCTACCTACAGCGGTCACACAGTTTGTTCCACGTGGGCGGAGAGGAGTTGAGAGCGGATGTCGATAGGAGAGCCGAGGACGATAGGCAAAGTTTCCTTGTTACTCGAGTTTTCTACGCTGCCTGCCGCATCGCATGACAACAGTGTGCCTGGCTGCCTCGCGCTGCCACACCCTGGTTGTTTGAAAGGGTTAGTGTAAGTACTCTCTGATAGACACGTAGTTCCTCTCAATGAACGCACGTAAATAAATGAAACAAACCAATATTACAGGTTATGAACCAAATGCTTCCAAGGGTATTTACATCACCGGATATTAAGATCATAAGTTAATTCCAGATTTTACTGAGCTAAATTATTTAAGTGAGTTTATACTTTTGGAAACTTCTGTGAACGAAAACTGGAAAAGGAAGCACGGTTTTAATGAGTTTCACGTGTTTTGCAAGTTTCAGTGCGTATTAAATTGATGTATAGTTAGAGACCTGAAAAATTCGCGGTTTCATTTCGGGACAAGCTAGAATTCAAAACCTTGTACGTTTTTTATATTCTACTGGCCCACCAGTTAGTTTACACCTCCTGGGCCACTCTGAACCAATAACAAACACACAATAAAATTCAGACCGAATCACCGTCTTCCGCTAATACAACAAGCAACCAATGTACAGTGATATTTGCATGATTTTACAAACTCGCGAATTTTTCAGGTCTCTATGTATAGTGGAATTTTGCGTTTCGGATTTGTCAAAGGGTTCACAGTGTCATTGGCTAAAAATGGAAGAACGTTGTTAAAAAACAGATATAATTATTTTAACGGTAAATCTTCTAAGAAAAAAATGTTTCATTTCCGGGGGAAGTGAAAAGTTACAAGTAGGGACACCCGGATTTCACCAAATACGACGCCATCTGGTTTGAGGTAGGACTGGTGAGGCTGAGGCTTGGAAATACACAGCACAGCAGTACACGTACTTAGTGCAGATCGTTCAAACATGCGAAAAATTTTCCTGCCCCTGGCTGTGTCCTTCTTTTCTCGGAGTCTTCCGACACAGAATATTTTCTCGTTACACCGCTCTCTTTAGGTGTTAGATATTTTAACTCAAGGCGGTACCTTGCCCGGCAAAATTGGATTGTGGGATATTCAAGCTTGCTTAGATTTTTAAAAAAAGAACATTAATTCCTAAAATACTGTATGCCCATGTACCTATTCAACTCGCACTGCAGTACTTACATTACGTGGGAACTACCCACCGATACATATTGGTAGGGGCAGTGATATTTCGCGAAAAGATTTCGAGACAAGATACAATCCAAAGCACTGTAGAGACGTCCAGCTTCTTTGATTGGCTAAAAAATGTTCTCGCCAGTGTCAACTTTTTGCGCACAAATCACGAAGGTTCAGTGTCGGAGTTACTTAGTCCTGAGTGGCTTGGTCAAAGACGGACACGGCACCAGCAGCCAATGGAGGTATAACAACAGCTGAGGTGTGTGTATGGTATTGAAGTCTACTGTGTGCTCCGATTTTTACGCGAAAAGTCACTGGCCCTAGTTATACGCTAACTTCTAAGTGCTGTGGAACATCCACACTGTGTTTATTACTTGCATGGCACTATTTACTTAAAAGGTGATCAAATGATAAAAAAAAGGCTTACAGGAAAAAGAAACTAGGGCCTCAAAATTTCTCACTTTACCGTGAACAGCTTATAGTTTGTGTTTAAGAGCACTTAAGGAATGTCTTTTTAAAAATAAACAAGCTATAAAAACCAAGGATCCAATTTGGGGGGGGGGGGGTAAGGTTCCCCTTGAAAGTAATTTTGGGTTGGTGGTGGACGAAGGAAGGTGGAGTGTGATGCGGTTCAGGCCTTGTCAGACATTCACCCCTGTAGCGTGTACCGGGGATGAGTCTTGTTTTTAAGGGGGGTGGGGAGCCATGAAGAAAGGAAGTGTAGAGGCTGCGCAGAGACGAAGCTGGTCGCCGTAGTGCCCTTAATCCCCGGCGCACAGCGGCACAACGTCCTGGCACAAAGGCCGCTCCGCGGCGGACATTGTGGCGGTCGTGTCCCCGGCGACCCTCGTCTGCATTACCCAGTCGCCGCACGATCCCCGGCGAGTCTGCTTCGACATGCTCCCACGGGACTCTCCTCTCCCTGGGGAGCCTCGCTCGCATTGCCCTGTTGACGACTCACCTCCCCCCCCCCTTGTAGTAGTTAGCTGCTCCAGCTCGCCCCGTTTCACCCCTCCTCGATTACCCACTGGAGACAGAGCTACATGGACACCCTTATTTAACCTTCAGAAAAGGATCCCCTTCGGCAAAACACCTGCCTGGGGATTCAACGATGTCAGGGTTTTTATAGTCCGGACACTTTAAGGCTAAACGTATATTAGTAGGGGTACTCGAATTGGGCGAAAATATTTCATGACTAGAGACCTGATAAATTCGCGAGTTCAATGCCCTGTAGGCTATTCTCCATTGTCGTATGTAAAATAATACAAATATCACTGTTCATTGGTTGCTTGTTGTATTAGCGAAAGATGGTGATTCGGTCTGCATTTTATTGTGTGTTTTATATTGGCTCAGAGCTGTCCAGGAGGTGTAAACTAACGGGTGGGCCGATAGAATAAGCAATACAAACGTATGACGTTTTGAATTCTAGCTTGTCCCGAAATGAAACCGCGAATTTTTCGGGTCTCTATTCATAACTAATTAAATTTCAAACACTTTAAGTAGAGGTAGTGATATTTCGCGAAAGGATTTCGAGACAAGATACAGTCCAAAGAACTGTAGGGTCGTCCAGCTTCTTTGATTGGCTAAACAAATGTTCTGGCCCGTGTTAACCGTTTGCGCACGAATCACGAAGGTTCAGTGTCGGAGTTACTTAGTCCTGAGTGGCTTGGTCAAAGACGGACACGGCACCAGCAGCCAATGGAGGTATAACAACAGCTGAGGTGTGTATATAGTATTTAAGTCTACCGCGTGCTCCGATTTTTACGCGAAAAGTCACTGGCCCTACATATAGCCTAAGTGTATTGCGAAAGTGTGTTGCCGCCCTTGCAAGTATAGTTGAATCAGATGTTGGTTGGTAGTAACAAGTCCAGAATGAGAGACAAATCTCTGAGTTTCTGTGTAGCTCATTATTTAACAACAAAGTGCAAACCATGAGAAATAGGACGCGGTTATCAACCCCTTTCCATAAAAACGCACTGGTTGGATTTCCATTTGTTGGTAATCTACCATGCATGGTAAATGAAACAGTCGTTGTGTTTTTTTAACCCTAATCGCCACCTTTTTCGTGAGACCAATGCATTATGATGCAACAGTGATAGTTTTGCAATTCTTTACGCAATACTTTCTTGGTAATGATTGCATGTAGCGCAAAATTAAGCCGAACTTTTTTTTTTATAATTTATGGACTTTGTTCGATCTACGGGGAGTTGCCCAAAAAATGCCACATAGTTTTTTTTATTGTAAGTTCACATGTTGGGTTCCAGTATATCCGTTTTAATGGAAAGCGCTTGATATCTTCAAACAATTTTTTATGGTTTTTAACTCGTCGTCCATTCATGCATTATCCAGAAACTCAGATATTTGTTTCTCATTCTGGCTGCAGTAAACATCTGCTTCAGTCAAACTTTCAAGTGTGGTTTTCACCCTTCCGGAATAGACTTCGGCTATATGTCGTTTGCAAATTTCCGGCCTATTTTTGGTGAGGAATTACATGCCGAAATGTTTCGGTAGAGTTCAGATCCATTCTGTATAGCAGAGGAAGTCTATATTCAGCGGGTTCTGTGCAGGGTTTNGAAATGTTTCGGTAGAGTTCAGATCCATTCTGTATAGCAGAGGAAGTCTATATTCAGCGGGTTCTGTGCAGGGTTTTACTGCCCAGTAATTAGGGGAGGAGATTTCGGCGGCTCTACACAATGAGTTATTGAGAGCCGATGAGGGTTAAACCAGGCGAGCATGGAACAGCGCCGGAGTGAAAGGGTGGCGGGAAATGGAGAATCCCGAGAAAACCCCCCGACCAGTGCCATCGTTCGGAACGATTCCCACATGCGAAAATCCCGGGAGCGAGCCCGGTTCGCCTAGGTGGGCGGCGAGTATTCTAACCACTACACCACCGCGGCCCCACATTTGTAGCCTCGTCCGGCCAATAAGCAGATGGGTACGCTCATATCAGAGGAACCACCACGCAATCTCATTTACTTATTTATAACTACCTATTCTGTACCAGAAGTCTGTATTCATTTCGTATGGTTTGCGAAAATGAAAACCTTTGGAAGAACTGCAGAGCTCTACGTNCTGTACCAGAAGTCTGTATTCATTTCGTATGGTTTGCGAAAATGAAAACCTTTGGAAGAACTGCAGAGCTCTACGTGTGGAAACTAAAGAAAAAAAAACGTTATTTACTAACTTAGGGTAAAGAGAAAATGGAGAAAAAATAGTATACACGAATAAAGTTTCGTTATATCCGTCCGCCCTCTCCAGAAAGAAGAAGTTTGTCTTCTGGGGACGAATGTAAATTATCTATCAACGGACAGAAAGCTAAAAAGTACACCAATAATGGCGCAAGCATTTATGTAAATTCGTAAGGAACGCTGTTTCATAAATGATAGTACCAAATGACACGTGTTACATTATTTCTTCTTTGCTGTAGGAGTGTATTCGCTGTACGTTGACAGTAGAACGCACTAATATCTCGTAGCGTCTTTGGGTATTACAGTGAGATATTCGTTCTTTTCAAAACGTATTAGTTTCATTATACAGTTTTGAAAGTGACAAATGACAAACAGCAGTCGAACTACAAGTTATATATACTGCAACGACGTTAGTCAGACTAGCGACTTTTCATAAGAAACAAAGAGCATCATACGGTAGAATTGAGTGTTATAAAAACCACAGCTGTTTCTTTTTCTACATTAGCTTATGTCTGCACGAAAAATTCCTTTTTTACACCTGAACTACCCATTCAAAATCCAGTAACTTTGGACCTGAACCTCTGTGATACGCTTGGAGATTGTTCGCACTTGCAAAGCATATTAATATCAAATCAAGAAATACGAGAGTATTTCTCTTTTACAAAAATGTTTCACTAACTGTAATTTCTCATAGATATTAGACTACGTGCATTTTATATTACCCCGTTATTAGAAACATATTTCAGTAATTCGCACCTTGATGCTTAAGTATATGCCAAATGTATTGAATTATTTTTTTTCGTAATCAAAAAGCACCAAAAATAAAGAGCTGTTAGTTCCTGCGAGCTTGTCAGCTTTTGTGCTACGATAAATTAATCTTTAGAACCCTTAATCACGATTGAATTGCGCCTATACCTTACTTCTGGAATTTTCAAGGAAAACGCAAGATTTTTTTATGTTAATATTCTTCACACAGAAACATGAATCCGATCTAAAGTGTTCTGAAATACGACTAGACCTGTAATCTTACAATGAACACAGTTAATATATTAAGTACTTTCGCAGCATCTTNTTATGTTAATATTCTTCACACAGAAACATGAATCCGATCTAAAGTGTTCTGAAATACGACTAGACCTGTAATCTTACAATGAACACAGTTAATATATTAAGTACTTTCGCAGCATCTTCACACGTTTTAAATGGAACCTTTAAAAAAATTATTCTATTTATGTATCTTTAGTTGTTTCCTAAATATATCATGTAGACATTGTAGACTAAAACCGGAGTTTTATACTTACGTTAAAATAAANTCTTTAGTTGTTTCCTAAATATATCATGTAGACATTGTAGACTAAAACCGGAGTTTTATACTTACGTTAAAATAAAATATATTTTTGGTAAAATTGAATTTTTGTTTATCCATACTAATATTATAAATACGAAAGTGCGTTTGTTTGTTTGTTTGTTTGTTCTTCTTTCACGTCGCAACGGGGCAACGGATCGACGTGGTTTTTTGCACAGAGATAGTTGGAGGGCCGGGAAAATATCTCAATCTCTCGGAGAAATTCTTATTGGAAAATGAAAAAGTACACAAACGGAACAACACTGCAATGTCAACAATGCAACGTCGCAGCCGAGAAACGTCAACAATGCAACGTCGCAACCGAGCAACAGATCGACGTAATTTCTTGCACAGAAATAGTTGGAGGGCTGAAAGGTGATATTGGCTACTTTTTATCGGGAGAAATTATCTCAAAAAATTTACTCAATACGTAATTTTCTTTAATCATTCTATGTTAAACGACATACCAATTGTAGTTTTAAAAATTGACAATAGATGGCGTTCANTCTTTAATCATTCTATGTTAAACGACATACCAATTGTAGTTTTAAAAATTGACAATAGATGGCGTTCAAATAGTTTGAATGGACTGCATTTGCTTTTGGTTTCCTTTGATTCGCTTTTGGTTGTGGTTTTGTTGTTTAGGAATATTCGAATATTGTTCAATTTATTAGACTGGAATGACCTGTGATACTGATTTGCACTTTGAATTGGATATGTTGGTTTGGTTTTTTTATTTTGTTTACTTTTTCGACTGATTTTTTTTTCTTTCATAGTCTGTGAAATAAATAATGCCTCGCAAACAAAAATCAAGTCTTTCAAGACTTTGGTAAAAATAGCACTCGGAATCCAATGCTTAGTCAATGTAAGTTGTTAGTGTGGGACGAAAGCACAATGTCACAAAAAAAACGGTAGAGGCCCTAAACCGAACTTTACATGATAGACGAGACAATACAGGCATTATGGGAGGAATGGTTGTATTACTGGCTGGTGACTTCCACCAAATTCTACCGATGATTCAGAGGGGCACACCTGCAGATGATATCAAAGCCTGTCTCAAGTCGTCAAGCTTATAGGCAAACGTCAAGAAATTCAGCTTGACGACAAATATGACGCTTATACAGGAGATTATGCCGATACCGATACACAATTACAAATTGGAGATGGGCGGTTTGAAACAGATGCCAAGGGCTGTGTGTCACTAACGCGGGATTTTAGTAATTTGGCGCAGAGTGATACGGAATTGATTGCTAGCATTTACCCAGATATACAAAGAAATATAAATGACGACCAGTGGCTATGTAAAAGAGTGAGTCTAGCACCAAAAAAATGACATTGTCAGTGTTCTGTTCTGTGTTTATGATCGGTGTCTATCTACTAACAAGTACCGTTATTTCTCCCTGTAAGTTTGATACTATAACCACGCGAGCGAAGTCGTGGGTAAAAGCTAGTATGGCTATAAGTTACAATATTTAATTTATAATTAATATGAACAAAACAGAAGGGAAATAAGTATGTAGGTAATGCCTAGAAATAAATAGTTCCCACTAAAAATATTATTATCTGAGTGCGCACAAGTTGATTCGTCCTATTGGTGCAACGCCTTGACTTGGTGGTAGGCGAGCACGCTGATCGCTCAGCCACCGCGGTCCCTCTTTAGCAGAGTTTCAGAAAATTGGATGTAACCTTGAATGGACAGTAGATATTGAACAACGGGATATTATTACCTGCGACGTAAGCCAGTGGTCAGACACAGGAAACATTCGCGAGTTCAATGACCTGTAGGTCAGTCTTCGCGGTCATATGTACGAGCAAACAGATGTTGCCTCTCATTGGTCACTTGCTGTCGCGCTGGAAGAAGATGATTATGACTATATGGAGGTTTTCGGACATTCTCCATCGCGATGCAGATGTCCGTCATGGAAAAATCAAGACTGCGCACGAAAAAAATACTTTTAAAAAAAAGTAACCTATGGACGAGAAAATAAATATGTATATGTCGCAGAGACATGATAAAACCGGAGATTTGATCAAATCCCTAAAGTAGATGATCAAGTCACGGAAGATGTTAAAATGACAACTCTGTGGGGGTGATTTCCCTAAAGAAAGTAGGTGATTTGATCAAGTCCCTTAACTGTTTTAGTGAAAAGATGTTATACTTGAAGCTGGTAGCCTCATTACCTATAACAAATTGCCGGCGAGCCTTGAAATGACCATAACACCAGTAGTGAACCTTCCTGCTGGCGCTGGGGCTCGGCCACGGTGCGTCATTTATGGCTACGCTTTGGGCGAGTCCTCACTTCTTTACTTCATCTTTTCACTAAAACAGTTAAGGGACTTGATCAAATCACTTACTTGCTTTAGGGAAATCACCCTCACAGAGTTGTCATTTTAACATCTTCCGTGAATTGATCATCTACCTTAGGGATTTGATCAAATCTCCGGTTTTATCATCTCCCTGCGATATATAAAACACTAGAAAATTCCAATTTTGTTCCTACGTATTTTGTCAGGGTTGTCCTATTTTTCAAGCAAGTTTATAGCCTGTGATGTTTTCTGTGTGTTATATGTTGGTCGTGTATACATATATGTATTTTTTTGGTAGATTTGCTGTCCTGTTTTTGACCCTGTTCCCCCTTGGAATTTTCCAATATCGTTTATATTTTTTTTTTCACGTCCATTAGGTTACTTGTATTTTTTAAAGTATTATTTCGTTCTGAGTCTGGTTTTTCTATGACAGACATCTGTATCGCAATGGCGAATGTCCAAAAATATCCATCTAGTCATTCACTTCCATTACGTTATTCATTCAAAGATCACAATCTGCCATTTTTTGCACATTTTTTATTGTCTCAGTGTTTTCCGTCAGGTGTCATATAACAGGTGGACCAATTGTAAAAGTAAAATTAACTGACGAGCCATTAAATTCCATGTTGTCCCGAGTGTGAATGAAGAGATTTGGGCGGCTCTTAACAGCGAGGTCTCAAGAGCCGATGAGGGTGAAGCGAGGTCAGTGTGGAGCAGCGCCGGAATGCAAGAGCGGGGGAACGAGAGATCCCGAGAAAACCCGCCGACTAGACGAATCGTCCGGCACGATTCCCACATCATGTGAAAATCGGAGGCGACCCCGCCGGGTATTGAACCCGGTTCCCGTTGGTGGGAGGCAAGTGGTCTAAGTGCTATAAGGTTTTGAAATACAACTATAACAGCGCCACTGTAACATAGGACTTGGGAGCTCTGCCAATGTCGGGCCACTTCTACTCGGGAAAGGAAACAATTGTACGGCGGTGGTAAGGCAGGTATGAGGGAGTGCCTGCAGAGTCGTCTGCCCGCCTGNCGCCGGGTATTGAACCCGGTTCCCGTTGGTGGGAGGCAAGTGGTCTAAGTGCTATAAGGTTTTGAAATACAACTATAGCAGCGCCACTGTAACATAGGACTTGGGAGCTCTGCCAATGTCGGGCCACTTCTCCTCGGGAAAGGAAACAATTGTACGGCGGTGGTAAGGCAGGTAGGAGGGAGTGCCTGCAGAGTCGTCTGCCCGCCTACCAGCTACCTGTGGTCGGTGCTTTGTGAGTCGTTCTGTCTCTCTCGTTCTCTTGGGTAGGCGTAGCAAGGTCCGTTCTTAGGCCGGCGCCACTATAGTTATGAAATCTTTCCGTGAAAAATGCGTGTCCCTAGTTACGAGAAGAGATGAGGAAATTTTGTGAATTCATTCGAGAGGAAGTTAAATTTCAACCGCATGTACATTTTTGCTCCGTATACCAAACCACAGTTTGGTAGACACGCCAATAACGAACCTGTACGGGAAGCAAGCACCAACTCCCCTGCTATCTGTTATGAGGTTATAACTGTAGTAAAAGTCGGCCAGCGATTTTTCGCGTAAAAATCGGAGCACACAGTAGACTTCAATACTATATACACGCCTCGGCTGTTGTTANCGGCCAGCGATTTTTCGCGTAAAAATCGGAGCACACAGTAGACTTCAATACTATATACACGCCTCGGCTGTTGTTACACCTCCGTTGGCTGCCGGTGCCGTGTCCGTCTTCCTGGTTCGGTGAGTCCTGATTCATTGAGGCACACTGAACCTTCGTGATTCGTGCGCAAACGGTTAACACGGGCAGAACATTTTTTTAGCCAATCAAAGAAGCTCCTGCTGGGATGTCACGAAACCTGACATAGAACAGAGCTTTAGATTTCGCGAAATATCACTGCCCCTAATTATTGTTGTCTTTTCGCGGTATATTCAGACTTTTTGAATCAAACTTTTAAAAAACAACCCTATGTTTTACATGTTTGGTTATTTCCGAAAGTTGTTATGTATTATAGGCGTTTTATACTTCTGTTAACATCCAAGTACCTTATTTTTTGTCTTTTAAAATTTTACTTATATTTTACTAATAAATTAAAATAATTCATTTGTAATAAATACGAACAAAAACAAAGAGAAAATAGGTGTGTTGGTATTGCCTAGTGTGAAATACTTCTCATTGAAAATGTTATTGAAATGAGTGTCCCTTTGGTATAATTTTCTAGATTTTGTAATTTTTTGTAACAGACGGAGGAAAATCCTGAAAGTATAACTTTGGCAGGGCTTCAGAAGAGTTGGAAGTAATCAAGAATGGACAAAGGTTTTNGGAGGAAAATCCTGAAAGTATAACTTTGGCAGGGCTTCAGAAGAGTTGGAAGTAATCAAGAATGGACAAAGGTTTTTGCAGACTAGCTTGTTGCCGAATGAATACGCGAATCTCCTGTCTCTCTAGTTGTGAGGAGTGACTTTACTACAGAGAGTTCTCAGAGCGTTATGCATATCACGGCCTCATACATTTCTTCTTCGTCAGAGTAGATATTCATAACCGGGGAAATGTCTAATAACGCGCGATCCTTCATTCCGGAAGAGGCACCAGCGCGAGTTGCGAATACGGGAATTAAGCAGTCCCACCACGTCCTTGTTTCTCTAATTAGCTCCCGCCTTCNCCAGCGCGAGTTGCGAATACGGGAATTAAGCAGTCCCACCACGTCCTTGTTTCTCTAATTAGCTCCCGCCTTCTCCTTCGCCCTTCTCTCACACACGTACTTGCTTTCTCAAGGTCATTCCGACGGCAGCTCGCGTGAACGAAATACAAAAGCATCCCTTTAGCTCATAACTGACAACACGTTCAATACGAAGTGTCCTAATTAACACAAATTAAATTTTTGCGAAGTAATCTCTGTGCGGGGTGTCTTTCAGAGGCTAAATACCGGTATGATATACCCACAGATCTCGGGACAACCTGGGGGCCGCGGTGGTATAGTAGTCAGACTACTCGCTTTCCACCTAGGTGAACCCGAGTTCAATTCCCGGCCTGGTCACTCCCGGATTTCCGCAAATGGGAATCGCGCCAGACGATGCCGCTGATCGGCGGGTTTTTCTCGGAGATCTCCCGTTTGATAGTCCGGAAGTTAGAAGGTTGCCAATAACTGGAACGAAATAACGATATTTCTCGTTCTCTGAAGCACACATGATGTTATGTATATCACACATGATGTTATCTATATCACACATTATGTTCTCTATAGCACACATGATGTTCTCTATATCACACATGATGTTCTCTATAGCACACATGATGTTCTCTATAGCACACATGATGCTCTCTATAGCACACATAATGGCTATAGTTAGGGGCAGTGATAATCCGCGAAAAGATTTCGAGACAAGATACAGTCCAAAGCACTGTAGGGTCGTCCAGCTTCTTTCATTGGCTAAAAAAATTATCTGGCCCATGTTAACCGTTTGCGCACGAATCACGGAGGTTCGGTGTCGGAGTTACTTAGTCCTGAGTGGCTTGGTCAAAGACGGACACGGCACCAGCAGCCAATGGAGGTATAACAACAGCTGAGGTGTGTATATAGTATTGAAGTATACTGTGTGCTCCGATTTTTATGCGAAAAGTCACTGGCCCTACATATAGGTTGTCTCCTTTTTTTTTCCCCCCCAAAAATATTTGCGAAAATATTACCTGACTGAGCCAACCAGAACTAGGTGAGTGTAATTTATATTCGGAATATACATTATATAATTAATCTAACAATATTTAGGAAACAACAAATCACGTCATGAACGGGGTAATTATTCCAAATGTTTGATTCGAAAACTGTTAAAATGTTGCGCAACGTGTACAGCCTAAGTCGGCTAACTTTGTGGCATGCACGCACCTGTGCACAGAGCCAGTGGAAGCGTCGGCCAGCTGTGGCAGACGGGCGGCAATTATGCAGCGAGCGATGGCCACGGAAGTGGGACGAGAGAAGAGGAAATATTTTATGTCGCGGTGGTGTACGAAGGCCGTTACCGATAACGGCAGCTGTTTGGCAAGTTGGCAGTGGCGCGCCCTCGACCCCGCGAGAACCACCAACTCCCGCTCTTCATCGGCGCGTGATGAAGACAAAAGAACGACGCCGGAGCCAGGCTTGCCAACTCTCACTGCGCGATGAGTTTTTTCTCCCCTCTTCAGATGTTAAGCTGGGTTCACAATTGAAATATTCTGCACTGGCATTGGAATTATGTCGTTAATAGAAGAATGCAGCATGCGGCATTTAACGTGTTGGTTCGCAATAGAAATTAATCAGCATGTCGTGTATGTGGTTGGGATTTACTTAGGCGTTAAAAAAAATCGTTAAATGTTGTATCGTAAGCAAACGTTGTGTGCTTGTGGCCAATCAGAAGAAAACAGTTCGTGTTGTTGGCAGGAAATTGTTATTTACANCGTAAGCAAACGTTGTGTGCTTGTGGCCAATCAGAAGAAAACAGTTCGTGTTGTTGGCAGGAAATTGTTATTTACAATAACATAACAATCAAAATATTTAAATAAAGGCATGTATGTGCATTCTTATGATTATATATGTGAATTAAGTTCACAGTACTACGTTTATCTGCAACGAAAATGTCTACCACGAGTAGAGACTTACAAAAGTCAAGTTATTTCCTGGCAGCACGCTAGAATGCATCGTCCTATACATTATCGAGTCGGCGACATTTGTTTTTTTGGCTACTTCAGCAGCGAGGACGTACTTTCCCTCTCGACTTGGTTGGACGTGATTGGGCCAGCCTCTCGTTAGTGGTTTCCAATTGGTACGAAGCCGTTCTGGGCGTGTGCGAACAAACTGAAGTCCAATGACAAACGCAATACGTCATCACAAGTGCTTAAAGTCTAGTCTGTCTTGAATAATAACGCGAATTTCGCACGTCTCTGGCAACGAGAAGTGATCTCCTTCTACAAAATAGGGCTTAATTCGACCGGCAAACTTTTTGAAGTGATTTCTTACGCAAAATCAAGTAAGCCCTTGAAAGTCAAGTTTTTTAACTGCATTTTATTTTTGCAAAATATCGGAAATGAAATGAAATTACTCTACGAAAATTGTTTTGCGTTATCGGTGTCTTCAACCTAAAATCAGNTCAAAATATCGGAAATGAAATGAAATTACTCTACGAAAATTGTTTTGCGTTATCGGTGTCTTCAACCTAAAATCAGCAGACTCCCATTAGTTCATCTTAAGGTAGAGAAAATAACAGGGGTGGCCACCCTCTCATTGCACACAACATTTTAACCGTCAGAAATTACGAAAGTTTGATGCTGGTTTATTAAGCAGTATAAACTAATTGACAAAATGTCCCTCGTGTTGCAGTTGCCCGTAACTGGCTGTTTTTTTTTTTGTAAACCGCGCACAAAGCTTTGGATGTAGGGATACAGTACCTACCAAATAAGTAGGGCCAGTGACTTCTCGCGTAAAAATCGGAGCACACAGTAGACTTCAATACTATATACACACATCAGCTGTTGNCGTAAGCAAACGTTGTGTGCTTGTGGCCAATCAGAAGAAAACAGTTCGTGTTGTTGGCAGGAAATTGTTATTTACAGTAACATAACAATCAAAATATTTAAATAAAGGCGTGTATGTGCATTCTTATGATTATATATGTGAATTAAGTTCACAGTACTACGTTTATCTGCAACTAAAATGTCTACCACGAGTAGAGACTTACAAAAGTCAAGTTATTTCCTGGCAGCACGCTAGAATGCATCGTCCTATACATTATCGAGTCGGCGACATTTGTTTTTTTGGCTACTTCAGCAGCGAGGACGTACTTTCCCTCTCGACTTGGTTGGACGTGATTGGGCCAGCCTCTCGTTAGTGGTTTCCAATTGGTACGAAGCCGTTCTGGGCGTGTGCGAACAAACTGAAGTCCAATGACAAACGCAATACGTCATCACAAGTGCTTCAAGTCTAGTCTGTCTTGAAATAATAACGCGAATTTCGCACGTCTCTGGCCACGAGAAGTGATCTCCTTCTACAAAATAGGGCTTAATTCGACCGGCAAACTTTTTGAAGTGATTTCTTACGCAAAATCAAGTAAGCCCTTGAAAGTCAAGTTTTTTAACTGCATTTTATTTTTTCAAAATATCGGAAATGAAATGAAATTACTCTACGAAAATTGTTTTGCGTTATCGGTGTCTTCAACCTAAAATCAGCAGACTCCCATTAGTTCATCTTAAGGTAGAGAAAATAACAGGGGTGGCCACCCTCTCATTGCACACAACATTTTAACCGTCAGAAATTACGAAAGTTTGATGCTGGTTTATTAAGCAGTATAAACTAATTGACAAAATGTCCCTCGTGTTGCAGTTGCCCGTAACTGGCTGTTTTTTTTTTTGTAAACCGCGCACAAAGCTTTGGATGTAGGGATACAGTACCTACCAAATAAGTAGGGCCAGTGACTTCTCGCGTAAAAATCGGAGCACACAGTAGACTTCAATACTATATACACACATCAGCTGTTGTTATACCTCCATTGGCTGCTGGTGCCGTGTCCGTCTTTGACCAAGTCACTCAGGACTAAGTAACTCCGACACTGAACCTTCGTTATACGTGCGCAAACGGTTAACACGGGGCCGGAACATTTTTTTTAGCCAATCGAAGAAGCTGGATGACCCTACAGTGCTTTGGGCTGTGTTTCTCGTCTCGAGATCTTCTCGCGAAATATCGCTGCCCCTGCACGTAGGCAATAACACGTACTTGTGTGTACGGCGTACTGCTTCTCCCGCTGNTCCGTCTTTGACCAAGTCACTCAGGACTAAGTAACTCCGACACTGAACCTTCGTTATACGTGCGCAAACGGTTAACGCGGGGCCGGAACATTTTTTTTTAGCCAATCGAAGAAGCTGGATGACCCTACAGTGCTTTGGGCTGTGTTTCTCGTCTCGAGATCTCNCCTACAGTGCTTTGGGCTGTGTTTCTCGTCTCGAGATCTCCTCGCGAAATATCGCTGCCCCTGCACGTAGGCAATAACACGTACTTGTGTGTACGGCGTGCTGCTTCTCCCGCTGCATACACGATGGTGGTGGACATTTTCAACACTTGCTGCCAACAACATGTAGCATACGTTACTAAGCTTACAGTATTGAAGATTTTGAAATAAACCTTTAAAAAATCGTGGCTGTCCCTACATGCACATATCTTAATAGGCACACTAACTGGCATGCAACCAGTGAAGTCAGTTACGGCAGAAAGAAAGTAGTTCCATACCATAACGTTGATTTTAAATTGTTGGGTAAAGAAATGAGAATATTAATATTATTTATAATTGCTTTCTCTTCTTTTCAATGATTATAAATGTAAGAATTAACTAATATTTACTATATAAATAGTTTTACAATTGCACTTAACAGGCGCATGAATAAAACGATGAGATATTATGCAATGTAATTTATATGTATAGTGGAAGAATACACAATGTCCACAAAAATAAATATTTAGCAGGGTTTTTAGAACTGTTTCTTTCTGACGGCACGCTGTGCGTAATTCCCTGCGGAAAGGATTGGCATTGCTTGCGCGTCTGGAACTGTACCGCCGCGTTTTGCGTTTTGTACCTTGCGTTTTGCGTTTTGCGCCACTGGGCAGTTGCGACAAGAGGCTCGGAGTAACCCGTGGAACAATTCCAAACATAGAAAAAATTTAGGATTGTTTAAAATTCGAGCTTGTCCTTAAATTAATGCGTGAATTTAGCTGGCCCCTACCTATGAACCCTGGTGTTATTCATCATAAAATCGAACATACATGTAAAGAGCAAACATTTTGTTAAAAAAAAGTAACCTAACGTATTAGAAGAGTTGAAGAAATAACCATATTATTTGTTAGATTTAGATATAACACAAGATTATCTGAAATGTTTAACAAAAAAGGAATAATAATATTTTTTTTAATATCTTTAATTTTTGATTGCATGGAGAATTTAAAACGATTTTAAAACTTCGTCCATGCATGACTCGCTAGACTACCTGAAGCTAGTATTGATCGAATGCTTGTAGTATTCATCCATTCTATCAGCCTTTAATTTGTGAGATGAAGTGCTGCACTGATGTAATGTTTTCATTGAGAACTATACCTACTTGTGTCTAGCATGCGTTTTGCAACTAGTGAACATCATGGCGCGTGCTTGGTGACACTGTCGTTACCCGTTCATAAACTGAAGCTACAGAAACTTTCACAAACCAGATTACACATCAAGGAATACGATCACCAGCAATAAACATCCTTCATGTGCAACATTACCACGTCCGTGGGTACTGGGACCCTACGGGTTCATTCTACGCGAAGACTCGATACAAGTGCGTTATTAAGGTTTCATTCATCGCGAAGACTCAATGCAATTGCGTTATTAAGGGTTCATTCCTCGCGAAGACTCGATACAAGTGCGTTATTAAGGTTTCATTCATCGCGAAGACTCGATGCAATTGCGTTATTAAGGGTTCATTCCTCGCGAAGACTCGATACAAGTGCGTTATTAAGGGTTCTGCCTTCGTGTCGCTTGAACTGCGTTGCAGAGTGTTTGAAACACTGTTTTATGACGAAATTATTCAGCTGCCGCCATTGTGTTTCGCTACAAAAATACTTCATACCCCAGACGAGTAAGGAATAGTTATTTGAAGTTGCCATGCATTCTGTAAATACTATTTTGGGGCCCTCCAATATAGTTTTAAAAAATGCTTTTTCAGACTGTCATACCTTAAAACATAGCAGCTGGACACGAGTCAAACTACGATAGGAGCCTGTACCGAACTTTGCTACAGACCTTTCGTCAATAAAGTGATACGGTCGCCTCTGAAAGTCTCATAGGTACACGCAGCACTACGACAACACTGCACACCAGTTCAGAGTCCTGCGCGTAGCGGCGATGGCCCTCTTGTAGCGCGTGCCAGTGTCGCCCTTATAGATCCTTCGCTTTTCGGCCAAAAAAGGAGAAAAACCATGCAGGCAGGCGGGCCCCTTAACTTCTTAGTATATTAATCCAAGTATTCTCGTTCACGTATGCAAAATAAGTAAAAATAGGTATAAATGATATTGGTTGCTGATAGCGCATTAAATATTTTCTATTGGTATCTGACGTGTGCCATTAACCAATATAGATATTTTGGTGTAAATTACAGGGTTAGCTTTAATAGATAGACCCACTAGTACTGTTATCGCTTTCGTAACAGTAGTTAGAAAATTCATAGGTTCCATCGTTGAATTATTGCAAGGAATTCGTAAGTAATTGTAAGGCAAAGAATCTCCTCTTTTTCAATACCTGGGACGAAAACATTTCTTAGCAATTCATTAATTTGTTTATTTTTATAGCAATGTGATCATTGAAAAGTGTCAATGTCAGCGAAAAATCGCTGTTAGTTGCCCTTTGTTTACAGTGTTGATTCTTCTTTGAAATAGAGTTTTAAACTATAACGGCAATGCTGTATGTCTTCTGCCCATAGTCCCATCTTAAAATTCTTAGTAAAGACAGTACGCACGAAGCTTGTTTGCGCTATTTTTTATCGCCTTCGCAAAGCTTTCTTACTGCCAGGCGTGACTGGAAGGCGTTTGAAAACTTTGACTAGGGACGGCCTTAAACACTTTCAACACTTTGCCCTAGAGACCTGAAAAATTCGCGTTTTCATTTCCGGACAAGCTAGAATTCAAAACCCCGTA
Organism: Clitarchus hookeri; assembly: GCA_002778355.1. Lineage (NCBI taxonomy): Eukaryota > Metazoa > Arthropoda > Insecta > Phasmatodea > Phasmatidae > Clitarchus > Clitarchus hookeri. The sequence goes on along the minus strand of NQII01002822.1, from coordinate 89,253 downwards.
CGTTTGTATTGCTAATGCTATTGGCCTACCCGTTAAATTACACCTCCTGGACAACTCTGAGCCTATAATAGATATACAGTAAAATGCAGACCGAATCACAGTCTTCCGCTAATACAAGAAGCAACCAATGAACAGTGATAACTGCATGATTTTGCATACGAAAATAGAGTATAGCCTGCAGGTCATTGAACTCACGAATTTTTGAGGTCTCTTCTTTGCCCGTATGCCAAACGGGCAATCATTTTTTTTACATTCCCTGCCTTTAACATGTCGTTTAGTTATACCATTAATTTTATTCAGAAGTTTCGTTGGCAAGAAGCGTAAGATGATAAATCTTGCCGTCAAGAAAAAAACAAGGCAAAGCTGAAAAACTCTGCACGACCATAAACACATGAATGAGCTCGATGAACTGATAAACACTGTTTATTCAATTATGTGTTGTTGCAGTTGGGCGTGGCGTGACTATAGCGGGTCAGTAACAACCAATCATCTGTACACCTGATGATATCTCTGTGGACAACTGAACGAGGGGGCCGCGGTGGCTGAGCGGTTAGACTGCTCGCCTCCCACCAAGGCGAACAAGGGTTTCAACCCCCGGTCGGATCACTCCCGCATCCTCGCAAGTGGGAACCGTGCCGGGCGATGCCACTGGTCGGCGGGTTTTCTCGGCGATCTCCCGTTTCCCCCACCCTTGCATTCCGGCGCTGCTCCATTCTCACCTCGTTTCACCCCCTCATCGGATCTCGAGACCTCGTGGTTAAGAGCCGCCCAAATCTCTCAACTCAACAAGCGAACAAAAGGCGTGCGTGGCTGATGTTGAAATGTTGAAATGTTCACAGACACGTATAAATAATTCGCGTCTATAGTCTGTTAGCGGTTTCTTCGCACTTTTTTTAAATCAAACCTTTGGAAAATAACTTTAAGTGAAACGTGTTTTGTTATTTCCTAAATATTCTCTATATCACTACCGTTTTAGACTTGTTTTCAAATAAAAGTATCTAAATATTAATTAAATTGAAATTTCAGTTCTTTATTATTTATAAATTGTAAAATTTAATTTCTAATTAGTATGAATAAAACAGGGAGAAAATAGTTGTGTTGTTAAAACTTAATAAGGAAAATTGTTCATGCAAAATATTATTAAACTGGGTGCTCATGAATACGGTGCGTTGTCCCTTAAGTGCAATTTTTTTTTTCCAGGCTTGGTTAAAACTGTTTGAATGAGGTGTAGGAATGGCCTGTTAATGTGACTTTAGCAGGGATTCAGACAAGTATTGGAAGTAACCGTGAATGGACTACATCTTGTTGCAAACGATAATTTCGTTGCGTAGTTTCACGCGCGTGTGAATCGGGCTTCGCTCGCAAACACCGCTGCTTTTCCCTCAGGTCCACATGAGGGGCGGCCGGCGCTGTAATCGAAGCTGCCATTGTGCCAGTTCCCATCCCCCGCGACACCTCGCTCTCCTAGGGCGCGGAGAGAGGAGAAAAGAACCCGAATGCCACATAAGAGATACCGCGTTGTCCCCGCGGAGAAAGGGGGAGAGTGTTCGAGGACGACTCGCTGTTCAGACGGCGGCTGGCTGGGTGAATGGAACCTGAGAGAGAACAGCAGCGGGCGAGACAAAGCCCGCGCAGCACGGCGAATACTGACTTACGTGCAGTGTTGCCAACTACGTGGATTCCCCATCGGATACGGTCGATTACTAAGAGACCTGAAACATTCGCGGGTTCATTTCGGGACAAGCTAGAATGCAAGACACGTGCGTTTATATCATTTCAACCATTGGTAGAGACCTGAAAAATTATTCGCGGATTCATTTCTGGACAAGCTAGAATGCAAGACACGTGCGTTTATATAATTTCAACCATTGGTATAGACCTGAAAAATTCGCGGATTCATTTCGGGACAAGCTAGAATGCAAGACACGTGCGTTTATATAATTTCAACCATTTGCAGAGACCTCAAAAATTCGCGGATTCATTTCGGGACAAGCTAGAATGCAAGACACGTGCGTTTATATAATTTCAACCATTTGCAGAGACCTCAAAAATTCGCGGATTTATTTCGGGACAAGCTAGAATGCAAGACACGTGCGTTTATATAATTTCAACCGTTGGTAGAGACCGGAAAAATTCGCGAGTTCAGTGGCCTGCAGGCTTGACTCTACAGTCTTATGTGCAAATATGCCGACATTAACTGCACATTGGTTGCCTGCTGTCGTAGTGGAAGGCGACGATTGGACCAGCGTTCTCCAGGAAGTGTCAAATACCGCGTGGGCCAATGGATAAAGTTATATAAACGCATGTGTTTTGAATTCTAGCTTGTCCCAAAATGAATCCGCGAATTCTTCAGGTCTCTAACCATTGGTCCACATGGTGTTTGACTCCTCCTGGAGAACGCTGGTCCAATCGTTGCCTTCCACTGTCACAGCAGACAACCGATGTGCAGGTTATATCTGCGTATTTGTCCATACGACTGTGCTGTCTAGCCTATAGGTCGTTGAACTCGTGAATTTTTCAGGTCTTTATCGATTACAATTCTGTCTAGTCGGAAAATTTGTTATCGAGTGAGCAATAGATAATCTAGTAAGATTTTTTTTTTTAAGTACCAATGGAACGTGCTACGCCAGTTTTCTGGAAGAAAAAATGTATATTGCTAATTGGAGAGTTCAAAACTTTAATTAAATAGATTATGTTAAAGGCGTAAATACAACTTTGCATTAAACAGATTCGCTTGAAGAGAATGATTCGTCGAATACATAAACCAGCTGTAGGCCGTTTCTGAAATTTCCTTGTGTTCACTCTGTTGCTATTTGTAAGCAAGAAAATGCAATGTTCAGAAATATAACCTAATAATACATTCGCTGAATGTTTAAAAGATAAGAAATTCCTTTATTGTTATTTGTTTAACATTGACGTCATATAACAAGGTTTTACAAACTGGGAAGGCATTGTAAATATAACATCTTTGAAGTGACTATTTTATTTTTCTTTAAAATACTGTGTAGTTAAAAATAATTTGTACGCAGTAACCAATGATAAAGTTCAAACACATCCAATAAATTTGTTTAATATCGCTGAAATTGGTTTTAATTAAACACAAAAAAATGCTGCAAAATTCGTCTTCATGTGGTGTGCACAAAACAATTAAATAGGCCAAAAAAAAGGTACCCTTTGCTATTGCTCTTACTAGTTCACTCAAACCAGCGCTTCAATAATATTTGTGATAATTTTATATTTATGTTTTATACTGAAAGTCAATAAAGGCCCTGCTACGATGAGCCGATGGTCTGCAGTGCAGTTTCAACGCTATTCTGGAATTTGATTGGCCCGCATGACCGTGACGTCAGTGCCGCGCAGTGCACAGTGCTGTGCTGGTTAACTGCTTTAATTTTTACCTCGTGGGGGGGGCGGTGGCTGAGCGGTTAGACTGCTCGCTTCCTACCAAGGCGAACCGGGGTTCAATCGCCAACCGGGTCACACCCGGTTATTCGCAAGTGGGAATAGTGCCAGACGATACCGCTGGTCGGCGGGTTTTCTCGGTAATNCACCCTCCCCCGCTCTTGTATTCCGGCGCTCCTCTATTCTCACCTCATTTCACGCTCGTCGGCTCTTAATACCTCGTTGTTCAGAGCCGCCCAACAATTTTCTGAACTCTAAACTATGAACTTTTATCTCGGGTCAGCAGCAGATTAGCACTCAGCTTGTGCCACTCAGGTTAATATATCTCCAAGTCACCCCAACCAAAAATGAAAAAATATTAAAAAATAAATAAACTAAAATAAATGTATAAATAAACAAATAAATATCTATAGGGTCTTCTCGTCCTTTAAAAATAAAATTAAGCATTTTAACTGAAAGCTTAAATTTAAAAAAAAAAAATAATACCGAGACAGTCAATATTTCGTCCAACCATTCACACAAGTCCACAATCAATAGACTAATGATTATGCTACCTTTGCACGGTCAGAATACCGCGGCCATTAAATAAATATATGCGTCACAAACTCGTCAGCCGATGAAATGCATATTCGTAAAGCACATGCACGCGTGAAGTGCGGGAAGCCTATAAAAAGGGGCCACCTGTTTTTTTTCGTGACGACTTGATACGTATACACTTGCAAATATCCTTTGGCTACTGGACGCGTGTCTGCACGAGAAGACATTTTCTACTCGACTGGACCAATCAGGCTTAGGTTACCCCGACAATGGACTCGGTGATTGGCAGACCTGCGCCTAAGACGCGGGAGAGTTGAAACTCATCCAACGACGAAATTAGTTTTGAGCTGACAAGTTTGCATTGCAGTTTAGTCGTCGAATCTTCCCGCGAAAAACACCTATGGTTGTGGGCGCCTTGCCCGCCACTTCATTACTTAAATTCTTTACTGCCACTTCCTGTTAGTTCTTTACTTGTTTCCATGCCTTTCCTTTTCGTCTGTATAAATTTAAGTTTTTAAGTTTTTAAATTTTTAATTGTCATTTCGGGGTTTTGGAGAATTTTACCCCAGTTCGCTTTACTAATGTTTGTTTCTTTATTTTTCCAGTTATGGTTCCAAACGCAGTCTGTACTGTAGAAGAGCTCCAAATATGAGCTGGCATGCATGTACACTGTCTCAATCTTCCTGTTATTATTTCTTGTAAAGGGTCAATTTGTAAATAAACAACTATTAAAACAAACAAACAATGTGGCTTTCCCTAGAAAAATTTCGATTATAAACAATCGTATATCGAAGTGAGTACACCGCTGTGATGTGTTAAATATGTATTTCCTTTCTTACCTTATAATAATAAAATAGCCTTTACTTTTAAAAAATAATTAAAGTATAATAAGATATTAATATAAACAATATAATATTTATTTTATATTATTATAATAAATAACTAAATAAAATATTTTAATATAAATTATTTATATAATAATGTATGGATATTTAATAATACTAACATAAGATAATAAAATTGAACATAAATTATTATATACAGTAAATCCCTTACTCCCCAACTCTCCGCCCCAAATCGGCGGCCGATTTTGGCGCCGAGTTGCAACAAACTGGTTTGTGCAACCAGTTATACACGTTAAAAAAAGCCCAGCAAACAGCAAAAACATCTTGTACTCGACTTACATGGAACCAAATAAAAATAAACGAGTTACAATTTCTCGAAATATAAACCACGTAAAAATATTAAAAACGTAAACCGCGTGGAACTACAGTTTGTGTGTTTAAAGGAAGTTAGCAATCAACATGAAATAAATATTCCTAACGAAGTAAACAATTAACTTCAATTAAATATTCGCGTAACGAATGTAGATGACAAAAAAAAATTGGCTGTATTTGTCACCTATTTCGAGCCACAGGAACTGCGATCACCAGCTCACCGTCAGATTTACAAGTTTTCTGGGCCATTTCGTTGGTTAGTATTCCCAGAAAACGTCTGCTGACACGACAAACGCAATTTTTTTTTTCATTTCCTTACACAGAAACTTGGTCGTCAACAGTGATATTTCACGAAAAGATTTCGAGACAAAATGCATACCAAAGCACTATAGGGTCGTCCAGCTTCTTTGATTGGGTATAAAAATGTCCTGGCCCGTGTTAACAGTTTGCGCACGAATCACGAAGGTTCAGCGTCGGAGTTACTTAGTCCCGAGTGGCTTGGTCAAAGACGGACACGGCACCGGCAGCCAATGGAGGTATAACGACAGCTGAGGTGTGTACATAGTATTGAAGTAAACTGTGAGCTCCGCATTTTTACGTGAAAAGTCACTGGCCCTACGCATGCGCGATAGTATTTTTGCCACGAAATGCCAGCGTATGTTGCGAGTGTCTGTCACTGGCGCTTCGCTTGGCCTCAAACGCGGCGAACATCTCCAGCACAGGCGGCCACTTTTCGTGTTAATCTTCTGCCGCTGGCGTGCGAGTTTTAATTAAATTGCCCCACGAAACCGCGGCTTATTTAAAATTTCGCCACCGAGCTGTAACAATATTAAACATGGTGTTACATAGTAGAGAACAGTTTGCTTTAAACTAGAAGGGGGGGGAGATACAGTTATAGCACTGGCGTTTTAGGGGCTGAAGGAAGGGATTATTAGTGAATTTTTAAGGTCGTTATAAATAACAGAATTATGTGTTCGTTAGAATTAATTACAAGTATAGCTCTTCGTAGAAGTTGAGGTCAGCACTTTAAGTTATTATAGCCAAGGAGATGTGTGAAGGGAATAATTATGCAGATTCGCCAGTTCATAGTATGGTCGTAATAAAACAGTTCAGGTTTTGCCCAATTACATATTAAATTGGTTTGAACTGAGCTGTTTCGGTGTCCAAGTTCAGTACCTGTATTTCTGTCCATTTTGTGCCCTTCTACAATACGCAAAACCGCAGACTGAAGTCGAGCGCGTCACTAGGCCTGAAAGTCATTTAACCTTCAATTTCAGGAAAAATTTCATTTGGCCTGAAACTCTCTCGGCCTAGAAGTCACTTACTTAAAATTCACTCGGCCTAAATGACACTTTCCCTAAAAGTCCTTGCCCTAAAAGTCCTTGGCCTAAAAGTATCTAGGCCAAAAAATCACTTGGCCTAAACATCACTTGGACTAAACGTCACTTGGCCTAAAACTCACTTGACCTAAACGTTATCTGGCATAAAAGTCATTTGGCTTAAAATTCACTTGGCATAAATGTCACTTGGCCTAAAAGTAACTTGGTCTAAAAGCTATTATTTGGCCTAAAGTCACTTAGTCTAATGGTCACTTGGTCTAAAAGTTATTATTGGGTCTAAAGTCATTTTGTCAAAACTCAATTTGCCAAAAAAATTCATTTAGCATAAAAGCTGCTTGGCCTAAAAGTAATTTAGCCAAATATAATTTTAGGCGAAATGACTTTTAGGTCAAAATACGTGTACCCGACTTAAGACGAGGTAGACCGATATTAGTCTTCAGTGTATCACCCCAATATTGGCTCGGCCATGTACGACTATCAAAGTAGCACGTTCTAAATTGAAGAAAGTGTTGTTTGACATCCAAATTTGGAACATGTCCAGTCTTTTGTACGAGTAAAATATTTTGATTAACCTGAACAAAATATTTTAGTGGCACTATATCTTGGTTTGAGGAAGTTTACAAGCCTCTCAAATAACTCATTTGCATAAACAATTTTCTAACCTCAACTCCGATACACGTTATGATAATACCATTGGCAGAAAATATACCCAGCATTGGAACACAAAGAGTAGCTGCTTCGCTGCTGTAATGAGCTTTCTTCTTAATTTTCCTTCTACGTGTAAAACTGGCATTGCTATGTTTCTGATAACTCTATTCTCGGATTTAACCGTGAAACTGAAGGAGAGTGAGTAAGTTATTGTTATCTTTGTTAATACCCTTAGGCGCAGAAAACTATGGTCTATTCGCAGTTTCTTCACACTTTTTGAATCAAACTTTTAAAAAATCTCCCCAATATGCCATTTATCAAAAGCGTTTTATTCTTGTGGTAACTTCAAAATAACTAATTTTTGTTTGAATTGATCTTTTACTTGTATTTTACATATAAATTACAATATTTCATTTCTAATTACTATTAATGAAAACAGAGAGAAAGTAGGGGTGATGGCAATCCCTAGTAACAAATATTTCTCATGAAAATATTATTGCACTGAGTGCGCACGAATGCGGTGCGTTGTTCCTTTGGTTTTTAGACTCGGTTAAGCTTTGTTTGCACTAGGTGGAGGAATAGCCTGAAAGTATAACTTCAGTAGGGCTTCAGAAAATTTGTAAGTAATTGTGGATGGACTACAGCTAAATTGATGTAGTGAGTGAGTGACTGAGTAAGTGAAGAGATTTGGGCGGTGCTTAACAGCGAGGTCTTGAGATCCGATGAGGGTGATTGAGGTGAGTATCGAGCAGCGCCGGAATGCGAAGGGTGGGGGAAATGGGAGATCCCCGAGAAAACCCGCCGACCAGCGGCATCGTCCGGCAAGATTCCCACATGCACAAAATCCGGGGGAAGTATTTTTTTTTTAAATTTTAATTCGAAATATTTTAATCAGCAGGAAATAATTGAATCCAACATGGTGGTCGCCACCGAACATTAAAAGCGTAGTGGCTGTGGTACGTCAATGACGTGGGTTCAGATAGCAGAACCACGAAGAAGCAAGACAAAAGAGAAGCGACAAGCGACGAGAGATTAACGTGACGTGCAGTTGAGCAGTGTTCTTTCTCATCTCGTTAAACGTGGTTGCTTGTGTTCGTGCCAGCAGTTCTGACGTCGATGCCACTTGCAATCACTCAGCGACCCTCTCCGAGCGCAGACGACGCCGTGTGTTCGCTGGAAGGCATGCGTCCCGGCGTTTATTAAAACTGGGGAATAAAATTGCAATTCCACTTCAAACAACGAGCCGTCTTCCGCACAGTTGCTGCGGTGATATCAGCCGAGTATTCTGCCGTTGCTGCAATACCCGCAAGTATTCCACCATTGTATTGATGGGGCCGCGGTGACTGAGAAGTTAGACTGCTCGCCTCCCACTAAGGTGAATTGGGTTCAATCCCCGTACGGGTCAATCCCGGATTTTCGAAAGTGGGAATCGTGCCGGATCGAAGTCTACCGTGTACTCATATTTTTTTTTTTTGCGAAAAACAATAGCTCTAGCTATACGTAAATTGATAACATGGGTATAATTTACCTCGCTAGTAGTATGATTATGATGAGTCTGGAGCATCGGCGTCTGTCGTAGGAGCCAGGCACCGTCCGGCCACCATCTTTAATCCATGTGACCTTGACCTTCAACTTTGACCCAAAAATAAAAATTAAAAGTATTTAAAAAATAAAAAATAAATAAATATTTAACCAATTTAAAAAATTAAAAAATTGAAAAAAATCCCAAAATTAAAAGATAATCCACAAAAAAATTACATACATAAAAAATATTTTTAAAATATACTTAAAAATTATTATTTATGAATTTAAAAAAAAATTTGAGGTCGTCTTCCACACTCCTCTGCTAACAATTCTCATTCCGCCATCTTGGTAGGTGCAGTCCGCCATCTTGGTAAGCATCACAGCCACCGTCCGCCATCTTGGTGTTTTCTTTTGTCTTTTGTTTTACATTGCTGGTGCTCTCCCCAGCACCACGCCTATCAGATTAATGACCCCCTCCACTCCCCCCTCCCCATATATATATAATTGATCAATTGCCACATCCCTGATTCTCATTTGCTAATTGCCGAACCCTTTCCAATATATCTAATTGCTCCGCCAATGTTTCTCATTTGCTAATTATTCGGATGTTTCCGGAAACATTCGTTCCACCAATTAGTCGGTTCCCTCCACCCCCTTCCAATATATTAAATTACTCCACCAAAGTTTCTGATTGGCTAATTATTCGGGTGTTTTCAGAAACATTCGTCCCGTCCAATCGACGGCCTACTTTAATCGTGAGGGTGGACTATTTTTTTCCCCTTAAAATATATATTTATAAAACTCACCCCGAACCCCCTCTGGAGGGCAGTCATTTTTCTCGCTGTCGTTCCTTTTCTGCTATTTCAAGAGGAAAACCACGTGAGGCCATTTCAAAACTTTCAGAGTTTCAAACCCCTGATAAAATTTACGATAGCCATGTTGTCAAGTGAAGAAGAAAATAACAGCAACAGCAACGCACAAGAAAATGGAGATAATGTTCCTCAGCTTATCCGCACCATATTGGCACGAGGAGCAACTTCGTCAATGCCGTCTACTAGCACGAACCTGCAACCATCAGGCATCTTGTACCAGCCCCCATAGGCCAGAACATCCTACGGCTTGTTCTCTCCCAGCTTCACAGAGAGCCCCATTAGCTCTGAATTAGAATACAGTGAACTCGAAGAATAAATGGAAGTGTCCGTCGTAGAATTTTCTCCAATCAGGTCAGAGGACGTGAGCAAGTACAGTGAACTGAATTGTAGGTACCTACGCGTAAGTTTCCGAATTGCTCAAGGCATTCAACAAATTCAAATTTGTAATGGTACAATTCACTGGCTTTGCTGCTACGATGAGTTCTAAGACTGTTATGTGCGGGGCACATTAACGTGCAAATAAAAAAAAATGTTATGCTTACAATGTATGCCCTAACTCTACGCTTTCTTGTTCGCTACAGGAGTTGGTAAAACAAAATCGTGATGTCCACATATGCAAGGCAAGAATGCATGAAAGTGTAGTGTACGAATTTTTTAGAAAAAGTAAAAATAATCATGTGTTCAAATGGTAGGAGAAATGTGATGGACATAACCAGGTTGTGAAAAGGCAAGGTTTCCCGGACTGGGCCTCCACCTGCACGCCTTTTGCATGCGAAGTGCACCTAGGCTCGAGACCGAGACCTTCCACCAAGTCTTCTCGCAACGGTGGAGCGCGTCCTGGTGATAAGTTCATTCTCGAGAAAAAATGTGCAAGTACATATCCTGTACTGCACGGCGTAACCTACACGGACCAGCCGGCTGTTACCGTAACTGTGGAGCGGCGTGACGATAAGAAGCGTCTTCGATGGTAAGACTCTTGAGCTATCAGTGCAAGATTGTGACAGCGACGAGATTGTGCAGTTCATTTGTGCCGTCCAAGAATAAAATTTCCCACAAACATAGGAAAAATGAAATAAAGAAATTGTGGGCAAACGACGTTCAAGCAAGTACGACAAGGAAAATTGAGAATTTAGTCATAAAATTAAAAATGATAAAACTTTTTAAAGTATGCTCTGAACGATGTGATGGCTCTTGGCATAGTTTTAAGGTTACAAAGCCACCGGACCCATGGCCAGAGGTGCTCGTGTGTGCGTGTGTATATGAGCTTTGCTCTATCTTTAGAAAAACCCAGGTGATGAAAACCTCTCATTCCCTCGTAATTTTTTTAGTTGACGAAACACACACGTTCTACAGTGTAAAAAAAAACATTGACATGCGTGATTAAATATTTTGATGGAAAAAAAGTATTTTTTTATGATATGTGTAAAAAATTTATAATGTGCAAATAAATGTCGATGTATTTAATTATCTCATAATTTGTTGCTGTTTGCCAATATTTTGCATTTTTTCAGTAAATATGTTTATCATGTAAAATATTTTCTCCCGTGTGTTTTGTAAATATAATATATATGTATATGTTTTTATATATTGCTAAATATCTTCTACTATTTGATGTATAAATGCGATGTATTTATACATTGAATTAAATTTTCTTACAATTGTTTTAATTGTGATGTAAAATAAATAATTTTGTTGCAAGTATTTGTGTAATATTTTCATTCGTATTGAAATAATTTTAAAATGACGTGAGTGTTGTGATTGCTGCTGCATGCCAGCGATACAAAGGAGAGAGAGAGAGAGAGAGAGAGAGAGAGAGAGAGAGAGAGAGAGACTGGTAGAGGTTGGCGGCGTTCTTGTGAGACGAGTCAGAAAGAAGGTAGTCACGCGATTACATCTCCGTCAGCATACTCCCCTTACGTCTTCGCACTCTAGAGAGGTTGTTAATGTAGGTCAGTAGCGGTACCATCGTGCCTTGCATATTTTTTTTAAATTTAATACTCTTCGTCTAAAATGGTTATTTGCTAAATATTTCTCACAAGTTGTTTTTTGTAATAGTGTAAAACAAAAAAAGCTAATAATGTGCAGGAAATTTTAGAGCGTATTTTTTAATATTGTAGGTAAATAAGTCAAGCATAATTATTATGTAATAGGAGGCACTGTCATGAAATATTGCACATACTTGTCCCTTCTCCAAGCGAAAAGCAAGAGCAATCAATATTTATACCAAAAAAAGGGAAAAAAAATACTTACATTTTTTACATGGAGGAAAAATTAATTACTGAACAGACACACACACACACAGAGAAGTTAAATAACATTTTCCTATATTTAACTCAAAAACCACACATAAATATTACAGCAAAAAATTAGGTTAAAAAGCTTGGTTCACAAGTATAGGATCAAAAATGCGTGTCTCTAAAATCACATTTTTACATCCATCTAATGTAGCTGCATACTCTAGGATGGTAGAAAACTTAGCACAAGTCATTCCATGTAACATTTTAAGAAAACGCACGCGTTTAGTCAGTTCGAGCTGTAAATCAGCAACTACTTTACGTAACGCCTGTAAAATGCTTTCAAAGTTATTTAAACACTGGGGAATATCATCCCCGTCAGAACGATGGGAGGGTGGGTAGCATCTAGAGGCAGCGGAGACCACGTGTATTCGCAGCAAAGGCATATTCCAGCATTTGTGTAAGCAACATCAGAGACCGGAGAGAACTGTAGCGACACGGATGAGCCCATCACATCGGTGGAAGAAAGAGTCCCCGTTGTTTGCAAACGTAAAACAGTCATTTCGGGCGATCCATTTACCACCTGGTCCATTCTCATTTCATTTCACCCTCATCGACTTTCAAGACCTCGTTGTTAAGAGCCGCCCGAATCTCTCCTCTCCACTTTACGTTGGCAGCACTCGAAGTATAAAAAAAATGATTCACACTAACACAATGGTTTGAGAGTTATTTTACATGTGAAGGCTCGTTTCGTTGCAACAACGTTATCTCGGAATCACATTGGCTGACAGTCGACCAGTAATGAACACTATAAAACACAGTAAGCTTGTCAGCTGTTCTATGGACCAATAGCCTGGCGTTAAGTGAGAACACTGACACCAACATAACTGATATTCTTTGAAGTGATGGCTATGAATGATTCACTTCTAACTTGTTTTAAATACATGTAAATTTATGCCACGTTGAAAGTGCTAAGATGCCCGCCGTACCTTGAAAAGATTTGTTTTAAAACACTGACTTGTAGGAATTAACACACTCCGCAAAATTACCTAATGGGTTTATCGCTTGTAACAAGCTATAAGAAGGGTCAGTGACTTTTCGCGTAAAAATCGGAGCACACAGTAGACTTCAATACAATATACACACCTCAGCTGTTGTTATACCTCCTTTGGCTGCTGGTGCCGTGTCCGTCTTTGACCAAGCCACTCAGGACTATGTAACTCCGACACTGAACCTTCGCGATTCGTGCGCAAACGGCTAACACGGGCCAGAATATTATTTAACCAATCAAAGAAGCTGGACGACCCTACAGTGCTCTGGACTGTATCTTGTCTCAAAATCTGTTTGCGAAATATCACTGCCCCTAGCTATAAGCCTAATGTTTACATGTCTCTATGAATAGTTTAATATTTATTATATTGGTCGTTGGAGTGGTGAGATTTGGGCGTCTCTTAACATCGTGGTATTCAGATCCAATGAGAGTGAAGTGAAGTGAGTATGGAGCTGTGTCGGAATGTAAGGGCGGGTGATACGGGAGATATCCGAGAAAACCCGATGACAAGTGGCATCGTCCGGCACGATTCCTACATGCCGCCCAAAATATTTCAACTAAATTCAACTTTGTTCGCAGGAATAAATTCCTAGAAAACTAAATATTTGTAGGAAACTATTTTAAACTTCTGTTTCACTATGCAGGCGTAAAATTGTGTTGACTGAAATAAACATTTATCATTTTGTGCTTCGCACGTGGGAAATAAAACGCAAACTCACTTCACTGTCAACTCTCAGCTTTCCATTTTTGTGTGATAGCTCGCGCCGTAGGAGATTGGACGCTAGACATACAACATACGTGCTAAATGTTCCTGTCTATCTTGCTTGCCTAAACCTGCGGGAGAAACACTCACCTGATATAATACCCCCAAGGGAGCATTTCATCTTGTTTCCACGCAATGACGAAGTGCAGGTGTCTTTGTTTAAAAAAAAAACATCTCCAGGCTCGAGAACAGTTTAAGGAAACAGGTGATTCAACACGTGTTACAGATTTAGCACGTGAAAAATACCTAAGTCCACCACGAAGATCAAATTGGACATTCAGACCACAACATGAGCATTAAACATTCTTATGCGCTTATTTTTCTATAGAGTTAGAGTAAAATTGACAAGAAAAACAATCAAACGATGCACACCTCATGTATTGAAAATTTTTAGGCTGGATTTTACTCACAATATTGGATACTTAGATTTTTTTGCCAAATTAAGCTTTAACCCCTTAATATTTTATCTCGGGTACACTCGTTCACGTCTGACGTGTTGCAGAGTAGGTAAAAATATGATCGGTACTTTACAAGGTCAGAAGCCCGCACCAATACAGAGAGCGTCTTTTTTTCCTGATAAATACTATTGGCTGCTGATAACGCACTAATTTTTTTCTATTGGTTCCGGTCGTGTGCCATAGACAAGTAGCAATTCCTTTCACAGGTTCCTTCGTTTAAATTATTACAAGGAATTGGCGAATATTTATCGGACGAAAAATATCTTCTGTCACAACATCTCGCACGAAAATTTCTTTTCTAAGTTAAGGAGTTAAAAAAGACAAGTTTGGCAGATCTGACTCGCCCTATTCTTATTTTCTTATTGCAGAGAAATGTAACTGCTATCATAGAAGGATTATCGCGCCCGTAGCAACCAATCAAAACTTTACCCGACCTCTCGCTGGCCTTGTCCTAGGTCAGGGTATGTCGGTGGGTAGATAGAGACCAACGTCTCGTCGATGTCATCACGGATGGAACAAGTCGCTAAGAGAACCATGAGCGGGGGAGCGAATCGGCCATGACCTGCAGTAAGGAATCATCCCCAGCGTTCGGCGAGTGATTTCCGGAAAAAATTTGGGAAACTGATATCAGGATCGCCGGACGGGGATTCGAACCCAGGGCCTTCCGAAGGCGAGTCCACGGGGTTTTCCCACTGCGCCAAAACGTCGGTCCCGAGGTCAACATCGCTCCGAAGGTAAATACGCTGCCGTTGCTACGTGAGACGGGTAGTAAGGTCTTCTGAGCGCACACCTCGGCGGAACAGAAGGAAATGTTTCGTGCCGGTAAGATAAGGATTCTTTCGCATTAGCAGATTCACAGGGAAAGAACCGATGCGAATCTTATTTTGCGCGGAGGAAATCTAGGAAACGTGCCTCTCAGGGGGCGAGGCGCCCCTGAAAGCAAGCGCAATAAAAATAATTTTCTTTTGCGCTGAACCGGAAGATGTGGGAAGTAGGAAAGTACGAAGTGAAAGAATGTAGGAAGATTCCCCTTGAATCTGGAACGAGTATGCAACCACCTGGGCACAATAACAACCCCCCCNTTCGCTGCTTCTGTGAAAGGAACGTTTTCACGAGTTTCCATTGCAAGCTCTACGGAATGAAAAAAAAAACGGAAGTGGCTTGCCTAGTCGAGCTAGCCAAAATTGTAGTCTGTGTCCTATTCGCCTGGGCTTGATGAAATGTATTATTTATAGAAACGTTCGAAATTCGCATTATCTTCCGGTGACAGGATAGACTCCACTGCCTTATAAGCAAGAGAGCGTAGTCCGTGGTTTCCATTGGCCGCTACTCTTTAATCAACGTCAACTACCTGGTTGATCCCCTTTAAAGAGATTGGCCACTCCACCGCTGAACTAATGTCACTGGCTCCAGAGTCCTTCGAGGCGTGCCAGACACATTACCGGCCAACGACTGAAGTTGGTCAAACGCTCAGTAACTTGCAGTTCAGTCTGTCCTCAAACAATAACTAGGGGCAGTGATATTTCGCGAAAAGACGTCGTGATAAGAAACAGTCCGAAGCACTATAGGGTCGTCCAGCTTCTTTGATGGGCTATAAAATGTTCTGGCCCCGTGTTAACCGTTTGCGCACGAATCACGAAGGTTCAGTGTCGGAGTTACTTAGTCCTGAGTGGCTTGGTCAAAGACGGACATGGCACCAGCATCCAATGGAGGTATAACGACAGCTGAGGTGTGTAAATAGTATTTAAGTGTACTGTGTGCTCCGATTTTCACGCGAAAAGTCACTAGCCCTAACAATAACGCGAAATTCACATACCTCTGTTTAGCGTCGAGTGGGACCGAAGATTGTATTGCCTGTCTATGAGTACGACGTTCACATTTTTAACCATCAGGTTCGTCAATACAACCTTGCCTTATGTCTCAAGTTCGTATTTTTATTTAATAAACATTGCTTGAGGTAGTAAAATTTCGCGAAAAGATTTCAAGACCACTTATATTCCAAAACACTCTAGGGTCGTTGTCTTGATTGGCCGAATTCCTTTTTGACATTTGTCAACTGTCTGCACACGAATCACGTAGGAGCCGTGCCGATGTTGCAAAATTCCGAGTGGCCCGTTCAAATGCGAAAACGCCTTCTCAAGCGGACAGCAACCGATGGCAATAGACAAACAGCTGTTGGGTTCTTATAGTATTGAAGTCTACCGTGTACTCGTAATTTTTCGTGAAAATTCCGTTATCTGTAAACGTTGCTCAAGCTTGTCTCAAAATTATGCAAACAAGACGATCTCCACGAAGGCCGTCTTATTTTCGCGTGTCTTGAGACTGAATATTTCTGTTGCAGTCAATGCGTTGTGGTTTTAAACTTGCTTAAGACGGAAAATAAGTACGTTTACGCCAAATTCACTGCAGATAAGACTAAAGGCGGAGCTTTTTTTATGGTGAACGCTGACTAGGTGACTTCATGCTTCAAACTAGTGGGGATTTTTCCAATTTGGCTCGTGTTGTGTCCATTGTCTGATGACTAACCAATAATAAACGTTTTTATACATAATTAGGGGCAGTGATAATTCGCGAAAAGATTTCGAGACAAGATACAGTCCAAAGCACTGTACGGTCGTCCAGCTTCTTTGATAGGCTAAAAAATGTTGTGGCCCGTGTTGACCGTTTGCGCACGAATCATGAAGGTTCAGTGTCGGAGTTAGTCAGTCCTGAGTGGCTTGGTCAAAGACGGACACAGCACCAGCAGCCAATGGAGGTATAACAACAGCTGAGGTGTGTATAAAGTATTAAAGTCTACTATGTGCTCCGATTTTTACGCGAAAAGTCACTGACTCTGTACATAATACATTACTATACAGAGGTAAATCAGCCTGTGAAGTTTTTTTCAGAAATATCTTCTTGGCCATATTTCCGCCTGCGAAGCGTGTGTGCGATTCTAGCTGCATTCCGAAACAGTTTTGAATGTTTGGGGAACTACATCAAGTGAGGTTTGTACACTGTCGGGCAATCTGCATGATAAACGGCTCCGAATTTATACCGAGATTATGAATGCGCTGTGTGGGATGACTATATATACGAGTTCTCTGTGCCTCGTATATCGTTCCCAATGTTCCAGACGGAAGAAATATGCCTCGACTTTGCAGACTCAGCTCTGTGTGTGTGTGTGTATGTAAAAATGTAACGCCGCATGCATTTGACTGTCGAGATCTTTCTTTTTGTATCGACGGCTGCAATTTTTCGCTCTCCGCACGTCTGTTTGGTTTATTGCAAGAGGAAACGAACTGTGCCGGGCTGCTGAAATTCTGTGAACGATTCACAGCACTGCAAGTTTTATGTCTCCCGCACCGGCGCTATTTGCAGAGTTTCACTGAGGAAAAATGTGGTTGTAGGAACAAAATTGCCGTGCCCGTTTAGACTGTTAAAATGACATCAATCTGATTGGTTGTCAGTAAAAATTTAAATATTGTTAACGTATACAGTAGTTTCAACATAACGGTATGACTAGGTATTGGGTGTGATTGTATATGCAACTAAGAATAATGTTCCTACAGCAGATCTTTCTGTTCCTCCTACATATGAGGTAGTTATTTCAACAGAACAACTTCAGCAATATTTGGATTGTTCCCGCAATAAACAGAACTGTAATAAACTAACAGGAAATTATGTTTCTGGTACAGAAGTTAAGTTGCCGCTACCGGGAAACCCGATTTCAGAACTGCTCTGTTGTCACTTCTTTGCCTATATAAATATAAATAAATAAAAATATATATATAGTGTATAACGTACTATTAGTCAGCAACTTTAATTACTGAGAACACGTATGGTTAGAGACCTGAGAAATTCGCGAGTTCAATGACCTGTAGGCTATTCTAAATTGTCGTATGTAAAATCATGCAACTATCACTGTTCATTGGTTGCTTGTTTTAACGGAAGACGGTGGTTCGGTCTGCATTTTATTGTGTGTTTGTTATTGGCTCAGAGTTGTCCAGGAGGTGTAAACTAACGGGTGGGCCAATAGAATAACCAATACAAACGTACGAGGTTTTGAATTCTAGCTTGTCCCGAAATGAAACCGCGAATTTTTCAGGTCTCTACGTATGGTTGTAGGAGCATTTCTTTTGTACACTTTAAAATTATTTTACGTTATTTTACGGAAAAATTCTGGTAAACAATTTTTGAATACTCTCACCAGAATTATTTTACGCGTTGTTTTTTCAGTAACAGGCTTTCCATAAATTTTACAGGAAGTTGCATGAATTCACGAAACGTTTCTATAAATGTGATAGTTAATTTTACTTCACTCTCGATAAAAAATATATATACTATGAAACGTAAAATCTTTAATTTTCGTTATGCAGGTGTTTTAAAGCCTATGTAAAAGATATTAAAATAAAAGTGAATATCTTATTTCTAAAGCGAAATTTTAACAAGATTAAAAGTTTAGGAATTCGTGTCTCTGACCACTTTCCTGCCCTCTGTGTGTTACAATGTTGGGTATAAATATGCCATACCTAGAAAATTTAGATACGTAATTTTTTCGGTTTCTGGTAATGTTTGAATTTTTTAAGTGTTGCTAACTATTGCAGGTTGCTAATGCTAATTTTTGGTGTTATAAGGAATAGTTCTAAGTGGCGTGGATATCCCAACTGTTAGCAGAAACGTCATCACTGGCCTAATGAAATGGGGTAGTAGCTTCATACATGCATAACGGCCAATAATGAAAGAAAACTGTCGGACATGCGCACAATACGTTGAATTCCAGCAAGCAGTTTGTTACGATAGAGGTACGTGGATTTCGCAAATTATTTTGGTGGTAAGTTAAACTTCAATCACTTATATTCGTACGTGTAACATTCATGATCGTACAAAAGTGGTTTTGACACATTCTGGGCTGTGGGTTGTGGCGCGCTAGACTTACTGTTTCACAATTGTGCGACGATCTGTCAGCGAAACACGCCGTCTGAGATGGTTCTGCTATATATTCCGAAAGGGGAAGTTACATTTGCATACCTTACAGATGTGACAAAAGACACACGAGAAACATTGACGCTATATGATTTAAGAGGGTAGAAGATAAACAAGCAAGGACGTATGAACTCGACGTGCGATGAATACCACGCAGCAACATACTGCGAGTACGGGAGACATAAGACGAAGGACAATAGTCTTTTGGTAATACACGATTTTTATGTCAATGCTAATGTGTAGGGCCTGTGACTTTTCGCGTAAAAATCGGAGCGCACAGTAGACTTCAATACTATATACACACCTCAGCTGTTGTTATACCTCCATTGGCTGCTGGTGCCGTGTCCGTTTTTGACCAAGCCACTCATGACTAAGTAACTCCGACACTGAACCTTCGTGATTCGTGCGCAAACGGTTAACACGGGCCAGATAATTTTTTAGCCAATCAAAGAAGTTGGACGACCCTACAGTGCTTTTGACTGTATCTTGACTCGAAATCTTTTCGCGGAATATCACTGCCCCTACTAATGTGTATAGGAAGACGTGTGTTCTATTACGCACATCAGTGCAGCAACAGTAAAGATTCAAAGACGTGGTCGTGAACGCACTTGTTGTCTTCAAAATGTAAACAAATAGTTTTTCTTGCACGACACGTACACGAACAATTGTTCTCCTTCTTCTCCGTCGTCGCCTATCGCAGACGATCGCAACGCCGGGATCTCGTGCAACGCACTCGTCGCCGACGCACTACAGCAAACTGCTGCTTCATCCTGATTGGCTACGGCTCATCGCAATGCATCTCTGTACTATGGGGAAGTAGATATGCAGGGCTCAACGTCGCGTAGACAGCGAGCGCATGAGAGACAGAAGAAAATTTTGAAAACATTAAACCCCACTTAGCCAAATGGCCATCCCTGGCGGTGTCATTATACGGTAGATTAAACAAATTTCACTCAAAGAATTAATGGGGCTTGGAAATATAAATTGGAAGAAGAAATGGTTAAATACTTGTTGCTTTATATTGTTAAAAACGATGCCTCTGACTCCACCCTTACCACCACAACCCTGCCGCCCATAGGAGACAGAGGGCTTGGTACGCGAATGTATTCTTGTACTGATGTTCTGGCGTATCGGTGTTTGTATATGTTTTGTGTGTTGTTTATATCGTTCGTTGTCTGTGTTTGTTTTGTTTGAGTAGGGCGCGTGAGTGCGCTCTTACGCCCACCCAGGCCCCCCACCCAAGATGTTGTTTTTAGGTTCCTGCCCGGGGGCGGAGTACATGAGAGACAGAGCAAGTTGCTAAGGGAAAAGGGATTGGAGAAGGAATGTGAAGGAATCGCCCATGCCTTCTGTTAAGGACCCCCCCCCCCCCCNGGGTGATTTCAGAAAGCTATGGAAAACGGAAATCTGGATGTCCGGACTGGGAATCAAACCCGGGTCCTCAATAATGCGAGTCCGTTGAGACACCATCGCTGTATTGTAGAACCAGTTTAAGTAGCCTAGGCCACCCCGAAATTATTTCGTTAAATTCGCCTACCTATTGCGAAAAATCGTCGTCTCTATTCGTCAGGTTATTTGGACACTGCGCTTTTGTGACTCGTGAGCAGACAGACACATAAGACGAGGAATCATAATAAATAAAACTGAGGTAAAGGGTTTTTGAAATACGACTATTCCCGTGAGATTTTCGTGTAAATAAGTTGTCACTATCATTCAGAAACACGAAACGCATTCAACAGCAACGTACAGTTCATCAGCAGATGTGCGCATTGCCGTCAAATGCGTGTGCACACAAAGTAAAAAAAAAACCTTTTTTACTTGCCACAAACATTTGCGAAGTATTTGCCAAGATTTTATTGTCACTCTGCAGCTGAAACATTATATATTTACAAGCATTATTTTAGAAAACATCCAAAACTGTTTATGTATCTCAATGCTTATTTATAAACGTGAATTTTACAACACCTTATTGTTAAAATTAAACGTTACTTGTACACATTCCACAAAAAATTTTGTGAAATTTAATTTTCATTTATTTGTAGTGTCAACGAAAAATTTTGGCTACTATTTTTCAAAGAACGTCTTGTAAAAACACAAAAAAAAAAAAGAAAAATGTACAGTGCACGTGTTTGCTTCTGTACTCTCGTATGTGCTGTGACGGGGCGAGGAGATTGGGTTTGTTTGCGGTATCTCGAGTGGTGCGAAGATGAGTTTAGAAATATAACCGGTCATCGATATTCGATTTCGCAGGCGAGAGCTGATGTCCACAAAGGTATAGAGCGCGCTCGTCCGTGACTGTTCGTTTAGCTTGCTCCGTGCGGCTTGCAAACGCCGCTGATGACACTGCGGGTTAATTATTCACGTGGGCTGGGCTTGTCTGCTGGAAATATACATTAACTCCTCTGCCGAAACGCTCTGAGAGGGATTTTGAAAACCATCTCTCTCCCCCTCTATTCGCTTTCCTCCCCTTCTCTCCTACACTTTATCTGCGCCCCTACTGCGATGCCACAAGAGGAGGGAGTGAAATATTAATTTTATAAAAAATTATATACCTTTTTTCGGGAAAGCACAATAACTGTTCATGTCTCCACAAACTCCACTTCACGAAGGGCGCCTTTAACCCCTTTACGTACATGTCAATTTTTCTTCCCAGGTGTTGCAAACCAAGAGATCTTTGGTGTCAGCAGTACCTGAAAATTACATGCAATACCTGACATTTTGGAACTTACGGAAAGGCTTTCAGTAGATCCGTTACACAAGAAACAACCAATCATAAAATAGTTCGTGTGTCAGCAGTAACCAATAGTATTCCCCGCGAGAAAGCAGTACCCGGATTGAGGCTACCTTCTGGACCTTTGCAGCACCGACCATGATTTCACCCAAACATGGACGAGTATAATCGGGATAATAGGTTAAGACCCACTTTAATTTATGGTTTCAAGTGTTGCAAACAAAACAAATTTATGATGCGTGCTGTACTTAAGTCAGCACAACACCTGTTCCGTTGTCACAGCCAATGAGATGTAGGCGATATGTTTGGCTGCATTCACATTAACCAATTATGACCTGGAGCAGTGGGAAGGTTTGCAAATAATTTACCCACAGGTAGGATCATTGGTAGAGACCAGAAAAATTCGCGGATTCATTTCGGGATAAGCTAGAATTGAAACACATGTATCTCAGCGTTACTTCTGCAATTGGCTCACGACCTATTTGACACCTCCTCCAGGACTGTGAGCCAATAGTAAACGGGCAACAAAATGCAGTCCCCAATCGCGACATCTCACTGTGAAAGCAGGCAAAACCACTTGCCCCAGCCACGAGGCTCTGCCTCTAGAGGTTAGAGCCCTCTGTGAAAATGGCCTGGTACTCGATCTACCAGAATCAACCAGTTAAGGTTTATCAAGGGCAAATAAACGAGAGAAGGCAATTTATAAAGGCTTGTACACTGGGACTTAATTTAGACAAGGAAAGGGTTGTGTATTATCTTAATAGAGTTCTTGATCAAGGGACAGTATGGGACCAAATTCTGCCGCCAACGGTAGAAGAGACAAACTGGCTACGAAAACTCCTCCCATATATTTGGGGACAAGATTCAAAAGTTATAACCATGGTGGTTATTGAGGCTCTCCAGGGAAAGGAGAAGGGTGTGGGCGACACCCCCTCCCAACAGGAGAAAAAGACGGTGGAAATTGAACCATCTGGAACAGAAGAAACTACTAAGGAAGCCAGTCCCATGGATCAGGCATATGAGGAAATACAGAATGAAACGGCGAAAGCTGTTGAAGAGATCACGTCCTATGTCACGGATGACCGGAAGAAAGTAAGCAAGGAAGCTTCGAACTTCCTTCTCCCTCGGTTACTACACATGAAAGCGTGGTTAGACCTGCAACTACTGCGGAATGCAACATTGCAGGCGGAAAATAAGGGATTAGTGGAGAAGGTGACCCTCCTGGAAGGCATTGCTGCCAGAAGTCCAAAACCGATAAAGTCCATGGTGAAGCCTACTCTTAGCTTCTCTGACATTGTCAGAGAACAGAAGGAGACTCAGGATAAGCCGCAGGAAAGGACCAGAGGAGAGTGGCAGGTCGTCCAGGGGAGGCGCCTAACCGCGTGCAAGACTGTGTTGATTTACCCTAAAGAGGGTGATGGAAAACCAGATGAGGTTAGGGATAAGCTGAAGAGCTTTGACCCAGTAAAAGAGCACCTTAAGGTGAGAANAAGAGGGAGATGGAAAACCAGATGAGGTTAGGGATAAGCTGAAGAGCTTTGACCCAGTAAAAGAGCACCTCAAGGTGAGAAATCTCCGGTCTGTGGGAAAGGGTGGAATCCTACTCGAGGCGGAGGACGACGAGACGATAGTCAAGCTAAAGAACACTCAGCGTATGGAAGAACTTGGCTTAAGATGTGAAGAGCCAAAGAGGCGAGGTCCGAAGGTAATAGTGTTTGATGTACTGAGAGAGTACTACACTGAGCAATTTTTGGACACATTATGTGACCAGAACTTCTCAGTGCAACAGATTGGAAAAGAGGAGTTTAAGAAAAACTCCTCCATTAGATTTCGGACCGGACCTCGAAATGTAAAGGAAAAAGTGAATATCGTTCTCGAGACGACTCCTGCCTTGAGCAGAATGTTGGTAGAAGGTGAGCAATTATATATCGGCTTCCAGAGGTGCAGAGTGAAGGATTACCTAGTCCCAGTCAGATGCTTTAAGTGTCAAGGATACGGGCATGTTAAGGAGAGGTGCAAGTCTCCCCTTGTGTGCTCGTTCTGCGCTGAAGTGGGACATAAGTATTCGGAATGCACCAGGAAAGGGGATATCAAATGCTTCAACTCTCTGCGTGACAAAAGAAAAGATGTTGGACATAGGGTTGGTTCTCCGGACTGCCCTATACATCAGAAACAACTGGCCTTAGAACTCGACAGAACTCAGTATGTCTGAGCGTTGCGTGCCACTGTGCATAAGGCAAATCAACCTGCAGGGGCTGTAGTTCCGACAATGGAACTACATAGAGTTGGATTGGAACGAAAACTGGATCTGGTACTGATGCAGGAACCCTACCTGTATCAAGGGAAAGTGCCCTCTCTCCATGGACGTTTCGTCATGGCTGGCGATAACTCGAAGGCGGGGATCTGGATAAGGAATCATGATCTCAAATTTACTGCATTGACCTCCCTGTCTAATACACACCATGCTTGCCTGAAGTTGGAACTAGGAGGTGGGGAATGTGTGACCATTGTGTCGTCGTACTTCCCCCCTAAGGAACCATTGGAGAACCATCTTTTGCAGTGGAGCAGGATAATACAGGGAGTAACGGAGAAAGCCATTATCTACGGAGTATATCTCAATGCCAAGTCCGAGTTGTGGAATTCGCCAGTGACGGACGAACGTGGAGAAGAGGTGAACAATTACCTAGTTGAGAGCAATCTGCAGGTTGCTAACTCGCTTGGACATCAGGCGATATTTTGGTCATCAGCCCATGATACGGAAACGTATCTGGATGCAACAGTGGTAACGGCGTGCGCGCTTGGGCGTATTGGGGACTGGAGAGTCTCTGATGAAATTCAATCGGACCATAAGATGATTATGTTCACCTATTGATTGGATGAGCCCCTTGGGAAAAGGATTGAAAGACCAAGATACATTACGGCTAAGGCGAATTGGCCTCTCTTTGACAAAACCCTTGTCAAGGAAATGGAAGAATATCGGCAGATCTTGGACACGTCGGTGGACGTGAAAGCTGAAAGACTTGTGGGGGGTGTTATGCGGGCCTGTAGGGAAGCAATTCCCAGGGTGTTGCGTATCACTCCACACCATCCCTGGTGGGATGATGATCTTGAAACTTGCCGTCTAGGAGTCAAGAAGGCACGAAAGCTTTTCAAGAAAACCTATGAACCAGAACCAAGATCGCGGTATGTCCAGAGATACAATATGTTAAGAGCCGAGTATCGCAGAACGCTTCGTAAGAAGCGCCAGCAAGCTTNCACCAGCAAGCTTGGCGAGAACTGGTCACAGTTCAAGGAAACGAAAATCCTTGGGGGATTGTCTACCGGTTGGTGGCAAATAAGACAAAGAAATCTGAGGAGCTTCCGGCTCTTGAGAAGGATGGGCAGCTCTTGCAGTCCTCTGAAGATAATGCGAAACATCTCCTGGAGGTTCTCCTCCCGGATGATGAACAAATAGGTGAAAGTGAGTACCACAGGAACCTACGAGAAATGGCTGAGACCTTAAACGTTACAGAGGACATGTCTGCCTTCTCTCAAGAGGAGTTAGACAAAACTGTTCGTAAGATAAAGCTTAAGAAAGCACCAGGGCTTGATGGGCTCACTGCTGAAGTTCTCCTCCGGGCTTATCCGAGGATAAAACATGACATGCTGGCTCTTTTCAATTGCTGCCTAAAGAATGGTAGATTCCCGAAGACCTGGAAACGTGGATTATTGAAAGTAATCTACAAGGGACAAGGAAAGAATCCAACTCTTGCGAAGTCGTATCGGCCGATAACATTGTTGAGTGTTATGGGGAAGATGCTAGAGCGTCTAATTAACAAAAGGCTGATGGAATACTTGGACATAGTCCAAGGAATCCATGTAAGACAGTATGGCTTCGTAAGGGGGAAGAGCACTGAAAAGGCAATAATTGATATGGTAGATCAGGTAAAAGACTACCAGGAGAACTATGTGCTAGCAATATCATTGGATATCGCGGGGGCGTTCGATAACGCATGGTGGCCCCAGATCTTATGGCAGTTGAGACTCTTGGAATGCCCAGGGAACCTGTATGCGCTTATCAGGGACTTTCTTAATGAGAGAACCTGCGAGGTGCATGTGGGGGACTGTAGAGAGGGGAAAGAACTCTCTAAGGGCTGTCCTCAGGGGTCAGTATTGGGACCTGTTTTATGAAACATTGTCTTTGAGGGACTGCTGAGGCTTGAACTCCCCGAGGGTTGTGTGATCTATGGGTACGCGGACGATGGATTGATGCTTATACCAGCTTGGACACGTCGTGAGCTAGAGGAAAAGATAGTAACTGCACTTGAAGAAATACAAGTTTGGGCTAAGAATTTCAAGTTGAGATTTGCTAGTGACAAGATGCAGGCTATCCTCCTCAAGGGAAGTCTCAAGAGAAAACCGGTTATCAGATATGACGGCCGAGTAGTGAAGATGGTTAATCAAATGAAGTATCTAGGTGTTATCTTGGAGACCCGTCTGTCGTTCCAGAGTCATGTCAGCTACTCGGTGAACAAAGCTATAGTGCTGTTCCATCGTTTGAGAGCCGTTGCTCCTGCCAACTGGGGGCTTGGCTACCGCACATTAAATATAATGTACAAGGGAGTGTTTCTTGCTATAGTGACCTACGCCTGTGGTGTATGGTTTACTGAAGCTTCGAAAGTCCATGTAAAGCGCAAGCTCATCAGCGCTCAAAGAGCAGCACTTCTGGGAGTCACGAAGGCCTATCGGACGATATCAAATGACGCTCTGCAGGTGATTGCAGGTGAAGTCCCACTTGACCTACTGGTAAAGGAAAGGGGAGAAAATAGTAGGAAGAGGTGGAAAGGACTCCTCATTCCTGAGGATGCCAGAACAGTCAAGGAGAGAACCCTTGATGAGTGGCAGCATCGGTGGGACGCGTCAAGTAAGGGTCGTTTAACGCACGAGATTTTCCCGGACGTCCGGCTTAGGCTGCGGGCTTGGTGGCTGGTCATAGGCCACTACGTCTCGCAGTTTTTGTCGGGCCACGGGAATTCCAAGGCCAAATTGTCGTCCATGTGCCTGGTGGATGTCCCAGATTGTGTGGTGTGCGGTGTACCGGATACTTCCGCACACCTGTTCTTTGAATGTCCAAAGATCGAGGACCTACGGTCAGCATTCGAGGACTTACATGGACCAATACAGCTAAGACCAATGCTGAGGTCGAGAGAGCTGGCTTCTCATTTGCTGGCCTTCCTGACCGAAGCTGGGAAAAGGAACGAGAAATTTGATGTGTGGTGGCAGAGCACCAGTCTGAGCAGGTCATTGTTACTGTCAGTGGAACATCAGGATTCGTCGGAAGAAATATCTGACGAAGATGGGTGAACACCTCTTTCCCACAGTTATACTGAAGGAAATAGAACCGGAACAAGGAGAAATTGTACTGGATGTGACGGCTCTGGAAGCCCCAATACCGATTGTGAAGCAGACTCAGATCCCTCGTTTCGTTGGGTCTGTCCTGCACCTAACCGATTTGGACGAAATCAAAGAGGATCCATAAATGGATTCTTCAGCGCCAAGTGATGGATGGCCGTGTTCTTGGAACCCGGTCCTCTATGTGTGAGAGGGCTTTACATGGATGGGTACCAATATGTGTAAATTGGTGCGTGATCATAGGAGAAGGACTGTGCATGCTCTGAAGAAGGAACGTGTAACCGAGGAACCCTGCCCGGTAAAAGCACCTGAAGTAGTGGATGTGTTTGGATTGGAAAAGGAACGAGAGGTCGCTTTACTGAAGATGTTTGTTCGGCAGAGTGAATCGGTAGCACAAAAAGATAAAATAACGACCATTGATTGGCCTCCAATAAGAGCACTATAGATGCATGTGTACAGACCTGGCCTGTGGGTGCGAACCCAAAAGAACCGTGGGAGCTATACGGTGAGGTGATCCGTGGCTCCCAACTCTCTCGCCTAGGGGACGCGACCATCCTGATGGCTGCTGTAGCAAGACTGGTTAGATCAATGGAAGGTGGAGATAAGGTCCTTTTTCCGAAGATGGACTGTGTGGATAGACTGACCCTCGCCCAGGCCGGTCTTCCCACAGACGTCGAATCTCTCAGTAGCCTCTTGAAAGAATGCTACTGGAGGAGAGGGGAAAAATTCCTACCGGAGTTGATCTATAAGGATGCCGTCCGCACATACGGGAGGCGTACTTTTGACTACACGAAACCCTTTACCGGGTATAGTGTGGTCAGGTACTAGTCCTTCACTTCGGCGGCATTCCTTAAAAATTACTGGATGTGACTTACCTGATATTAACCTGTTTCCTGGATGAGACTTATGTTTTGTTTCAGGAAACTACCCGATGACGACCAGGCTTCTGGAATTGGATTGAGCAAAGGTAAAATGGAAGGAGCTTGCTCCTGGAATGGTAAGACTACGGTCAGAGTGAAAGATGTGTGTGAGCGGCCTTGGTCGAGGTGGCCTGTCCGGTTTAGCTGGCTTGTCCTGCAAAGATCGTTCAGGCTTCCCTCGGCGTGGGCAATGAATGAGACGGATTCGATAGTCTGCAGAGTGGTTAGACTATGCTCCTTGCGACCGGTGGGCGAGGAGGCGGGGGACTGTTCTGGCTAACCGTCTGTCCCCCAATCCTAAGCTCAGTACACACTCGGTCGCACTGGGCCGTGAAAGTGTTAATGGGTTTTACCGCCATGCGTAATATGACGTGAAAGAAGGCAACGCGCAGTCGCGGTAGGAGTGAATGGTAATTAGCATACTTTTTGGCCCGCATGGCGGTTTTCTAAAACACAAAGTTCCCGGTGGTTCCTCGAGATGGAAAAGTGCCGATTTAGATCTTGTTTTGAGGGAGTTAACGTTAGACTAGAAAGTTAGTGCTCCTGGTATAACCTTAAATAGGTATCGGCCACCAGGAGGGGAGGTTGGAGAGGAAAGCGCCGGTTCCACCGGGAACTTTGTTAAAGCAGGCAGCCAATGAGTAGTTGATATCTCCTTGAGTGTGCAAACAAATATGGGGTATAGCCTAAAGGTCAATGAACCCGCGAATTTTTCCGGTCTCTAATCATTGGTAATTAAGCTTCGCGGTGTACAGTAGAGGTCAAAAATTACCTACACGTGCGTTATGAACAGAACTGTGTACGCTGGCTCTGAGTGTTTTGAGGCAGGTGATGGAGTTAAAACCATTAAATTCATTGCTCACGTGAAGCTCATGAACGTCTTCGCCCACAACTATGTCAGATCGAGCGGGCTAAGCTTGTGGCTTCATCAGGTTCTACGGAAAGAATACATCAGAAGGCCACTGATGTGTTGGGTAATCACAAGCGTTTTGTAGTTCTGTTGACATAAAAGTATATGACTTTCGGTTAAATCGGCTCTCACAACAAACAACCCTCCACTGCACCCCACCGCAGGCCCCACAAATCACGGTGAAGGTACTCTTGAACTTGGGTCCAATGTAAATGAATATGAAAAGTCCTTCTTTGAAATAAAAGTGGTAAGGGATATCGGTCACTTTGAGATTTGACCGGTGCTAAACAGTTTGACGTCTTCAGCGTCTATGGTCGAGATGGAGCAGCGAGATGATGTAGTGGCGAGAAGCAGGTGTAATCAAGTGATGCTTTACGTTTGGATCAGAGATACAAATAAAGAGAAAATTGAGATCGAGCAAGTAAAGCTTGTGTCGTGGAGGAAATGCACACATCAATCAGCTGGCCAAAAAAAAAAAGCAAGCTATCCTTTGGCCAGAAAAAGACGCACGCGATAGGAAATTAGGACTCTTTGCCTTTCTTGACAAGTTTTCATGTCAGACGTACAGTACCGCGGTAGAACAGCAACTACAACGAGAAAACTTCTGGGCAAAGAGAAAGCAGCAGTGATGGCGTCATGAGTAGAGACCTGAGAAATTCTCGAGTTCAATAACCTGTAGGCTATTCTCCATTGTCGTATGTAAAATCATGCAAATATCACAGTTCATTGGTTGCTTGTTGTATCAGCGGAAGACGATGATTCTGTCTGCGTTTTATTGTGTGTTTGTTATTGGCTCAGAGTTGTCCAGGAGGTGTAAACCTAACGGGTGGGCCAATAGAATAAGCAATACAAAGGTAAGGAGGTTTTAAATTCTAGCTTCTCCCGAATTGAAACTGCGAATTTTTCAGGTTTCTAGTTATGAGAAACGGAAGTGGCGTGCTTTGACGCGGTATATAAAGGTTGCTGCACTCGAAAGAACGTACGAGGCACACAACATACGTCATTTCCGGAAGTGAGACACTTTTCCACAGACACACTGACCTCTATCTGCCTTGGTGAGCTCACAGACTAATGCGCATGTGACACGATGTAAGTTTCCTTGGAATATTATTGCATGCAAGATTGCATGGCCGCTTGTATGGATCGTTCTATGGAAGATTTGACCAACTGCTGGTCTTTTTCACGGGCTTTTTCGTAATTGGTCTTATGCAAGTTTTTGGTGGAATGTTTCCTACGAGTTTGAAATTTTAGCTAATCAGATAAGGGTAGTGGTTTTTTAATTAACGGTACTTGCAATTTTTTAATTATATTTTGAGAAACAGCTACACTATCATTAAAAAACAATAAATATTAAACGAAAACCAATGAAATTGTTTACTGCTGCTATAACGTGATTGTGAAAATAATGATAAAAACTTCGTGGTTTGTTTAACAGAAATGTTCCAGTTACTACAACAA
Source organism: Clitarchus hookeri (assembly GCA_002778355.1). NCBI lineage: Eukaryota > Metazoa > Arthropoda > Insecta > Phasmatodea > Phasmatidae > Clitarchus > Clitarchus hookeri. The sequence continues at coordinate 58,832 of NQII01002822.1, read as the reverse complement.
TATGTTTCGGGCATGTGCATTAACGGATATTGCATTCCAAGGAAAATCGTAACAAATGCACTCGACTTTACTTTTGCGGCAGCAAGTACCACGTGACAGTTATCTCATAGAAACCTCCATAACTGCTTGCAAGCAGTCTCGGCTAGCAGGTGCCGTAGACGCTTCCACCAGAGCTCGTATGGGACATTGTACAAAGACACGCAGACTTGGAATATAATATTGTATGGCACGAACGCTGAAGTTAATAATAGGTAGGGGCAGTGATATTTCGCGAAAATATTTCAAGACAAGATACAGCCCAAAGCAGTATATGGTCATCCAGCTTCTTTAGTTGGCTAAAAAAAAATGTTCCGGTCCGTGTTAACCGTTTGACGAATCACGAAGGTTCAGTGTCGGAGTTACTTAGCCCTGAGGGGCTTGGTCAAAGACGGACACGGCACCAGCAGTCAACGGAGGTATAACAACAGCTGAGGTGTGTGTATAGTATTGAAGTCCACTGTGTGCTCCGATTTTTACGCGAAAAGTCACTGGCCCTAATAATGGGGAATTAATGTTAAAGAAATTCCTCCAAAATGCATCAGTTTTAAAGATAATCGTATCAAATAAAAAGTGTATTACATGACATTCCATTATGAATACTGGTTTGTCAATAAATCTTGCAATTTTCATGTTAAATATATTTGTATAGAATTTAACTTTTAAATTTATTTTTTACAAAAAAAATAGGAATGAATAAAATTTTTTTTACTTTTTTAACGTGACAGTAATTTCTAAAAACATTGTGCTGAAGAAAATATTTTTTTCAACAGTTATCTTCACAATTGAAGCATTGAGAAGCCATTTATTTAACACTGATTCCCCATTTAAACTTTGTGACTCCGGTAATTAATAAAATCAATTTTAGGTGATGTGATATTACTGACGAATATATACCTTGGGAATATATTTTTCATAATACTGTAGTGTCCTCTGGCTTCTACAACTGGCTGATAAACGTAACAGTTTGCATGCGAAGTGGAGTGGAAGAATTCGCACTGGCTAGCCAACCGGCGAATAAGCTACCAATACAGATAACGGCGAAACGCCTGGCAGACATGAACATACAATTCTGAAATATAATAAGCGCTATGGTATTTTTGAAGAAAAAACTTAACTTATGCTCTTTTTGCATCGTGTTCGGGGTTATACTTTATAAGGGTTAAGAACAGGCTCAGGGTAATGCATTGATCAGTGAAAGCTTGGCTTATTGGATACTTTGTTCAGCAGCATGCATTAGCGCTAAAAGCAACATCACCCACGTAAACACGTTAAGACCTTTTACCGACAACGTCAGATCTCGTGTGCGTGCAAATTACTGCGGGTCATCACAGGCGAGTGTGAACTTTCAGGCGTCTGATGTTTCAAGCGATCATTAAATTAAGCAACAAACAGTGTTTTACTTAACTGCACTTCAAACTGTCAACAGCACGCTCCCCGGAGGGAGGGGGGGCTGGGTTGGAGCTGGGCCGATCGTCGGGTTACCAACCTGCAATGGGTGTAAAGCGATGCGGAGGGGTAAAAATGCACTTGGTGAAAGCCTGTAGCAGATCCCGGTGTGTAGGGAGTGTATAGATTCAGTGCCCCATAGTTAGAGACCCCGAAAAATTCGTGAGTTCGTTGACCTTTAGGCTAGACTCCATATTTGTTTGCACAATCAAACAGATATCAACTGCTCATTGTCTGTCTGCTTTCATAGTGAGAGGTCGTGATTGGGACTGCATTTTATTGCCTGTTTACTATTGGCTCACCGTCCTGGAGGAGGTGTCAAAAAGGTCGTGAGCCTATTGCAGAAGTAACACTAAGATATGTGCGTTTCAATTCTAGCTTGTCCTGAAATGAATCCGCCAATTTTTCAGGTATCTACCCATAGTACCTAGGTGGGTAATCGTGACTACGGTAATGACTATCCTAGATCGGCCATCCGCCTGGTGAAGGAGTGAGGACGGTAGTGGGCTAGGGGCGGCCCCACCAGTGCACTGGCAATAAGCCACGGCGAGGTCATGTGCAGCTTTCCAGAGGCTGCATATGTTCTTTGTCTGCGGTGATGACCCGCGAGCCGAGTGCACAACCCCAGCTGAGACCTTCGGGTAGATCTCGGGGTGGCGGAGCTCCGCAGGAGGGTCTGTCTGGCGTCCTGGAGGAGTTGGGCTGCTCTGGATGAAAACTCAGTGTGCGCGGTATAGTCGTGGGGACCCAGGGGTTCGGTGTGAAGCCCCGGCAATTGGCCGTGCCGATCGTGGGTCGGACTCTTGGGTGGCATTGGTTGAATCTCCCGCTGGGAGGAGGCCTGGAGGCGGGCATTTGCCTGGAGGGCTGCAACGGCGGCAGGCACGTGCGGCCTAAGTAGCCGAGGTGAAAGATGGCATTCCCTCCCACCTAACCTCCAGGACACACAGTGCTGGGTTTGGTGATGGGCTCTTGTCGCTCGAGTAACCTTTGGAGAATCAAAGCGCCGTGTCGCCGGACCCAGTTTCGAAGGGTTGATGCTCGCTAATGAAGAGACGACGGTCTGGTCCGCCTAGTAAGAGGACTCGTTCACAAAGCGCGTTCGTAGAGTTCGGATAGTCCTCGGCCCCATCAGAGAGAATGGCTACAGGGAGTGATATATTGGAGAGGACTGCATCTGGATATAGGAAGAATAATTGCCGATAAAGATCTACACCAGTTATGGAGTATTTTTGCTACAAAATTAGTCAAAAGACTACAAGAACATATCCATTGGCAGTAGGCAAATTCTGATGACCCATGAAGTGGTACTTGGGTAAAAGCTTCAATGTATCAATTCGGAGTATCGCTGATTGGCAAAGACAGGTTTTACTGAGAAAACCGGCAGAAAGAAGGCACTCGAAGACCAGAAGAGGAGAAAGTGCGGCGCACTGTATTACTCATCCGAGCACAGTTACTGTGCGGAAGGATGGAAGGTGTGCTGGCCTTCGGACCGCGAAACCTGTCAACATCCAGCGAACACACGCATCGACTGAGAAAACAGCATTTACCAGGCAAAGAAAACTATTTCATCATCAACACATCAGCAATATACACAATCCGTATGCTCCACGTGCGTGTAGATTTTCCACAGGAAGTGGCCAGCACTCTAAACAACGCTCAATAAAACAAAGCTCAATACTCACGCTTAGAGATGACAGTTTATCGCGGGAAAAGTCGACTGTTTAATAGGATTCAACATACTGTACAAATGCCCGACAGTTTTCTTTCCTTATTGGCTGTCATGCATGTATGAAGCTACTACTCCATTTCACTGTGGCAATGAGGATTCTGATACTACAAGGCAGAACGTTCGGGATTGGTCTGCAAACAACATAGCTGAGTCAAAACCTTATCCATCGAATCATGAGAGAATAAACTAGCTCGAGGGTTATAACTAGGGCCAGTGACTTTTCGCGTAAAAATCGGAGCGCACAGTAGACTTCAATACTATATACACACCTCATCCGTTGTTATACCTCCATTGGCTGCCGGTGCCGTGTCCGTCTTTGACCAAGCCACTCACGACTAAGTAACTCCGACACTGAACCTTCGTGATTCGTGCGCAAACGGTTAACCCGGGCCAGAACATGTTTTAGCCAATCAAAGAAGCTGGACGACCCTACAGTGCTTTGTACTGTATCTTGTCTTGAAATCTTTTCGCGAAATATCACTGCCCCTAGTTATAGATAGAGCTAATACTTTTTCGCGAAAAAATATGAGTACACGCTAGACTTCAACACTATAAGCACCCAATAACAGTTTTCCTATTGCCATTGGTTGCTGTATGTTTGAGAAGGAGTTTTCATATTTTACCGGACCACTCAGAATGTGGCAACATTGGCACGACACTCCTACATGATTCGTGTGCAGTCAGCTAACATGTGTCATAAAGTAATTCAGCCAATTAAGATACGTAAACGACACTACAGTGTTTTGAAATACAACTTGTCTTGAAATCTATTCGCGAAAATTTACTACCCCTGGTGTTGATTTTATTAATTTTAGTGATGAAGTCACTTAACACTAATTACAACACAAAAAACACTGTTTACAACAGTTCATACGAAAAAAGTTAAAAAAATTTTATTTAACATTTTTTTTATATGTATGGCTTGTTATTTGGTGATGACACATGTTACGCGGAAACCCATGGCATTAGTAAATTTTGTAATTTTTTTCGTCCTTACAACTTAATTAGTATGTGTTGTTATGGCTGCAGCAATACAGGAAAAGTTTGAATATGACATAAAATTATTTAAAACATATGAAGTGCAATTTTTTTTTTATATTTGAGGAAAATGTCATTACATATAATGTGTACACGTTCAACAATGTTTGGTAAAAAAAAAATATTTTTTTGGGGTTCAGCGCCCTTATAGAAGATACTAGCTCTGCCCGCGGCTCCGCTCGCGTGGACTACACAATTATTGTTTAGAATTTTTTTTTTTAATAAAGTTTAATTTTATTGAGTGTAATCTTCTATACCCTATACATATTATAAAACTCAACGTCTCCGTGAATTAAATGGTAAAAACATGTATTAGTATTTCTCTGTTATAGATAGATATATGCTACCGCGGAGTTTTTTTTTTATGTCTTTTTATTCTACACATATCTTTACTACATGATGTTGTTTCATCTTTTTTGGTTAAGACAGAGTATTGCAAGATAGGGCGCTGGCGGCAAACTTTTTTCCAACTTGATTTACTATTATCGTTTGTAAATTTTTTTTAATATTTTCTCGCGATAAAAAGTAGCCAATATCACCTTTCAGCCCTCCAACTATTTCTGTGGAAGAAATTACGTCGATCTGTTGCTTGGTTCCGACGTTGCATTTTTATTCCGTTTGTGTATTTTTAATTTTCCAATAAGAATTTCCCTGAGGGAATTATATATTTTCTCGAGATCAAAAGTAGCCTATGTCACTTCCCGGCCCTCCAACTATCTCTGTGCAAAAAATCACGTCGATCCGTTGCTCCGTTCCGACTTGAAAAAGGACAAACAAACAAACAAACAAACACACTTTCGCATTTATAATATTAGTTAGGATGTTGGCTCAACATTTTTTCGCTATTTTCCATCATCTCTACTCATGCTACTACACTTTGAGGCTAATATCTGGCACAGAAAGGTTAGTAATAATATTGGCGTGTGGGGAGTGCACCCAGGGCAAGGTGACACCCTCCGAGCGACGGTCTTTCCAGCTGGGACCCATAGGTGACCGTCATCCCCGGGCATGACAGAAATGAAACCCTAGAATGGAGCGGCGCTGGAATGCAAGGGCGGGGGAAACGGTAGTACCCCGCGAAAACCCACTGGCAAGCGGCATCGTCCAGCACGATTCCCACATGCGAAAATCCGGGAGTGAAGCCGCTGGGGATCGAACCCGGATCGCCGTGGTGGGAGGCGAGCGCCCTGGACACTACGCCACCGCTGCTCCAGAGAAGGTTGGTATACAGAGGTGGAAATGACTGATAGGCTGCGCGAGGCTCTGAAAATGGGAATTGTGTTTGATTGGCTACTGCGTGCTGTGAAAGGTTCTCTACTGGCTGTGCTGGCCGCTGGAAGGCAGGATGCCATGCGCTGGTTGGCGAACAGCGTCCCGACATGTTGCTGGCTAGTGCCACCATCTTGCTGGCGTGTGTGACTGCAGCTCACGAAACAAGCTGCTGTTACACCTCTGTCCTCCCAAGTACTCTGTGATACAAAGTGCATCCGAGCGTAGTGGGTGAGTGGAGTGATTAGATTTAGGGCGGCTCCTAACATCGAGGTCTTGAGAGCCGACGAGGATGAAGAGAGGTACGGAGTAGCACCAGAATGCAAGGGCGGGGTAAAACTGGAGAGCCCCGAGAAAACCCGCTGACCAGCGGCATCGTTCGGCACGATTCCCACGTGCGAAAATCGGGGAACCACCCCGCCGGGAATCGAACCTAGTTCGCCATCATGGAGGAGAGTAGTCTGACCACTAAACCACCGCGGCCCCTCCAGAGCCAAAGGATAGGGCTGACCAAAGGAGAGGGAAACAGTGAAACATCCAGACTTCAGTTATTTTTATTTTTATTTCTGACAAACTTGTCGGGAAAGATAAAAGGTTTTGGGTGTGGGGTGGTGGGAAGTCATCAGATTTTCTCAGGGTATGGAATTTACCAGGGAATATTTTCGAAATTGGCCTTAATAACAGCTTTTGGAGTTTATTCAGGGCTTCTGCAAATAACATATAAATAGGGGCAGTGATATTTCGCGAAAATATGTCGTGACAAGATACACTCCAAAGCACTGTAGTGTCGTCTAAATTCTTTGATTGGCTAAAAAATGTTATGTCCCGTGCTAACCGTTTGCGCACGAATCAGGAAGGTTCAGTGTCGGAGTTACTTAGTCCTGAGTGGCTTGGTCAAAGACGGACACGACACCAGCAGCCAATGGAGGTATAACAACAGCTGAGGTGTGTATATAGTATAGAAGTCTACTGCGTGCTCTGATATTTGCACGAAAAGTCACTGGTAGAGACCTGAAAAATTCGCTGTTTCATTTCAGGACAAGCTAGAATTCCAAACCTCGTACGTTTGTATTGCTTATTCTATTGGTCCACCCGTTAGTTAACACCTCCTGAACAACTCTGAGCCAATAACAAACACACAATAAAATGCAGACCGAATCACCGTCTTGCGATAATACAACAAACAACCAATTAACAGTGATATTTGCACGATTTTACATACGACAATGGAGAATAGCCTACAAGGTCATTGAACTCGCGAATTTTTCACGTCTCTGGTCACTGACCCTACATATAAATAGCGCCACCTGTTTTGCGGAAAGATTTCACGAATGCTTATACTCCAGAACATCCGTGATTGGTTGGTTTTAGCTCTCACGCATTGCTGGTGTCCACCCGTGTATCACGGCCTCTCTGTGTTGGAGTTATCCTAACTGTGATTGGCCCAGTCAGGTAAGAAACCGTATGCCATGGGTAGGGCCAGAGACTTTTCGCGTAAAGAATCGGAGCGCACAGTAGAATCCAATACTATATACACACCTCAGCTGTTGTTGTACCTCTATTGGCTGCTGGTGCCGTGTCCGTCTTTGACCAAGCCACTCAGGACTATGTAACTCCGACACTGAACCTTCGTGATTCGTGTTCAAACGGTTAACACGGGCCAGGACATTTTTTAGGCAATCAAAGATGCTTGACGACCCTACAGTTCTTTGGACTGTATCTTGTCTCGAAATCTTTTCGCGAAATATCACTGCCCCTAGGTACGGGACATTGGAGTATATCCTTCGCGTAAATATTTTTCCCGACAAGCAAGTGAACATACTTAAAAATTTAGCCAAATTCGACATTTCTTATTCATTGTTTGTTAGTTCTTTCTTTGCATTTCTCTTAAACCAAGGCTCTCAACTTCAGTCCTGTGGACTTGTAACCTCTGCTGTTAATTGCCTCCTTTATTGGTGCGTGTGTAAGGGACCTCCCGACCTTCGCCTTGTCCGCCCAAGTCCACAACTCGCGCGTGTGGGACCTGCGGAGGTGGTCCTGTCTTTTTACGACGAAATATACTTGCGAGTGCCTGGGCGTGGCCAGGTTCATCAAGGACGGAGATGTCGATGACACCATCCAGGCCAAGCGCGCGCGGTCCCGTGTGCGTTGTGCTGGAGGTCCGCACTTGGCCGGCACTGTACCTGCGCGAGCAACGAAGCCCGCAGAGCTGCCTCGGTGATTCGCCGACACTCCTTCTCCTCCACAGGTCGTGAACGATTCACGTCACCACACACACTCTTCGCGGTTAAGTGAGCACTTAACAGATCAACGTTTGGGAAATGTCACCGTCCCCACTTTCTTGCATTTTAACAGGCACACTGACCCGGCATGCAGAAAAGGTGCTAACGACGGAAATGGAAATAATTTGACGTCTTAAACCCCGAGTTTTAAATTGTCGGGCAAACGTTTGAACACTGAAATGATTTATTTCACTTTCTGTCTTTTAGTGCGTGTGTGCGCCTCGGAAAATGTTTTTACACCGCCTGTAATCTGGTTGGTCATTAACGATGTCCATTTGAAGAGCAGGCGCATTGCGAAGTGACATCGCAAAATTACTGGCGCAGTATTCTGTATGTAGGGTGTGTATTTTTATCTCATAATTTTCTCCTTCGCCGTGAGAAACCACGTAACTCCGTAACACCGGTGGCGCAAAATATTTTTGTGGTGGCTAGGTGTAAAAATTATTACATTTTTAATATATTTATTTTCCAATGTAAATTTTATGTGTGGTGAAATGGAGTAGAGTGGAGAGATTTGGACGACTCTTAACATCGTGGTGTTGAGAGCCGATGAGAGTGAAGCGAGGTGAAAATGGAGCAGCACCGGAATGCACGTGGCGGGGAAACGGGAGATCACCGAGGGAACCCGCCTACCAGCGGCATCGTCCGGCACGATTCCCAAATGAGTAGATACCGGAAAAATTCGCTAGTTCAATGACCTGCAGGCTAGACTCTAAAGTCTTATGTACAAATATGCCGATATTAAATGCACATTGGTTATCGGCTGTCACAGTGGAAGGCGGCGATTGGGCCAGCGTTCTCCAGGAGGTGTCAAACACCGTGTGCACCAAAAGCTAAAGTTATATCAACACACGTGTTTTAAATTATAGCATGTCTCAAAATGAATAAGCGAATTTTTGAGGTCGCTACAAATGAGAAAATCACGTAACTGCCCCGGCGTGAGCCGAACCCGGTTCGTCTCGGTGGGAGGCGACTAGTCTGACCACTACACCACTGCGGCCCCCTATATGGTGGAAGGATATACAATGTGCTTATAAGTAGATCTTAAAGCAAGGGTTTCAAAAGTGCTCAGTTTACCGTGAACACCCATATCGCCCAACAAAACTCCACAGCTTGTCGTCTGAGATGTGATGTCAAATTAAGCACAGCAAACATTAACATAGAAGTCATTTGTAGAGATCTGAGAAATTCGTGAGTTCAATGACCTGTAGGTTATGCTCCATTGTCGTGTGTAAAATCACGCAAATGTCAATGTTAATTGGTTGCGTGTCGTATTAGTGGGAGACGGTGACTAAGTCTGCATTTTATTGTGTGTTTATTATTGGCTCAGAGTTGTTCATGAGGTGTAAACTAGTGGGTGGGCCAATAGCCTACGCAATGCAAACGTACGAGGTTTTGAATTCTAGCTTGTCCCGAAAAGAAACCGCGAATTTTTCAGGTCTCTAGTAATTTGTAACATTTAAAAGTATAAATCAAAATGAGACTGAACGTGTTTAATGACATGAATAAATTTATCTTCGTGTTTAATTTACAGTACTACAGGAATTTCTACAGCGGCATCTTTAACAATCTACTACCACAAGGCACCTGTTTTTCAGGACGAGTTGTGCTCCAAAACACTTTATCTCGGTTCCACTTTCATGATTGGTTTATTTTAATTGTTACTTCTCTTAGCTCTATGCCAGCGAATCACGGACAAGTATAGGAGAAACTTAATTTTGTTTGGCCCACTCATCTAACAGACTGTCTTCTCGCGAAGACACGCGGTCAATGACCCAAGGAATGCTGCAATTTCGCAGTACGATAATGCAGTCTGACCTGCACGTGAATATTTCCTCGATAAAACGGGTGGCTCCTACTATCACTTGACATATTAAACTGCTCGGTGCAATTAACATAACACGAATCAATAAATTATTGTATAAATCAGTTAACTATTTAAAGATCATATAGTCCAGAACTCCACAACTGAGTTGACCAGTGGTATCAGTCTACAGTGAACTCCTCCCACTTTCGCCGAGACACATACGTAGGGTCAGTGACTTTTCGCGTAAAACTCGGAGCACACAGTAAACTTAAATACTATATATAAACCTCAACTGTTGTTATACCTCCATTGGCTGCTGGTGCCGTGTCTGTCTTTGACCAAGCCACTCAGGACTAAGTAACTCCGACACTGAACCTTCGTGATTCGTGCGCAAACGGTTAACACGGACCAGAACATTTTTTAGCCAATCAAAAAAGCTGGACGACCCTACAATGCTTTGGACTGTATCTTGTCTCGAAATCTTTTCGAGAAATATCACTGCCCCTATATAGTCGAGAATTCCACAGACAGAGTTGACCAGTGGTATCAGTCTATAGTGAACTCCTCCCACTTTCACCGTGTCACATCCATGGATCACAAACACGACATGCGCACATCTGGAAACACCCCCGACGACTAGAGGTCCTACCACAGCGCTTTTAAATTGTGTAATCAAGTTAGACTGCATACAAGTGTACGTAAGTTTCACGCGTGGCATTGGCGTGTAGGGCTTGCAGCAAACAGTGTGTACATATTCAGCTCTCTGGTGGCTTCATTCCGTGTGGCCGGGTGTAACAGGAGCAGCCAATGAGCGAGCGACCTCAGCTTGGGTGTGTATAGGACTGTGGAGTCTAGCTTTTTGTCGTCTGTGACTAGACACCTGAAAAATTCCCGAGTTCAATAACCTGTAGGCTATTCTCCATTGTCGTATGTAAAACCTTGCAAATATCACTGTTCATTGGTTGCTTGTTGTATTAGCGGAAGACGGTGATTCCGTCTGTATTTTATTGTGTGTTTGTTATTGGCTCAGAGTTGTCCAGGAGGTGTAAAACTAACGGGTGGGCCAATAGAATAAGCAATACAAACGTACGAGGTTTTGAATTCTAGCTTGTCCCGAAAAGAAACCGCGAATTTTTCAGGTCTCTACTTATGGCGCGAAATAGTATAGGGTCCTTACTGGCAGTCGCTTCGGCTCACAGGTGGCTGTTACTGTGACGCCATTAACCGCCGTAGATCGCCGGGTCTCAAGAAACCCTCGCCAGCAACCGTCATACAGTACATTCTAGTCCTGCTTGAGTTCTACTTCCAGGATATTCCTCCGCCCCGTGCAAACAAATCTTAACCAAGTGTATAAAATTACACCACAGAGACAATCCACCAAATTTGTGCGCTTACATTTTTATAATATTTCGCATGAAAGCTGTTGCTTGCTGTGCATTGCAGAAACGTATTCTATCTCTGTTTTATCCACATTAATTAAAAATGAAACATTGCAATTTACAGCTAACATAGAAGTTCAATTAACTATAAAATAAATTACATTCTGTTAACTTAAGTAAAAAAATCTTGCGATACATGACTTAGGAAACAACCAAACACGTCATAAATGGGGTGAATTTTCAGAGGTTTTATTTTTAAAAATGGGGCCGCGGTGGTGTAGTGGTTAGACTACTCACCTCCCACCTAGGCGAACCGGGTTCGATTCCTGGTGGGTTTGCCCCCCCGGATTTTCGCATGTGGCAATCGTGCCGGACGATGACGCTGGTCGGCGGGTTTCCTCGGGGATCTCCCGTTTCCCCCACCGTTGCTCACCTCACGTCATCCTTATCGGCTCTCAAGACCTCGCTCTTAAGTGTCGCCCAAATCTCTTCACTCACTCCTTTCGGCGGGGTGAAGGTGTTGATTACTTATTCTTTTGTGGCTGTACATAACATTAATTATCAAAGCCTGATATGTCTAAGCCATACGCGAAATGTTGCCTTAGTTAATGGGTTGCTGTGGAAATTTTTCTTTGATGCTGACAAATCAAGCAGGCGTTAAACAATTCCAAGTATGGAACACTCCATATATGTTATCGATTTACTACCTACCGGACACATTTGTTACTGACAGAGAAGGGGTTGTGCAGGGAATTAAGAATATAATTGGGGGATTGTCTCTACCATGCACGAAGGCATGCGTTTGTCAACACAACCGAGCTCAGGGCTCAGGAAAAATAAATTAGGTCATAATCCACGCATTTCCTAAATAAGCTCATATACACTTTAGCGTGGATGTGGGTTTACGTTTTTGATTGCAAGAGCGTTAATAGAACAATTTAGGTAAATGAGCTCGCAGTTCAGGTTCGCCGGAGTTCCCAGGAAGGCTACAATTAAACTGAGAGCACGTCGAAATTTCCACAGCGCTGTTACCGACAAAGCGCTGTGCGAATTACCCTTATCCGGAAACTGCAGAAAGCACCCACCGCGGGAAGTGCAACTAGGAAATCGGCACTCAGCTGGAACTGCTTGGAAGCATCGTCACAGATACTACGCCAGGGGCCAGATGACATAGTTAACCTCCGTTCATTTCGGAGATCTGCGTCAGCTCCAGTGGACACAAGCATTCTGCACGACGAAGTTTGATTCCAATGATGTAAGTGAATTGCAGTTTTTCTTCTCTGTTGTTCGAAATTGTTAGGCAGACGCCTTTTGTGTTCGGTGGAATCTGCTTTCTTTTGAAGATACCAAGTGCGATGGCGCTGTGGTAAAACAATTGACTCATCCTTCGTAAAGACCTGCAATGAAAGCCCACAGATTAAACTTCAAGCGTACGGATAAAATTTTCTATTACCTCTGAAGTAAACCGCTCAGGCAAACTCTAAAAAATGTGGTTTTTTTTTTCTAAATTTTACTATATATTTTTTTCCTTTTTGACAGGAGCCACGGAGGCTAAGCGGTTAGACTGCTCGCCTCCCACCAAGGTGAACCGGCCTCAATCCTCGGCCGGGTCTCTCCCGGATTTTCGCAAGAATGAATCGTGCCGGACGATGCCGCTGGTCGGCGGCTTTACTTNCCGCCCTTGCAATCCGGCGCTGCTCCATTCTCACCTCACGTCACCTTCGTGGTATCTTAAGACCTCGTCGGTAAGAGTCACTTAGTCCAAAGCTGCCCCGGGCGTGTCCGAACAATATGTAATCGAATGACAAACGCAGCATAAAATCACTAGTCTTTGAAGTCTAGTCCGTCTTGGAATATTAACGCAAATTTTGCACGAGACTACGTGTTTTATAAAAGTAAAACTTTGCGGCATTACAATTTCAGATTTTTTATGTAGTACTTCATTCACAGAAAGTTGGAAAATTTGATACGTAACTCTGCATTCTAAAGTAACCAAATCGTATATCCGGGCAGTTAACGTCTAAGACTAAAGTAAAATATATTTATTGACCATTCTTCTAAATGAGAGGGCTTTCAAAAGTGCTCACTATACCGCAAACAGCATATACATGTATGGAAGCAGATTTGGTGTAAGTGACGATATCGTTTATTTTACTTTGTCTTATTAAGGCCGGTTCAAAAACTTGTAATTACGCTCTGAGCATTTCTAGAAAATCCTGTTTTAGAAGCGAAACCAACTTTATTCGTGGAAAGGAGTGTCGCTTGAAAGCTTCTCTCGGTGGCGCGGGAGTGGCCGCGGTTTTGATACTCTCTTTGAAGTGAACAAACACTCTCGCAGAAGCTCTTCTTACATTTCATCTGTCCTCATTTCCGCCTCTCCGTGGAAAGCATCTTCCATTTCTGGTCGGCCACTCGAGACCTTAACTGGAGCTTTTTAAAAAGCGGGCGACCAACTACTACATGCATTTCTTCTTTCAAGGGTTGCTGGAAACATGTCAAAGCTGCGCTCATGTTGGTCTTTCCGCGCATTGCGTGGCTGCGTGGACGCGTGTGTGGTTGTGGTACTATATCTGTACCGCGTTTTGCATTCCTTGTCTGAAAGGGGTATCTCGCCTGATGTACGGTGGGAGGAAAGGAATTTAGTACTCGGCCGATGAAACTACGGAATGTGCTCATTTGTTTGTAACGCAGTGGAATCTGTCCTCCGAACTAAAGGTAATGCGAATTTTGCGTGCACCTACCGATAATATACAAATTCGTAGAGACCTAAAAAAATTCGCGAGTTCAACGACCTGTACGCTATTCTCCATTGTCGTGTGTAAAATCATGCAAATTTCACTTCTCATTGGTTGCTTGTTGTGTTAGCGGAAGACTGTGATTCTGTCTGCATTTCATTGTGTGTTTTATATTGGCTCAGAGTTGTCCAGGAGGTGTAAACTAACGGGTGGACCAATAGAATAAGCAATTCAAACGTGCGAGGTTTTGAATTCTAGCTTGTCCCGAAATGAAACTGCGAATTTTTCAGGTCTCTACAAATTCGTGTTCTAATGTGTGTGTAAATCTTATATTTCAGTAGCCCTAAATTTACGTATTACGCTCTCAATACAACTGCAGTTCTTTGAACTTTTTAAATAATTCGCTAGCCAATTGGCTGTGGTTTTTTTGTCAATGGTGGAGTTCAAAAGGGCTCATTTTACCGTGAACAGACTTTAGGTAAATGTCTTCTCACAAAGATACGCTGTGCAATTATTATTATTTATTTATTGCCGGCTAAGTTAATGCTTTCGCCTTTTCTAACACTTCACTTACATCAATGTGTTACAAACCCACAATTGCACATCCGAGTTATCTATCATAAAAACCCATAAATTATAAAAATGTTGCACTAAAAACCATTAAAAATATTATTTACATTACAGTAAAGTACAGAGGATAAAAAAATAAAAATTAAAACTAAGAACACAGTGCCCAACAGTAACTCGAATGCACTAAAAAGAAAAATTCTCTGTCACTGAAAACATTTGTCATTGTATTATTACCTGAAATGAACAAAACATTATATGAACTGCTTACTTATAGTGCATTTGTATAACCTGTCTAAACATTTGAATACCTTTGTGAAGGGGAAGGAACTGTTGCTTGCTCTGCATGTTTGCAAGTTTACTGCATGTTCTTAATGAAACCAAGGATCGGCGTTAGTTCTTCCTTTCTTTCTTCTCTTCCCCGTTTATGTTATGAGAATTATTTTAAACTAGGCAATAACAACACACCTATTTTATCACTGTTTTTATTCGTATTATGTATAAATTAAATACTATAACTTCAAGACAGTCCACCGAAAATAAGTTGAAAGGAAATGATGTTTTTCCTTTTGGTAAATAACAACACAGAAAGAATCAAAATTACAGCCATATTAATAAAGATCAATTTTAAAACACGTAGATGATAAATGTTAATCTGTAGAATGTGCACCTATTTACACTCTTTAGCGTGATACTCGAAGAAACTTGTGAAAAATCCTTACAGTATACCTAAGTAAAACAAAAATCACGATAATAATAAGAGAGAGAGGGTGGATCACATTAATTTAACGAAAGGGGCCACGGTGCCTGAGCGGTTAGACTGCTCGCTACCCACCAAGGCGAATCGGGTTCAATTTCCCCCCCCCCCNCCACTCTCCGGCCATTTAACATCGGATTTTCGCAAGTGGGAATCGTGCCGGACGATGCCGCTGGTCGGCGGGTTTTCTCTGGGATCTCCCGTTTCTACCGCCCTTGCGTTCCGGCGCTGCTCCATGCCCACCTCACTTCACCCTCGTTGGCTCTCAAGACCTCGATGTTAAGGAGCCACCCAAAATTTCTCCACTCCACTCCGTTCAAGCAGATGAAGGTTCAGTACACAGACGACTGTGGAGTCTAGACACAGGTCGTGAAACCTGCGAAGTGTTCATATCCGTATTTAGAAGTTGTAATTTGTAATTTTTTGTTGCGAACCTATTCTTTGTTGTTGTGGGATGAGGATGGAAGCACGACGATACACAGCGTGGTTTCAGGAACCAAGCACTAACAGTCAAAAGAGCGCCCTCGCGCTGCTGAGACTGCTGTAAGAAACAATACAACAATAGCAGTATTGTAACTGCACCTCCAGGGATAAAAACAAGAGCAGCTCACTCTCCTCTGTTCTTCATTCTCCCTCTAGCCACTTTTCTTTCTCTGCCTCTATTCGTAGATTGTTATATTTACGACCACAGCTCGAGCTGCCACAATGCATCTCTGTTAGAGAACTTTTTTTTTTCTTTTCTGAATAACAGCAAACAACCTTGATCCTGTTTATGAAAACTGAAAACATTTGGCTGGCTTATTTTATTTTCTTCTTCGAAATAGAACGTTCACTTCCACTTATCGAGATTTAAATCGCAGCGTTTTTAACCACTGGGTTAGCAGTAACACAAGGCACTAGCTCAATTGTTTATTTGTGGTGTGAGTCGCGTGATAAAAATGAGAGTCAAGATGCCATTTTGGGAAATCGACGACGCAGTCATGTAAAATGTTTCGTGATTGGCTATTTGCAAAATGTTGAACCTTAAGTGACCAATAAGAATAAAATACACAAATAAGAAAAAATTATATTTCAAAAATTACCATTAAAATTAATAATGAATCTTTAATATTTTATATTATTTTTAAAGTGCCGAAAATATTATTTATATATACACTGAGGCTCATTACGGTCGGAAACGACTGACAGAATAAAATTCGTATGTTAACACGACAACCTTCGCTTCGGCAACGTCCATTCATTTCCGTAAGAAGGCAATTTTTTTTTTTTAAATTTTTCTCTGTTTTATATACTGTCGTTATTATTTGTCGTGATTTCTCGCACAGTACCCTTCGTTGATGGGGAAATGCTTTTAATTTTCAGTAAAAGTCATAAGATGTTCGCACAACTTTCTGCCAGTGGCTGCTGTTTCCATTGATTTTCCACATTTGACCTGCTCACTCGTGTTATGTAAGTTTGGCTCTTAACAGCAGTGTTACCCGTGGGGTATTGTACGGGATTCCCCATATCCAGAGGCTGAAGTAATTTTCCCACGTGGACATAGGACTGAATATTAATAAACACAGTGTCAGTAATTGTCTACTATGATGTCATAACCTAATTGCAGAATATTTTTAAGACTACTAAATAATGAAAAACTACTACTTCAAACCACAAAACTGGGTAAATAAAAATTTTCTATTTGCAATTCTTATTTTTCTGTTGTATATATTTATAAAAAATATTTATCAATGTATAGTGCAACTTTTTGCACATAACCGATACTTTTTACAACGGTTTATTAACGATAATTTCCCTTAATCATTTCCTTAGGACCATATGTCGGATGTGGAACTGTCGGAAGTAACGCCTATTGGCTATCTCCCCGATGGTAAACAGCGGTGACTGGGCCAAGTCTATCCTCCGCATGACGCCAGCCACACAGGATGTTCCAGAGAAGGGAACTGAAGGCCGGTGGGTGGACACTATGACGGTAGTGAGGACCCAGGAAGAGGCAACACTAAGCGGTTGGCGACTCTACACTACGAGAGGTGGGCACCTCATCTGGGAGTGTCAGCCTGGTGTATGATGAAAGAGATAGACCAGCTCCTCTCTCCCACACCTACCTCGCATACCTTACTTAGGAGTGTGCTGCATATCTGGCACTACTCTACTAGTCTCTCTGCAATAACATACTAGTCTCTCTATAATAACATACTAGTGTTTCTGTAATAACATACTAGTCTATATCTAATAACATACTAGTCTCTCTGTAAGAACACACTAGTCTCACTGTAATAACATACTAGTCTCTCTGCAATAACATACTAGTCCCTCTGTAATAACACACTAGTGTATCTGTAATAACATACTAGTATCTATGTAATAACACACTAGTCTCGCTGTAATAACATACTAGTCTCTCTGCAATAACATACTAGTCTCTGTAATAACAAACTAGTATATCTGTAATAACATACTAGTCTCTCTGTAATAACACACTAGTCTCCCTGTAATAACATACTAGTCTTTCTGTAATAACATACTAGTCTCTCTGTAAGAACATACTAGTCTCTGTAATAACACAATAGTGTCTCTGTAATAACCACTGCAAATATATTATTTCACCTGCAAATAGTAATGTCATTGGANCCACTGCAAATATATTATTTCACCTGCAAATAGTAATGTCATTGGACGGCCTTCGACTTTTTTAAAATAATTGTTATAAAGGAATTAATTAATTGTGGTATAAGAATGACTTGATAAATTACAATTAACAATAAAATTGACTATTAACAATG
This sequence comes from Clitarchus hookeri, assembly GCA_002778355.1. Lineage (NCBI taxonomy): Eukaryota > Metazoa > Arthropoda > Insecta > Phasmatodea > Phasmatidae > Clitarchus > Clitarchus hookeri. The sequence continues at coordinate 40,998 of NQII01002822.1, read as the reverse complement.
AAAATTATATAACAATGACTTGGTAAATGTAAAATTGCTTGGAATATCACATATTGAGGACACGAGGCATTGCAGAAAGTGACGCCTGTTTTTGACGCATGTTGCCAAAGTAAACATAGTAATTTTTTTATTCGATTTGTGTTCAAAACAGAGCTTATTAAAAGAGCATTAAAAAGAAAAATTTATTGTCGATACCTGAAAAAAGATACTGATTTCGATAAAATATCGTCGAAGTATATATATTATAAATATATTTTTATATATTAAAATAAAAAACTATTTTAAAACTTGACAATTTCCTTATTAAGGGTTGCCCTTCAAGATTTCGGAGCGCGGTCAGAAGACGCGAAAGGAAACGTTTGGAAACCAAATAAAACCGGACGCCTGTGACAGCCAGTTTATCGGCAAAATTTGAACTTACTATAAAATTTATTTTAATAAATATTCCATTTTAATGCCATGCCTTTAAAATGTCATCAAATAGATACTTTTATTTTTAAAAATGGAAATCGTAATGTTTTAACACTCTGAGTGCGGTACAGATTTACTGTCAATCAAGACAATCTAGAAGTGAGACTCCTGTATTCATGACTGCGTCGCAATCACTTATGATGTTCTCTGTATTCCCATTTACAACCGTCAAATTGGTCCATACAATAAACAACTTCCACTACTGGCTGTCTCTCTGCCAATATAATGCCGAGTCAAAAGTGTCCCAACGAATTCTTCTTTCCTGTGCGCAATAATGTACAATACCTCCTGTTCATTTCAGCAATCTACACTTTGAGTGTTTCTGACGTAATATTACTCTGCGTAGAACCAGACGTAAAGTGCAGGCGACGTAATATTTCCTCGCCCGTGTCTGTAAAGAATGCTCATGTCGAAATATCACGGCAAACTCCAGCTAAATTCAGAACACGTAATATTACGTCTGCGGCACTCGAATTGTTAAAAGACATCGCATTTCTACAAATAGGGGAATACAACTTTTCATAATTTGCCACTGTTTTAAATAGTTTTCTCTCGAATTACGGAAAAAACGCTGGCAAATAACAATTTACCAGGTATCTTAGTACAATTACGGGCACCTGGTTGCCCAAATAACGGGCATTTAATCTATTTTCTCAAAACTTTCCGTAAATTTGCTACTATATTTTTGTATAATTCTCGTTTATAAAAAATAGAGATTATGAAAAAAAAACTAATTTTATTTATATGGCTGTTCATATGACCCAATTAGCTCAGTTTAAGGCTCCTTGATTTCATTCATGGTATAGTCCTATGATTAACACAATAATAAATGTGATTTATGTTATTATTCATTGATTTATTTCTTATATTATTATTGTCGGTATTATATGTAATAAAAGTGCAATTTCAATATCAAAAATTAAGAAAATTACTGCAATTAGAAATTTTTTTAATGAGAATGGAATTCGTGATAAGGATTTAGGGTCAAATCCACATTAAAATTTATACATGCATAACAAGATTTTTTTTTTTTTTTAACACCTAGAACATGTCAGGCAACACTAAAATTTAAAATTGCTCTACCTCTAAAAATAAATCACGTAGGTATGGTTTGTATGGTTGTATGGTAGGTAAGATATGTAAGATCTTACGAGAGTTTCACAGAATATCAGTGCTATGTATCATCATATAAAAAAATTATGGTTTTATAACAACTGAAATTAACGTTACATATTTTAGTGCCTTTTTAAAGATGCAGTGATATTTGATTGGAAGACAGTCGACTCGGTAGTCCATTGGCTGTCAGCCCGCCAGTAATAAACTTCATTCAGCACAGTAAGTGTGTGTCACGTGTGGTGCTAGCTAATACGACTGTGGTAAGTAGGAACGCAGGGACCAGCAGAAATGTCGTTCCTATAAAGAAGGGTGTAAGAGAGACAATTCCAGTTCGGCTTTAATGTCAGTGAATGTGCGTGGAGTGCCGAGTTTTAAGAAGTTAGTTTTGGCGTGGGGTTTGAACTCGAGTCAGAATATCGTGGTCCGTTACTCTTGCCACTACACTACCACATCCGGAATCCTGACGACACAAGTGAGTGTTACCAGGTTGTTCGCGTGAAAATAAAGTGCGAAACTTTTTTTTTTTTTCAGTTTCTCGTATGTTTGAGAGTTTTTGCGTGCTCGTTGTAAACGGTCGTTATCCTTGAAACAACAGGTTTAAGCGGCTTGAATAACTATACCGTCGCAGGAAAGTGGATTTCCCCGTTACAGGCGCGAAGGACGCTTCGCGTAGCTTCGGAATTGTTCGTTCCTGAAACCCGAAGCTGTTGGATACATGGAGAAGTTCCGTGTGTTCTACGTAAGGAGCTGAGCTCTGTTTTGTGGCAATGCGGAGCGCGTTTTCGTGTGTTAAGTGGTTATTTCCGTAAACAAATTCTATGAATGTACGTAAGTTGTGGACAATGTAAAGCATACACTGCAGTCAGTGTTCTCGTTAAAATATCTGCAGTTATGGGTAGGGGCAGTGATATTTCGCGAAAAGATTTCGAGACAAGGTACAGTCCAAAGCACTGTTGGGTCATCCAGCTACTTTGATTGGTTAAAAAAAAATTCTCTGACACGTGTTGACCGTCTGCGCACGAATCACGAAGGTTCAGCGTCGGAGTTACTTAGTCCTGAGTGGCTTGGTCGAAGACGGACATGGCACCAGCAGCCAATGGAGGTGTTACAACAGCTGAAGTGTGTATATAGTGTTGAAGTCTACTGTGTGCTCCGATTTTTACGCGAAAAGTAACTGGCCCCTACCTATGCATTATTTGTGTTTATTTTCGTAACAGCTTCTCATAGTTTATTTTGTGTTTTTCAACGGTACATTTACGCGGCAAATTTTTATATTGCATAATTAATTCACTGGCTGTGTTTTTAGGGGGTTTTTCTGCCTCTGGCACTACCCCTACACAACCAGTGTCTATATTTAATAGATTCTTCCTGACCCTCGGGTGTCTCTTCTAGATCCTCATTTACAACACTTTATTATTTCCTGTTTTACGATGTCGTTTATAATAAGTATGTTACTACTAATTTAATAAAGTGATAGTGAAAAAGAAGAAAAATGTCTACTATCATTCATCTTCCCATTAATGCAATTGTTTTGGTTACACTGTAGTTTTCTCGAGACATTTCCAGAATAATAAAATATAATGCCAGATGCAGTAAAACTTATTCCTTGATATTTTTAAAATTATGTACAAAAAAATACAGATGGAGTTTGTCAATANTTTTTTTTTTTCGTTTTAGATTTTGTTTAAATATGCAATTTTTGCGAAATCGATTATTTAAAAATATTACATATCTAGGGCCAGTGATTTTTCGCAAATAAAAAATCGGAGCACGCAGTAGACTTCAAAACTATACATATACACCTCGGCTGTTGTCGTAACTCCATTGGTTGCACGTGTCGTTTCCGCATTTGACCGAGCCACTCAGGAGTACGTAACTCCGACACTGAGCCTTCGTGATTCGTGCACAAACAGTTAACACGGACCAGAACATGTTTCAGGCAATCAAAGCTGGACGACCTTACAGTGCTTTGAAGTGTATCTTGTCTCGAAATATTTTTCGCAAAATACCACAGCCCCTAAACAAATCCTATTAAAAAGATTTCTTGACTACTTAGATTTCAAAACACTTAATCAGATATTTAAGTTCGTTCATTTTCTTATTGTACGTCTTTGGGGCCCACCCGAGAAACACAGACGTCCAGTAATAATAACTTAATCCTCATTGGCCGGTCTAGTAAGAAAATGTCTTCTCACTAAGACATGCGGCCAATCAGCGAAGGAACGCTGCTGCAATGACGGTGGACTCTAGATATCTATTGAGTTAAGAATTTCATTCGACTCTATTAATTGATCGAGTTAATTCCGTAAACGTTATATACAAAATTATACATTACAATACGGAAGTATAACACAGCTCCAGAAACATCGAGACTATTTTTCTCTCTTCATTCTCACATTCGTTGCTGCGTCTTGTATTTTTGTTATCATATTTTCGTCTGTATTTCGAATGTGTTAAGATTCCTTCCCCGTTACGTACTTTAATTCTTGTATTTTTGCTCTGTTTGTTCGATGAATTTTCTTGATGTAGTACAGTCATTAGTTTTGTGGATGCAGTGGTGTGCGGCTGCATACTCTCGCACGCCAGTAACTCCACCAACGTATTGAATTCGGTACTATATTAATGCATTTTTTCGTGGTATAGCTATTGTAGTCTGCGCCAAACACTAATGTACTTTTAATTTGTTTTCTTGTTGTGTAATTTTACTCAATCCCGTTTCATTTTTGTTTAAATTTTTGACTGCTCGGTTACTCATTAGCGGATCTGTGTTCTTTTACATTTGTCTGTTAGGGTAGGTATTGTATTTTTTTTTTTTTTGTATTTTTTAAGGCAACATATGCAGAACGGGAAGTCCGAATAAACTCTGGGAGTAATTAAACCATGCCAGTTTCTTCAAACCACAAAAACAAAAGAAATATTCTAGTTAAAATGACGTTTTAGAAAAATAGAACAGCTTTAAAAGTACGTACGACATTTAAGTATTTATAGTATTACAACTCATTTATGTTCTATACTTATTTGTACATCTAATAATATCTGCGCACGAAACAAAATTCCTTCGTACAAACAAGTGTAGAACTTTCACCTTTGCTAATGACCATTACAACTACCCTCTTTGAGAGAAATTTTGTATTCCGTATCTTCACAACTTATTTTTCTTCTTTGTTTCTCAGATAATATATTATTTTATATGCAATAAGTAGGGCCAGTGACTTTTCGCGTAAAAATCTGAGCACACAGTAGACTTCAATACTTTATACACACCTCAGCTGCTTTGCACCTCCAAGGGCTGCTGGTGCCGTGTCCGTCTTTGACCAAGCCACAGTGCTTTGGACTGTATCTTGTCTCGAAATCTTTTCGGGAAATATCACCGCCCCTAGCAATAAGTAATACAATTCTAAGTTACTTGTGCTTAAATTTCATTAAGCCTATGCCTCGTATGACCTACAGAACTTTCAATGAAATAAATGGGATCAACAGGAAATTACTCATTGTTGTCTTAAGACAAATTTATTCCTAGGAACTTTAACGTCCGCTTCTGAAATCCCGGGGGCCAACACAAAACGATAAGGAAATACGTGTAAACTACAAATAGATAAAACGATATATTAAACACGACAACGTAATTGTTAGCGGTACAAAATTAATTCAGTGTTTTCATTTCTTCTGTACATTCTAGAGGAAGTGAAAAATCCGTCCCTCGAACTTTGGATTTAGGAAGAAACAAAACGAATACTTGTCTATTGGTCCAGTTGAAGGTTTCGCTCCCGTGAGCCAAAGGAAAATGCTTTTATGCCTGAAGAGGAAAGGAAAATGGAGCGAGAGTATTAAAGGAAAGCGCATAATTATTCCCTGCCTATAAATAAGTAACAATTGCGTTGCTGCTAAGAGATGGCAACACCTTTTCACAATCAACGGATTATTTGTTCCTTTGAAGTCCCCCTCTGAAAAGGGTTCTTTGTAATAAAAACGGAATTACAGCTATCGGGGTATTGCGAAGTTCGAAAATTTTTTTTGAAAGGTGTCAACCCTTTCCTGAAATAAATTAAAATAGCAATCACGAGTTCCATTCAAAGTACAAGTTTAGATGTGGTGGTGTTATAGTAAAAAGCTTGTTATTAACTTTTTTTCGGAATGAAATAAGCAACATATTCTCGAAATAATATACCGTACCTATCACATATAATAAATATTTGGCTCCGCGTTCTTTAAATAAAAATTAAAATAAAATATAATACTTTGCGCATAATAAATTTTGAAAATTTTAGAAACTGCCAATGCCGTTAATTAGGTTTGCTATGCTTTGCTGCTTAAATTTTAGTTGGTTTTGGCAAAGAAAATTCTAAAATTAAATCTTAAAGTTGATCATATATAAGCTTTTTAATTCAATAATATTTAATATAACACTGGTTTCCGTCGAACAACCAGTCACACGACATTTGCTGCCTCCCAAGTAAAGGTAAGTGCATTTGTTACGATTTTACTTTTTACTTCTGCAACTGTGGTTTAGGAACTTACTTCACTCACGTCTTCTGCAAATTTCTGTTTACACACAGAGCCTAGTTGTTTTGCAGTTATAACTGGAACTTTTTCTTCAAACAAACACGAATGTTTACCACGATTTTCACGCAATGCTGTTTTAGCATTAGCAAACTTTTAGCGGTTTTTATTAACAATTTATTCTTGTTTAATGGTCTTATTGCTGCCTTAAAAAATTAAATAAAATTATAACTATCCTTAATACCACACACTCATTGATAGGCTAAAATTTCAAACGGGTAGGAAACCTTCAATCGAAAATTTTGTATGACCAATAACTAGAGACCTGAAAAATTCGCGATTCCAATTACCTTTAGGTTATACTCCATTGTCGTATGTAAAATCACGCAAATGTCAATGTCAATTGGTTGCTTGTTGTATTAGTGGAAGACGGTGACTAGGTCTGCATTTTACTGTGTGTTTGTTATTGGCTCAGAGTTGTTCAAGAGGTGTAAACTAACGGGTTGGGCCAATAGCATACGCAATACAAACGCACGAGGTATTGAGTTCTAGCTTGTCCCGAAATGAAACCGCGAATTTTTCAGGTCTCTACCAATAACGAAAACGTTCATGCTGCCAGCAGTCAGCCAAATACTCCATTAAACCATCTATACGCTTGCATTGAATTTTCTAAGGACACTTAGGTCGTGTTGCGTGGGCTGAAGTACACAGTTACGAATAATTACGGGCACGTAATTTTCGCCAAAGAGAGATTCATTAAGGTCGATTTGAACAGCTTACAGGCATTCAGCAGATCCTCTTCTGGCTGGCAGGGTATTTATTTGAAGAGACACTATGTCCAAACGTGTGTGATTCGCAGACAGGGGCCGTAAGACGCGTGACACGTAAATCATCCAATCAAGAAACTGGACCGCAGCTCAACATTTTTGAAGTACTCCTATTCAGGAAATCTTTTCGCGAAAATCGGGTGCCCTTACAATGTAAAAAAAAAGTATTTTTATTAAATTTTATAAATTTAAATTGAAGTTTTTAATCTATATACAGTACGAGAAATGTAGCGTTCATTACATTGCAAATATGTAAATGCTGCTGCATGCATTTCACTCTTTTCTGAACAAATAGCTAGAGACCTGAAAAATTCACGGTTTCATTTCGAGACAAGCTAGAATTCAAAACCTCGTACTTTTGTATTACTTATTCTATTGGTCCACCAGTTAGTTTACACCTCCTGGACAACTCTGAACCAATAACAAACACACAATAAAATGCACGCCGAATCACCGTATTCCGCTAATACAACAAGCAACCAATGAACAGCGACATTTGCATGATTTTACATACGACAATGGAGAATAGCCCACAGGTCATTGAGCTCGCGAATTTTTCAGGTCTCTACAAATAGCCTATAAGAAGGAACATTTTGGTTTTCACCGGAAAAGCTGTTCTAAGGATTCGACGTACTCTAGACGTTTCCGACCATTTCAATTCCCTATAGGCACGCCATATATTTAAGAAGATACTGTGCCATTTCGATGAGTCAGTGAAGTTAGTGATAATTAGGGACAGCTTTGATTTTCACGTAAAGAGTTTAGCTCCAGCTATATTTCAACACCCTGCGGGCCACCTAGCAGTTTTCCTTTTGCTTGTTGGCCACGTGTCTTTGTGAGAGGACATTTCCTTTCTCTGACGGGCCAATCACAATTAAATTACTCACATTACGAACGTCTCTGATTCGCGGACGGACACGTAAGACGCGTGACAAGTATGTCATCCAATCGAAATATAAAAGAAATGAGTTTGAAATGTTTTGTTGTACAACGAGTCCTGCAATCTTTTCACAAAAATCTATTATTCCTACCGACAACCTAAAGCAGAACGTTTTTAATTGGTCTGCAAATAACGTAGTGTTATCGACGACATGTTGGTTCAAAAATGTTCCGCGATTATCCAATCTCAAAATACAAGAAAGCTACCATATTAATTTTAAGGAAATGTTTACCACTCGTGCTTGTTTAGTATGCGTATACGCAGGGCCAGTGACTTTTCGCGTAAAAATCGGAGCGCACAGTATAATTAAACACTATACACACACCTCAGCTGTTGTTATACCTCCATTGGCTGCTGGTGCCGTGTTCGTCTTTGACCAAGTCACTCAGGACTAAGTAACTCCGACACTGAACCTTCGTGATTCGTGCGCAAACGGTTAACACGGGCCGGAACATTTTTTTAGCCAATCAAAGAAGTTGGACGACCCTACAGTTATTTGGACTGTATCTTGTCTCGAAATCTTTTCGCGAAATATCACTGCCCCTACGTATACGTGGTCGTAGTAAACGCTACGAGCAGTTTCTCAGAGTGTGTGTAATGTGTGGCAGGCTTTATCCAGAGGTCGGGGCAGGGCGCTCTTGCTGAAGCAGTTTCAGCCCTCGGGCCACTCAGCCGCCATCGTCGTCGCACGCAAGTAATCCGGCGTTGGTTCCAGTGTTCAAAGCCGGAGTTCCACAAGCCTGCGAGGCGCAATATGGGTCGCAGGGACGGGCCAGTTCCCAACTTCCCACCTCTCACTTCAAGCGAACAACCCGTTACCCATCGTCACGCCACTCGTGGGGCCGCGGTGGCTGGGTGGTTAGACTACTCGCCTCCCACCAAGGCGGGCCGGGTTCAATTCCCTCCCGGGTCACCCTCGGGTTTTCGCGAGTGGGAATCGTGACGGACGATGCCACTGGTTGGCGAGTTTTCTCGGGGATCTCCCGTTTTATCCCGCCCTTGCATTCTGGCGCTGCTCCGTTCTGCCCTAATTTCACCCTCATAGGCTCTCAACTTCTCGTTGTTAAGAGACACCCATATCTCTCAACTCAACTCTCAACACCAGTCGTGTATTTCGCGGACTGTTCTAGCAGTACAATAGACTCCATATATATATATATATATATATATATACACACACACACACACACACGTTCTTCATACTCGAGCAGCTATCGTTTGTTTACACGCCTCTGCTTTAGTGAGAAGCCTTTGTAGCAGTATGCTCACGACTATAGGCATGCAAAGTTTAAGCAATTCTAAGTCCATACTACATTTACCATTGCCCCATACCTCATTTCACACGTCCTGAAAGAATTGTGCTCGTTGTCATTTTTGCTTAAAGTGGAGTATACTAAGGGTTTATTAATTAAATCAACTAATTATCATAAAAGCATGTTTACTACGTATCAATCTACAATAAATACAAGTTGTGATGTGACACGAGCCTTTAATATTCAAAAGTCTGCACATATTTTCTGGTTTTCAAGGGAAATAGGGGAAAGTAAGTCTCCTATGTCGAGCTCTGCAGGGAAGCCAGTCTCAGTACCACACCCCCCCCCCACCTCACGACTCCATCGTCATAGTGGTTTGTACACCACACAGGACATGATTACTGGACACCCGGAATTTTCGCGGATTCATTCCCAACAAGCTAGACTGCACAATACTTTCTGTATTCGAGCGTTAGTTAGTTTTTCGTTGGCTGTTGCTCCAGTTCCACACCAGACCAGATAACACGGGATTTGGTCGTTGTTTGCTTGCAGGTTAGCTATTGGCTCGAATTAGCTCAGGGCGTGTCGCACAAACGGTGATCCAATTGAAATCAAACGCAAATGTACAGGTTTTTGAAGTCTAGCTAGTCCTCGAATGATTTTGCGAAATTTCCGGATCCCTAATAATAAGGGCCAATGATTTTCCGCGAAAAAATCGCAGCACACGCTAGACTTTAATGCTATTTATACGCTCCAGCTGTTGTTATATCTCCATTGGCTGCTGGTGCCGTGTCCGTCTTTGACCAAGCCACTCAGGACTAAGTAACTCCGACACTGAACCTTCGTTATTCGTGCGTAAACGGTTAACACGGGCCAGGACATTTTTTTTAGCCAATAAAAGAAGCTGGACGACCCTGCAGTGCTTTGGACTCTATCTTGTGTGGGGGATAGTCTGAAGATCTACCCCTTGTAAGGGAGGACCATGACGTAAGCACGGCTCTGAGCTCGATCTCTCACCCTAGCGTGAAGACACTTAAATGCTGTTCACGGTAAAGTGAGTACTTTTGAAGTCAACCTTTGAAAAATGTCACTGTCCCTACCTGTGTGTATTTTTAACGGCCACGCTCGCGACGTGCGTCCAGTAAGTTGGTAACGGTGGAGAGACTGTAGTTTCATCTCTCAACGTTGAAATAAAACTGTTCCGTAAACATTTGTAAGCACTACAATAATTTATTTTCTGTTTTTTTTTTATGAAAGTGTAAGAATGTGCGAATTTGTAAAATTTTTTACTTTTCTAATCATTTTACAGTGTCCCTTGACTGAGGCATGAATACAGTGGACATGTTAATTTTACATATGGCGGGAGGATACACAATCTGCTTGCAATTATATCTCAAGCAGGGCTTTTAAAAGTGCTCATTTTTTACCGCAAACGACATAAACCACTACGTCACCAACTGACGCTCCAGCCTTCCACCGCACTATACAGTACTTCACTATCGAGGCCGGTTCGCCTAGGTGAGAAGCGAGTATTCTAACCACTGCACCGCCGCGGCCCCAATATCGCGTTAAAAATATTCCAATCAAATGTCCTCTCCTATGTAGAGTAATATACAATCCATCCTATTCATTTGAGTAATTTACACTTCGATTGTTGCAAGATGTAATTATCACGTTGCAGGGAACCTTAACAAAACTGCTGTTGTAGTGATATTTCTTGGGGCGTGTCTTCAAATGTCACGGCAAACTACACACAACTGAGTTTTAAATCCCAGCGACGTAATGCCATGTCGGCACCCCTCAAAGTGTAAAATGTACACCCGTCAAAAGTTTCCAGCCGGTATTCTGTAGATAGTGTGTTGCACTGCTCATGGTTGTGACGGTAGCTAGAGCTGTGCCTGCGAAGCTGGCGCGCGAGGGCAATGGAACAAGCGTGTGGGGCCACGCTCAACTGAATGCGACAGTTTGGAATCGTAAAAATAAATGGCGTGTGGGGAGTGCACCCAGGGCAAGGCAACACCCTCCGAGTGACGGTCTTTCCAGCTGGGACCCGTAGATGACCGTCATCCCCGGGCATGACAGAAATGAGACCCTAGAATGGAGCGGCGCTGGAATGCAAGCGCAGGGGGAAGCGGGAGTACCCCGAGAAAGCCCGCCGGCAAGCGGCATCGTCCAGCACGATTCCCACATGTGAAAATCCGGGAGTGAACCCGTTGGGGATCGAACCCGGATCGCCGTGGTGGGAGGCGAGCTCCCTGGACACTATGCCACCACTGCTCCTTTTGGAATGGTTGAACCGTGGCTGAACGGGAAGTGTTTTTGTCAAAGTGGGCGGGGCCCCGTCTCGCCCCGCAGACTGATGCACCGCTGTGGACAGTCGAGGTCATAAGAACGCGTACGGAGCAGGCAACAAACGAACGTTGCAATAATTTCGCCACCCGCTGTCCCAGCTACAGACTAAAGAAGAGCTGAGAGATCTGGGCGGCTCTCAACAACGACGTGTTGACAGCCGATGAGGGGTGAAATGAGGTGAGAACGGAGCAGCACCAGAATGCAAGGGCGTGGGGAAGCGGGAGTTCCCCGACTTAAACCCGCCGACCAGAGGCATCGCCGGGCACGATTCCCACTCGTGGAAATCCGGGAGCGACCCGGCCGGGGATCGAACCTGGTTCGCCTTGGTTGGAGGCGAGCAGTCTAACCTCTCGGCCACCGCAGCCCCTTACTTAAGATGAGGTGGACCGATTTTTCTTCTTCTGCGTATGTACCCAACACTGGCCTACCCCACGACAACACAACTGTCCAAGTCACATGGTCAACAATGATGAACGAGACTGTTTATATCTTAATTTTCTACAGACAAGGACTTTTATATTAATAAAATACTTTCGCCAACTTGAATTTTATCAGACTGCATTCATAATTGGTTAGAGGAAGTATACAAACACATAAAAACTGTTGTTTACTAAACAGTGTTCTAACCTCAAATCCTATCCACGCCATTTATGATAGTCGTATTTGCAGAAAAGCAGTTCGATGTCGGGGAAATGAGACTGGTTTTGCGCAGCTAATGCGATCGCTCTACGGTTCCAGCCTCATTTTAGTGCTATATCAGCCCTCACGCTATTCGCACTCTCGTGTCATACACGTTTATTTGTATGTAAGTTTATTAGGAACTGTTAGAAATCTGCTAAGCAAATTTTGATCATATTTACACTGTAAGGTATGTCTTCAATCCAACGTATGTACATACTCTTAGAGACGTGATTGATTAGCGAGTTTAATGACGTGTAGCCAAGACGTAACAGTCACAAGTTCAATCACAGAGCAGATAAGTACGCAGAGACTAAATCGTGTGGCGGTTCCTTTGATGTTTGCAAACTCATTCTGTAATTGGCTGTGGGAGGCCTTGGGCACGGGACTTGAGTCCGATTGGCTACTGCGTGCTGCTAAAGGTTCCCTATTGGCTGCGCTATCGGCTAGTGAGTAAACTAACAGGCACTGATTGGCGAAGAGCGTTCTGACATGTCGCTTGCCGGTGAAGTTTGTTAGGCTTCTACACGGAATTCCCATGAATACAAAAGTAGAAAAACTGCAGATGGCACGAGTTAGTGGCACGAGCTAATGCCACGAGCTAATGCCACGAGTTAGTCCCACGAGCTATTGCCACGAGCTAATGCCATGAGCTAATGCCAAGAGTTATTGCCACGAGCTATTGCCACGAGCTATTGCCACTAGCTAATTCCATGAGTTAATGCTACGAGCTAATGCCACGAGTTAGTGCCACGAGTTAGTGCCACGAGTTAATGCCACGAGCTTATGACACCAGCAAAATGACAGCATTGGCTAGCAACATGTCAGAACGCCATTTACCAATCAGCGGCGGGTAACTTAATTCGCCAGCCGGCAGCCCAGACATAGTGAAATCTTTCCCAGCACGCGATAGCCAATCACACGCAAGACCCGTACCCAGAGCCTCGTGAAGCCAGGCAGCAAACTGCCACGCCATTTCACTTTTGAAAACCCTTCTTGAGATCAGTCTTTCTCTTCACTTTGTACACGCTGTTCGCAGTTAATTAAGCATTTTACAAATCAACCTTTAAAATATGTCCATGAGGAGACAGTAACATTTTTCAATGGGCAAATTTAACAGCCATTCGCCGAGTAAAGTTGTTAACGACGGTGGGAAAGTACTTCCATGTCTCAGTAAAATATTTAACTTTAAAATAATTTCACAGCTTCACCTCACCAATTAATGAATAAAATGATCAGGTCCATGGCAGTATTCATTTTACGTATGGTGGAAATATACTCACTGTGCATACAAAGTGGTAAATTTACCGTTAGCAGCTTATAATATTCCACCATAAGTAAGTAAAATTTTCTTTGTAATGGTACCAGTGACTTTATTCCTGTGTTAGTCAATTGAACATGTGAAATTGTTAGGTACCTAAATGTATTATTGATAGAGACCTGAAAAATTGGCGAGTTCAATGACCTGCGGGTTATACTTCATTTACGTACGTAAAATCGTGTAGATATCAATGTTAATTGGTTGCGTGTTGCATTAGCGGAAGACGGTGATCGGGTCTGCATTTTATTGTGTGTTTATTATTGGCTCAGAGTTGTTCATGAGGTGTAAACTAGCAGGTAGGCCAATAGCATACGCAATACAAACGTAAGAGGTTTTGAATTCTAGCTTCTCCCGAAATGAAACTGCGAATTTTTCAGGTCTCTAATTATTGATGCTCCAATTCTTACTGAAATGTGTATAGAGTAAAAACCCATGATTCGCCATAAATTTAAACATTACTTTCGCAGTACAATGTCAATACTTGGAACTGCTTTCCTCCATTCGCTTCGAACACATCTGGGAGCTTCCACGCCCGTGTAAGTAGTATCATGCGTACAGTTAACGCGCAATGATTGGTTTCAAAGTTTCATTCCAAAAGTGCTCATTTTACTGCGAACAGCCTCATGCTTACCCATACGGCCATCCCATTTTTCCGAGCGGAAAAAGGGATTGGTTCTGACTGCGGCGATAGCCAATAAAAAGATGATTTCTCAAGGGGAAGTTTGCACTGATTAAAGACAAGGGAGAGAGGTAGAACCGGCGTTACGGTGTTGCCATACGCGTTACTAGGGCCACACAAGGAGAAAAATTACTTCACACTATAGTTAAAATGCGTTATATTTCAAAGCAATCACATATTTTTAACATGCCGTAATTAACAGTTTGTTAAAACTTCGATACTAATTAATAGGGGCAGTGATATTTCGCGAAAAGATGTCGTCACAAGATACAGTCCAAAGCACTGCAGTGTCGTCCAGCTTCTTTGATTGGCTAAAAAATGTTCTGGCCCGTTTTAACGGTTTGGGCACGAATAACGAAGGTTCAGTGTCGGAGTTACTTAGTCCCGAGTGGCTTGGTCAAAGACGGACACGGCACCAGCAGCCAATGGAGGCATAACAACAACTGAGGTGTATATATAGTATTGAAGTCTACTGTGTGCTCCGATTTTTACGCGAAAATTCACTGGCCCTACTAATTAATGATAAACTGTCTGATGGGGGACACCCGATTTTCGCGCAAATATTTCATCACCAGTTGTATTTCAAAACACTTAACCCCAGATCCACTTTCGTTATTGGTTTATTTACGTGTTACGCATCTTAGGTGTCTGGTCGTGAACCACGGACTATGGTGTCGGAGTCTCCTTGTTCCGATTGGTTGGTCAAGTATGGAAATTTCTCCTCACAGAGTCACGCCGCCAATGCTCAAAATAAAACTGCTGGTATGCAAGCATGATATTGAAATTCAACGTGTGCGGAAATTTTTTCGCGTGAAATCTGGTGTCCCTACTCTTTGGTAGAGACCTGCAAAATTCGGGTTACTATTAACGGACAGGTTTTAGGACCGAAGGCCAGCACACCCTCCATCCTCCCGCATTGCAACTGTACTCGGATGAGTAAGGCAATGCACGGCACTTTCTCCTCTTGGTCTCTTCGGGCCATTCACATTTCGAGGTCACCGTTACACGGTATTCTACCGGTTTTCACGCTTAAAACCTGTCCTCCTCGCCAATCTAGAATACTCCGACCAACTTTTGTAGGCCTTTACCTGAGTACACTATAATGGGTCATCAGAATTTTCTCTATTCCATTTATCAAATTCTTCTAGAATTCTACCAATTTTAGTAGCAAANGTCATCAGAATTTTCTCTATTCCATTTATCAAATTCTTCTAGAATTCTACCAATTTTAGTAGCAAACTCATTCCATATCCTGTGGAATTGTTTGTTTTCCGAAAATGTTTCTATTCCTATGTGAATGCCCATTTCTTCCATTCTTGCATCCAGCCAGTTTCTAATTCCTTCTGTCTTGAGGCAATCTGTAATCACATGCTGCACTGTGTCATCAACTCCACACACTTCACACAGTGGGGAGAGCACGAGTCGCATGCTGTAAAGTTTGGCCTTAAAGTTCCCATGTCCAGTAAGGAGCTGCATACTGTAGTGGTTCGTCACCAACCATTTACATTGCAGTCTTGTTCTTATATAAGGCAGCAGCTCAAAAGTCTGTCTGCCCTTGTCTGAGTTTATCCATCTCGTTTGCCATTCATCTAGTAGGCTATTNAAGTCTGTCTGCCCTTGTCTGAGTTTATCCATCTCGTTTGCCATTCATCTAGTAGGCTATTGTATATGTCTTCCTTGTCTTCTTTTGACAACCTGCCAACCCGTACTCTCTCTGCCACTAAACCCCTATATCGGACCAGCAAGTCCACAGGCAGCACGCCCGCAATTATACGAGCAGTGCGCCGATGGTTATCGCCGGCTCTGAAGACGTCCACACCGCCCACTTGTGTCCCACCTCGCGGGCCGCTTCAACTGTGGCCGGCCGACCGCACCGCACCGCACCGCACCGCACCGCCACCACATCGCCACGATACACCGGACACCCGCCAACGCTCCTGCCCACCACTCTGTGTTCCTCTCCTCCCGTGACACGTTTCCATCGTCACATATAGTCCATTCACGGTTACTTACTACTTTTCTAAAGCCCTGCTCAAGTGCGACTTACAAGTTCTTCCTCCGCCTCGTGCAAACAAAACTTACCCGAGTCTAGGAAATTACACCAAAGGGACTACGCACCGCATTCCTGCGTATTCACTTTATTATTAACATATTGCACAATAACTATTCTTACTAGGCTTTCATTACCAACATACGTATTTTCTCCCTGTTTTTATTCACGTTAATTATAAATGTAATATTATAATTGATGTATAACANATTACCAACATACGTATTTTCTCCCTGTTTTTATTCACGTTAATTATAAATGTAATATTATAATTGATGTATAACATACAAGTGAAAGTTCTACTTAACAGAAAATAAGGTAGCTTTATGATAACGCAAGTATGAAACACTTGTGATAGATGACACACTTAGGAAACAAACAAGCATGCCGTGCATGGGGAGATTTCTCAAATGTTTCATTGAAAAATTGTGAAAAACCGCAAATAGGCTATACCACGATAACAGCNATTACCAACATACGTATTTTCTCCCTGTTTTTATTCACGTTAATTATAAATGTAATATTATAATTGATGTATAACACATAAGTAAAAGTTCTACTTAACAGAAAATAAGGTAACTTTATGATAACGCAAGTATGAAACACTTGTGATAGATGACACACTTAGGAAACATACAAGCATGCCATGCATGGGGAGATTTCTCAAATGTTTCATTGAAAAATTGTGAAAAACCGCAAATAGGCTATACCACGATAACAGCCTGCGTCAAATATTAACACTACTGTCCAGGCTCGCCTAGGTGGGCCGCGGTGTTGTAGTGGTTAGACTACCCACCTCCCACTTAGGCAAGCCGGATATGATTCCCGGCGGGGTCGCTCCCGGATTTTCGAATCGTGAAGAACGATGGCGCTGGACGGCTGGTTTTCTCGGGGATCTCCCGTTTTCCCCTGGCCTTTCATTCCGGCGCCGCTCCAGACTCAGTTCGCTTCACCCTCGTCGGATATGAAGACCTCGACGTTAAGAGCCGCCCAAATCCCTTCACTCACTCGTTAAACGGCACCACATTACGACAACACTACGTCCATCACGTCTCGCGTAAGGGTGATCTCGACAGGAATCGATCACGGTTCGCCTTTAGGCGGGGGGAGAGGTGTAGTCTGTCTACTAAACCACCGTCCCCCTTCCGCTCTCCACAAAAGAAAAAATAAACTGTTTCCCGCGTGCTTAGTGGTGCATCCGTTATATTCGTGCGTTGGGTTCAGGTATTCTCGAGAAGCGGTATCTTCGGGTGCATAATAACCCAAGTTAAACGTACAGATGACGTCAACTTTACCCTCCGCTCGTCTTATCTACATCCGTGGGCGAGTATCGGCCAGCAAGGATCGGCCGCACGCGCTGTTGAGGAGCGAGCGGGCCGCAGGATCTCTCCTCCTCGCCGCGCGGACTGCGGGCACGATGGTGATGGCCGAGGAGCAGAGGAGGGGAGATGCTAAAGAGAACTGGCCACCTGGCGATACCGCGGATAAGCGGAGACAACACTAGATGCTGCATTCTCCACGGCCGGTCCACCGCGGGGCAACAACGGCACAAGTCAGCAACACCAACACGGCTATACAACGGAGCTCCCGCGCCAAAGTCAGCTGCCATTTCCCACCCACCGAAGCTACGACCAACGAATTCATATCACAAGCATCACTTCCGATAGGAATCAAGGAGATAAGGTCAAGCAGGTCTTAAGCCGTGTTATAAGCATGGGATATTTGAAGGAATGCCTCGTACTCTGTCATGCTTGCGTTGAGATTGGCGGCCGCTACTTTCAGCAATTCTTGTGAACCACAAACAAATACGTTAACAACGGTCCGTCAATGGAATGGTCCTGCACAGTACTATATACCTGTTAACAGTGTACACACGGAATGTCAATAATACACCTACCCATTCCGTACATCTGTACTCGTGCTAGAAATGTTTACGCCCATCCTTTTTTCGCTGGCTTCGCGGACCACACGTCTCAAGCTGTCGCAACACGTTACGTGGCGCGTCCCCTATTCCCAATTTCATTCTTGCACGCTCTTACTGAAACAGCCTGTATATTGTTGATGCCTCACTTTTTCAAACCCTTTTGTATTTTTCACGTCCTTCTCATTAACCAAGTTGAAAATCACCGAACTCGGTAAACATAACAGCATGTATGTGTTATGAAGTGATCAGGCCTTAGCTGAACGGCCTGCCTGATCACACCTTTTAAACATTGAACCAGGACACGAGCGTGATTGCAATAACACCTTGCGAAAGACAGTTACAGAAACCTCCTCCACCGGCAAGTAAACGGAGCCGAAAATAATAAACAACACGCCCGATATAGGCCAGCGTAACACTGGGAGCGGCGTCTTTTATCGTCGAGACATTGGAACGAGAATACCACTGAAGATGGGTGTGTCCGGCCGTCGTTAACCGCCTCCTAGAATCAGCCTCCGGCAACATGAACAAGGTGGGGACTTTCCAATTAAATTGTATTAGTAATGGCGTGAGGTAATAATACTTAATACAATTAATTAGCATCTTGATGTTCCATGTAAGCTCCCCCTATCAATGGTCACGTAAATAGTTATAGAATAATCCTTATTATCAATGAACTCCATCTTATACTGCTGTGCTCTACCTAATCATGACTAATTATTTAGTTACGCCCATAACCCCTTTCAGGTATGAATTAGCTTAAAAGCTAATTCATAACACATGGCATAAAGNTTGTATTAGTAATGGCGTGAGGTAATAATACTTAATACAATTAATTAGCATCTTGATGTTCCATGTAAGCTCCCCCGATCAATGGTCACGTAAATAGTTATAGAATAATCCTTATTATCAATGAACTCCATCTTATACTGCTGTGCTCTACCTAATCATGACTCATTATTTAGTTACGCCCATAACCCCTTTCAGGTATGAATTAGCTTAAAAGCTAATTCATAACACATGGCATAAAGCACCAAGTGGAACAGGGTATCAACTGTACAAATAGTGCGTGAAGTCAGGAAATTGTCACAGTATAATTTGCTACATATTACAAGTAAAATTACTTTTCTAACAACCATAGAGTAGTAGACTGAAGAAAGGTAGTGATACGTGTCGCTGGTCCGCGCCGCTGACGTTGGCCCGCCCCGCGCGAGCAAGCGAAGAGGACAGAGAGTCGTTATATGAAACCGGCGGCCTAACATAAAGGACGCCGCCGAACACGCCGATGAACTTATCGCAGCTTGCGCCTCACTGGCACTGAGAAGCTCATATTTCTCAATTTATCATATACAAATGTCGTCATCTTTCCCAGAACTACTTGGATTGCCGAAAACGTTCTAAACGGCACCTACATCAAATATAAATACCACGTTTGGTCCTCTGAGGGAAGAGTGATTAAGAGCCGAGAGTTTGGCATCTCGTACGACCTTAAGCGACAGTTGTGCGATTCCGGAGCGGCGAGGGACGACTGCAGCGATCTGCGAGAGTGCGTCGGCGAGCTTGTGTGCAGTGAAGGGTGGGACTGATCTGCGGGACTGTGGACTGGATGCCTGAGTGGAAAGACATACGGGACGATGGAAGTAGACAGTTTTAACTAAACGCATGGAAATAATTGGGGCAGTTTAAGGCATATTAGCAGGAGTAAAGACTGCGATAAAGACTTTAATTGGAATGGAGATAGTAATTAAATATTGCGCTAAATAAGAACAATAGTAGTCAATAGGACGCTCAGACTGGTAAATAACATATGTTTGTAGCCCTGAGAATAATTATAATTATTGAATTTAGTTCTTTCATTTTTATTAAGACCTCCATCCCTCACACACTCGGATACTCCACTCAGGCGTCCCATGTAAGAGTATTTTAGTTTTTCCTACTTTTAGAATTCTTAATACGTACGAATAAATTTCCATTTTATTTTTGGTGTTGCCAACACGACTGTAGCCTGGTAAGATAGTGAGTGACTCGACAGGGCCTATACAATATCGACCTCTTGCACTGGAGTCAGCCGCTTTCTCCAGTAGGGGGCCGCGGTGGTATAGGTAGTGGCTAGACTCTCCTCACACCTGGTCGAACCGCGTTCGATCCCCGGTGGGGTCGCTCTCAGATTTCCGCAAGTAGAAATCATGCCGGACGGTGCCGCTCGTCGACGGGTTTTCTCGGGGATCTCCCGTTTACCCCACCCTTTCATTCCGGCACTGCTCCATTATCACCTTTCTTTAACCTAATCGGATTTCAAGACTTCGATGTTAAGAGCAGCCCAAATCTCTTAACTCAGTATCTCACTCTTCACAATTTCTCCAGTACTAACGTTTCCTCGTCGCTTAATACTGTATCTCTGTATCAGTCATCAGAAAGTCGCCCGCAACAATAAACTGCAGCGTAGACTGTTTCCAACCTCACTTTAATCGCGATGTAAACAGAGCCATATCAATCTGCCGCAAACGTTAAATGATTCGCAGCTGTGGGAACTCAACTGATATGTCGCTGCAGACATTTTATCATAAAAATATACCGCACGCTATCAACGTGGAATTTCAAGGTTGCTTACTTAGCCGCTTTCAAAACAAGGAACTCGACGCCTAGGCTGCAATCAATCGTCTTTTTCTGGCGAGATTTCTGCGTATTTTTTGTGCATTCGTTGNTATGTCGCTGCAGACATTTTATCATAAAAATATACCGCACGCTATCAACGTGGAATTTCAAGGTTGCTTACTTAGCCACTTTCAAAACAAGGAAGTCGACGCCTAGGCTGCAATCAATCGTCTTTTTCTGGCGAGATTTCTGCGTATTTTTTGTGCATTCGTTGTCTGCATGTTTACGCGTATCTCAGCAAATACTTGCCATTGGGTTCACATGCAGTGAGTACTGGCACATGTCAGGCCATGGAGTTCACATGCAGTGAGTACTGGCACTTGTCAAGGCCATGGAGTTCACATGCAGTGAGTACTGGCACATGTCAAGGCCATGGAGTTCACATGCAGTTTTCCCACCCCTCCCCCCTCCACCCTCAAAACCCTATTGGTGGTCACATCCAATACTTCAAAAATTACTGATAACATATTTAGAAGATGTGTTGAAATTATATTTGCGCTGGTGTCAAAAGTGTGGAATAAGAAAGAATCGATTTACCAGACACAACTGTGAAAAGTATGGAAATGTGGAAAAGTTGATCGTGCTCTTTTTATGTGTGGATTGCTTACAAAAGAAAGATTAAACAATGGACAATAAAATTTGCATTATAGCACATTATGTTTGTTTCTTTTTGTAGATCACATTTATGTTTACGTTATAATTAATTTTATGTATTCAGTGTTTTATGCAATTAATACATCAGTTTCCACAAAAAACTTTGTTTCCTATTCCTACACTTTAAATGANTTAATACATCAGTTTCCACAAAAAACTTTGTTTCCTATTCCTACACTTTAAATGATTTCACAAGAACGCTTAAATATTAAAATAAAATGATAAAGGATTAAAAATTGATGCAAATTAACATTATTTACTTAGAAAACATAGAAGTGTCTCCCAGACTCAGAGCGACTAGAAATATCCCTCCTGGGAGCGCGACCACTGCGAAGTTAAGGTCAGCCGCACTGTACTTCCGGCAGGTGTGAAGTCGGTGATGGGGGCGCTAGTTAAGGAGAGATGTAGTGTAGAGACGGCTCAGCGCGGAGCCGGTGAATCACCGTAGCCTGCGGTCGCGTTCTTCGCAAGCGCGCACACACACGCCATTGTGGTGACGTCACCAACCCTGACGCGCTTGCGATAGACGTAGCGCGCCACTGCCAAACCTGTTCCCAGACCAGGATTGCGGCTACACGTCAGATTCGCACTGAAGTCAAGGGACGCCCACCTCGTGCTTGGAGTGAATTGTACTTGGAAACTATTACACGTTCATCCAAGGTGCTGATCTACGGAAAAAAACACATAATTCAGAAGAGGCCTGTCGAGTGCTTTCAAGGCGCCACACACATTAGAAACACCATTTCCTTGGATTTGTACACACTTAAAAACAGCTTTTTCAGAGTGCTGTACTCAAAATATATGCGTCAAATGCATAACAGAAATGCACGCAAGGAAATAAAACTTATCTAAGTAAGTTATATATATATANAAAATATATGCGTCAAATGCATAACAGAAATGCACGCAAGGAAATAAAACTTATCTAAGTAAGTTATATATATATAACCTTAATGGCATAGAACCCTTTCCTTTCGTCGCCAGTTTCCATCAGCCTTCCTTCTCATAATGTCGTCTGTAGTTTATTCGAATATGATATAAAATTGTACGCGCCACCGCCCTTCGCCAATTTAAAATTGTTCCTGCACCACTGATGACATACANCGAATATGATATAAAATTGTACGCGCCACCGCCCTTCGCCAATTTAAAATTGTTCCTGCACCACTGATGACATACAGATAATTGTAGCTATAGAAAACAATTTAATCGATTCATTACAGATTCTACAGTGAACAGTTTGTTTTGTCGGAATGAGATGTGTAACGGAAAAGTGTTTCAAAGACGATACTCCTGTGTTTCTGTTGTTCTGGGGAGGGAAGATGTGAAAGAGATGAGCTGCTAGCTTGAAGAATGACAGAAATGAGAGAGAAACAACGGCGAAATGAAGAAAATAAAGGACGGTATCACGAGAACTCCGGTCAACAANAATGACAGAAATGAGAGAGAAACAACGGCGAAATGAAGAAAATAAAGGACGGTATCACGAGAACTCCGGTCAACAAATCAACATGTACTCAGTGACCATAGGGCCGCGGTGGTTTAGTGGTTAGACTACTCGCCTCCCACCTAGGCGAACTGGGTTAAATTCCCGGCGGGGTCGCTCCTGTTGAAATCGCACCGGACGATACCGCTAGTCTACGGGTTTACTCGGGGGTATCCCGTGTCCCTGCCCTTGCATTCCGTGGCTCCTCAATCACTCTCATCGGTCCTCAAGACCTCGCTGTTAAGAACCACCCAGTTCTCTTCACTCTCCTACCCAGTGACCATTTTCAACTAGTAACAATTTCGACTGCCAAATATATAATTTCTTAGGTCCATATATATCTAATATAATTAAAATAACCAAAAAGAGTGCTCAGAAATGATAGCTTNAATATATAATTTCTTAGGTCCATATATATCTAATATAATTAAAATAACCAAAAAGAGTGCTCAGAAATGATAGCTTTGCTGGAGTTAACACTATTTTTCTTAGCTGCACAATTTACTAGACTACGAAGGGGCACGACATTAATATGTTTTTGGAGTGCGGGGGTGCAAATGCTGTGTAGTAACCCCCTTCAAAAATCTGAAGGGGGTACAATAAAGGCCTGACCCTGACCCCGGTCCAGTTTCTGCACCGGTGTATTCCATAGAACAATTAACTGAGAGCACGATTCCTAACATGTGGCATTCTTGTACTCTATGACCGGCGCTCTCGGGGTGCAAGCGGCGAAAAAATATAACAATATTTGTACTGTAAGTGCGACGGGAAAATCGTGAAGTTAGCAACCCTGCCTGCAGGGTTGCACTGCTCGCGCGCACGGGTGGGGGCAGAGCACATTCCAGCAGGGGTTTCCCCTCGCATTCCGCGGATTATCCAGCGCTTGCAAATGGCGAGCGCTTTTCGCGAAGAGGCGCTTGGACTCCATTATCGGCGAATGTGTTCGAAATGAAGCGACCTCGCTACAAACAGCGCCGCACGTCCGAAGTGATGCCTCGAGATTGTCCCCCCCCCTCCCCCCCGCGTTCGAGGCAGAGCGATAAGGGCGACAATAACACGTACGACCAGCGCCACGTCGCTCCTACGCGCAAGGCGCTGAGCCTACGTGCAGTGTTTCAGCTGCTAAACTTTCCTGTGCAAATGAGATCTGCAACAGTGGGATTTTTTTACGCACGATGAAAGCCCATAGATTGAACTACGACTGCACCATTTTATTTTTCTCTTACTTATTAAGGAAACTGTGTAGGCAAGCTAAAAATAAAATATGCTATTTTTGACTATTTTCACAATTTTTTTCTTAGAATCCACTTAATACAAAAAAAANCAAGCTAAAAATAAAATATGCTATTTTTGACTATTTTCACAATTTTTTTCTTAGAATCCACTTAATACAAAAAAAACTCTACGGGCTTAGATAATTGTTTTTTTTTTTTTAAAAATGCCTATCCACAAGACACACTTATTTGCTGAGATACAGAAACGATACGTTTGATATTTCCGCTCAACTGCGCTTCTAGCTCACGTGCTTCTCAAGAAGAAAATGCGTATTCATAAGTGATTAAGGCCGTTGTCACATAGGACACACAACTACTATAATACTTCAAATATTTACATATATAATANCAAGCTAAAAATAAAATATGCTATTTTTGACTATTTTCACAATTTTTTTCTTAGAATCCACTTAATACAAAAAAAAAACTCTACGGGCTTAGATAATTGTTTTTTTTTTCTGAGAAAATGCCTATCCACAAGACACTTATTTGCTGAGATACAGAAACGATACGTTTGATATTTCCGCTCAACTGCGCTTCTAGCTCACGTGCTTCTCAAGAAGAAAATGCGTTTTCATAAGTGATTAAGGCCGTTGTCACATAGGACACACAACTACTATAATACTTCAAATATTTACATATATAATATATACATTTACGCGAATCACACCGAAAAAACAGAGNATATACATTTACGCGAATCACACCGAAAAAACAGAGCTGAATGCTGGAACAGTCAATAAGAAACCGCCTTTGTTTTCTGCACGAGAGCTGGTTTACATATTTTGTACCACTAATTTATTAAACATTCAACGCGTAATCAACATATTATAGTACAAAACAGTTCAATGTATCTATTTATAATAAAATTGTCAAAGTAATAACGTAAATTAAAAACTTGTATTAAATAAATGTAATTTGGAAATTAGCCTATAGGTAAAACTAAACTGTAAAGTATTTTTGGCAGTACAAAAAAAATTACAACCTCTATTTGGAAGTCATTTAGTAAATGTCCGTACTCCAATAAAATTAATAAAATTACAGGAGACAATTTTTTTTTATGGTGAACGAAACAACGCGGTCGTAAACAGCCTTCAATCAAACATCAAAGTGGTGCATTTTTAAGAAGAGATTTTCTTGGAACGCAAGTGATAACACGATTCCAAACCTATGCTTATCACACAGACCTCGCAGCTTCTGGCCCAGGACCATATTTAGCCACAGTGAATGACTAGACCTGCCTTCGCTCGAGGACTTGGTTCCTTAACCATTTATTGTAAAATACGTTTTAAAAATGTTAGCGCGTCAGTAAAGTAAATACAAAATCGCACTATACAGTAATTTCAGCGCATTTCAAGCTGTTTGGTCGTGAACACGTCCTAACTCGATTACAGATGAAAGTATACACCACAAACTTTACCACGTATTTATGACCCTGCCTGCCCTTGTTGTTAAGGGGAGAGAGTATAATCCAGAAGTGTACGTCCACTCTCCGATTTCTTATCACGTCGCTATGCACTGTCGGTCTTGTGCAAACGAAAACTCTTGCGCCGAGCCAGTCGAAGGAAAATTCATTCTGTTACTCGTAATTCAATTGTGTCCCGACTGTGTTTTTAATTACAAGATATCCCATTTATAATTACGTGTAACTAACTGCATATTAAAACATCATTCAACCTCACACGTTGTTCGAGGACCCGGCAATGCAAGACGTCTGTATGTCTTCTTAAAGGTATGCATGAAATAAAAAGTTGACAGTAAGAGTGTATACTCAACAAGGCAATAGTATTCCATAAATGAAAAACGTTTTACTACTTTTCTGACTACAACACGCTACTGATAAAAGAAGCGGGCATTTTTTTTTTTTTTTAAATATTATAAATTAAAAATAATAGTAGTTGACATGTATTCAGGGCGTGGATGTTTTGCGTGATTTTTTTTCTCCTCGCAATTGCGTGCTGTGCGTAAGGCGCACGCACTATTTTCGGAAGCCGGCTGGCGTTGTTCCAGGACTCAACTGCGGCTCTGGAACTGAAATCCGCCTCCGCTTGAGCCAACGTAAACAGTTTACACCCCGAGAGCCGGGAAACNTAAAGTAAATACAAAATCGCACTATACAGTAATTTCAGCGCATTTCAAGCTGCTTGGTCGTGAACACGTCCTAACTCGATTACAGATGAAAGTATACACCACAAACTTTACCACATATTTATGACCCTGCCTGCCTTTGTTGTTAAGGGGAGAGAGTATAATTCCAGAAGTGTACGTCCACTCTCCGATTTCTTATCACGTCGCTATGCACTGTCGGTCTTGTGCAAACGAAAACTCTTGCGCCGAGCCAGTCGAAAGGAAAATTAATTCTGTTACTTGCAATTCAATTGTGTCCCGACTGTGTTGTTAATTACCAGATATCCCATTAATAATTACGTGTAACTAACAGCATATTAAAATATAATTCAACCTCACACGTTGTTCGAGGACCCGGCAATGCAAGACGTCTGTATGTCTTCTTAAAGGTATACATGCAATAAAAAGTTGTATTCCATAAATGAAAAACTTTTTACTACTTTTCTGACTACAACACGCTGCTAATAAAAGAAGCGGGCATTTTTTTTAGAAATATTAAAAATTAAAAATAATAGTAGTTGACACGTTTTCAGGGCGTGGATGATTTCCGTGATTTTTTTTCTCCTCGCAATTGCGAGCTGTGCGTAAGGCACACGCACTATTTTCGGAAGCCGGCTGGCGTTGTTCCAGGACTGAACTGCGGCTCTGGAACTGAAATCCGCCTCCGCTTGAGCCAACGTAAACAGTTTACACCCCGAGAGCCGGGAAACGCGCGGTGCTTAGATCATTCTTGCACGCGGGCATCGCCTCGCACACACTACTTGTGAATTGTCCCCGATTTTTAAATGCAGCACAGAAAACCGCCCCTGCGCCTGTGTACAAATAAGTCTCCTTCTCCCCCGCTGTAGGGGACATTCCATTGCGAAGGGACGGTGGTGGAAGGAGAGGAGGTGTGTGGGGGGTGGTGCTAGGTAAACATCAGGTTGCAGAAGATTTCCAGGAATTTCGGTAAAAGATAAACTGGGCGCGGTCCCCACTCGTCTCCAGTTCCCGTCGCACGAGAATGACGAAGCCGGCTGCTTGCAGAGGGCGCTACTTAGCACGTTGTTGCGTGACGCGAGCTGTGGTCACAGCAGTCAACTTTGGCACTCGCTAACTGTGGCCATCATCTAGCGAACGGCATTGCCAGACACTCTGCATTCAAAAACACGGACATTCACTCTGGACAATAACGTCATTGCAATAAAAACGACAAAGCTAAATCATTACCGGCGCAAATAACTTATTCTAGAGAAAAAAAAAATTATTTTTTTCCCGTGTACCTTAATACTTACAATTCTGAAAAATGGTTTAATAAAGCCATTACAATTAAAAAAACCAACAATTTTGAAAAGTTAATTTAGTTATATAAAACGACGATAAAATATATTATTACCAGGAAAATAAACTTGTAAGTTCATGCCAGTTGTTTACTCAAAGAAATTAATACACACAGTTTAGTGATAAACGTGAATCTGAATGAGAAAAAAAAAGTCGTATAAATACAGCACACCAAATAACATGAACACGCTTTTATAAGATAAAACCAAGTGAATGTTGAAAACACAGCTACGGCAAGTTTTGTTACACGATGACTAATAATATCAAATTAATTATTGGACAGGTAAAAATACCGACATATTTGATCGCCACGAAAAATCCAGTTGAACGCAAAAAAAAAAAATGCTTAAAAAAGGAGGTCCTGTCCTCACATTGCCGGACGTACGGTAACCCTTATTGGCAAACCTTGTAGCGTCCTATGTGTTGTGGGTGCCGCGGTGGTGTAGTGGTCAGAAAAAATGCATTTATTGACCTTTTACTAAACTATTTCAGTATGTATAATTTCTGGCATATTTTAGCCATCTTTTGTTGCGGTAAAATTAATTGTATGAGAACGACTTTAAATTGTCCATGAAAAGAAACATGCAAAGTTTCAACGTTATATAGAAAAAAAAATTAGTGATTAATGTAAGGAACATGCTAAACTAATAATAGTTTTTAGTGACGGTAACCTTTGACCTAATTAATATGTGTTGAGACTCAATACTTGTTGGTATTTGTGTTTATGTTTGTGGCCTGCGAAGCAGAAAACTGCAAGAACGAGTTTGAATTTGGTCTGAAGTAGGTATGACAATCAATGTTTAATTGTCATGGCACATCTTAGACATTTGCTCAACTTGCCACATGTAAACAATCAGTCTACCAAAGAACTCCAGTTGCTTGTCAATCAAGTTACGAGCAATCTCAATGCTATCAGGGCCATAGATATAAAGATTCCATTACTTGAGCTGTTGATATTCCACATTATGGTAGAAAAGCTTGATGCAATCACTTGCAAGGAGTGGGAGCTACATTCCTCGTCCCAAAACTTTCCGACCATTGACGAACTCATGAAATTCTTAGAGATAAGATGCAAGAATATGGAAATTATGCAACCTACACAAGCCATCAAACCTGAAATCTCGGAGATTAAGAATGTTAGACAGTCTTATGCAGTTACCCAGTTCAAATTTTGCAAAGAACCGCATGCATTACACAAAAACGAAGAACTCGCAAAGGCCAGCATTCAACAATGTGTAGAGTTTGTTAGACATAATTAAACCTCTGCTTGAACTGTCTACAAGGCAATGCAGTTCAGGCATTAGACAATGTAGTTCGGGCATTAGGCAATGTAGTTCAGGAACCTGTCGCACCTGCTGAAGAGAAACACCAAACCTTGCTTCACACTGACACACACAGTGACCAAGCACCCCATTTGAAGGGCAATCATGAAAACCAGCTTAAGAAACAGAATAAAGATCACATTTCACCTCACACCCTAAGAGATAGCAATACAGAACAAGAGTCATCAACTTTAAGATATAGCTCATTCAAAATCATGTCACAATTCAGATCTTGCTCGCCACTGCACTGGTGAAAATGCGAGACAAAAATAGCCAGTTACAAATATGCAGGGCCCTTCTGGACTCAGCTTCCCAATCTCATTACATTAAAGAAGAATGTGTGTAGCATCTGGGATTGAAGAAAAAATGGAACAACCCCGATACAGGGAATAAATGAGGTAACTGCAGAAACCAAACACAATGTTAATACTGTGGTACTCTCCTGTGTAACAAATTATACTGTTGCAATTGACTGTTTGGTTCTACCCAAGATTTCTGCTAATCTGATAGGAAGATAAGTATATTGTCACCAAAGGAATATTCCAACCAACCTCCACTTGGCAGACACAGCATTCAACCAGCCAGGAAACATTGAACTTTTGCTTGGAGCAGATGTTTTCTTCGACATTCTCCAACCTGGAACGATGATAGTATCAAAGGACCATCCCATATTACAAGACACCGAATTTGGGTGGATAGTATCAGGAAGATTCCAAGAGCTAGAAACTTCCTAAGTTTTAGTACAACAATCAAAATATGTATTCTTTGTGAGAATAGACGACAGTCTGGACCAACTCAAGACATTTTTGGAAATAGAATAATCACACGAGACTCCTAAAACTCTCGAAGAAATGGAATGCGAAAGACATTTCACAGAAATATTTTAAAGAGAAGAATCTGGACGGTTCACCATTCGGTTGCCTTTTCGACATGACAACACACAACTTGGAGACTCATATCAAATCATCATTACATAGATGTCACCTTTTACATGTCACAGCATCCAGTATTCAAAGAATCAAGAACAACTACAAAGATGAGAGTAGTATTTGATGCATCTGCTAAATCAAGCAGTGGAACTTCCTTGAATGACACACTTNCAACTACAAAGATGAGAGTAGTATTTGATGCATCTGCTAAATCAAGCAGTGGAACTTCCTTGAATGACACACTTATGGTAGAGCCAATAATCCAACGGGATTTATGTTCCATTGTTATGTGATTCCGCACACATCAAGTGTATTTCGCAGCTGACATTTCAAAGATGTATCGACAAATCAGGCTTGATTCCCGAGATCGTGATGTTCAGAAGATCTTGTGGAGGAAGGACCCTTCATCACTACTCATGAAATACAAGCTTACTACTGTGACGTATGGTACCGCCAGTTGTTATGATTGGTCCCGCGCAAACTTCCTAACCAACCAAAACCTAAGAAAAGGCGCCACAGAGTTCACTAACGCCAAGCCAGAACGATTGCAGACACGACAAAATAATGGCGCTAAGAAGCCACAAAACTGCTGGAGTATCAAAAAATCAGATTAAGAATGATTGCAGCAAGTCGACGGGGCATTCACACAAGACGCCCGGCAACAGCGAAGATGCTGATCCAAGAGCATTTCAGGGAAGTAACACGAAAACCGAAACAGCCCGCCTCCAAAGCACTAAGGGAACCAATCGGAGCAAAGTTCGTCAACGGCCACGTGGTGGGGCGAGAAGAGTGAAATAGACGTCAACGACCAGGACCGGCGTCGTCTACTATGAACATCAGACCAGACAGCGGCTGTTCCTTGGGCTGCTTCCGTCAGAGGGTCCGGGAGCGAGGCTGGGGTAAGTTTCCTTCCTTTATATGTGATCCTCCTTCTTAACTAACAACCTTCCTTAAGTCATTCCCTCTCACTTCCGTTGGACTTAACTTAAATTGAATACCAGTGTAAACTCTTCTAACTTTAGATCAAGTAAAGGCTTTATTAATAATTTCAAACAATCCTTTTAATTATCTGAGTTTATCCTGTTTTCCTTAAACTTAACCGTTCCTAAGAGTGTTATGAGCCACCAAGGCTCGTAACACAGTGTACCTTTGCTAGGAACCAGACGTTAGAAAGAGTTAGCCATCGACGAAAGAAAAACATATCCTAAGGCATGTCNGGACTTAACTTAAATTGAATACCAGTGTAAACTCTTCTAACTTTAGATCAAGTAAAGGCTTTATTAATAATTTCAAATAATCCTTTTAATTATCTGAGTTTATCCTGTTTTCCTTAAACTTAGCCGTTCCTAAGAGTGTTATGAGCCACCAAGGCTCGTAACACAGTGTACCTTTGCTAGGAACCAGACGTTAGAAAGAGTTAGCCATCGACGAAAGAAAAACATATCCTAAGGCATGTCCGTGTTTGTCTTATAATAAATGCAAACACCTGAACATTGCAACTTGTTACTGCTCGCTATGGCACCAATCAGAATGCATAATATCGTCCACGCAGTATAGTAAAAAAAACATGCCTTAGTAAATGTGTATTTAATTTAAAATGCAAGTTACCATTTTAACAACAATTAAAGTCTGTTGCTTTTATAACTGTTGTTGCATGGCCCCATAATATTAGACGTGTTATGGAGCCCGCCTGTTTGGCGAAAAAGTCTAGTTCTGGTGATACTTTCACAATTAATAATCAATATGGCGACAGAGGCAGGTTAATCACAATGATCCCGGAGAAGGAAAGAAGGAAGGAAGGCGTGTGTTGCATGTTACTGTCTTCATACACTTTCAACTAACTTATCACAGTGTAGTATGAAAAAAAAAAAACTAGTAACAGTATTCTCGCATCTGTTTAAATACTTCGAGCCCACCACCTCCAAACGACGTTATCAATAAGATATATATTATTGTTGAAACATTCTAAACGTAACAAGACTCCCAAATAGTGTGTATTCGGCTGTCATGTTATACAGAGATATTTATTTATGAAGATTGCATTTTGTACAGAAGATAGACAGCCACAAGGATATAATGTCGGCTCGATGGTAGATACTAAGCTGGTCTTCAAAGCGATACTCTCAGTTTCTGTAAGAATTAAAAGTTAACTACCGTTGGTTCGTGCAAAGAAACTAAAATGTTGGCGAGTGAGCTGAACGACAAAAAATTCCTATAAATAAAATAAAGCATACACTTATTCACGTGATCATATCTGCATAATAACAACAACCACAATACTAAGACCTTCTTAGCGTTTCAGCTTCCCCGCTACTTCAGTGCACAGCTGTTATCATTCTGATGGTAGGTCTTCAGATCTTGCACTATCCGCTTATTAGATAATCATAAACTACTTATTACAGATTTACGTAAATATTATATCGCAAAAACAAACTAGATACAAAGTCTTTAATTCAATCATTCTTTTTCTTCTCCAGATTTAATACTTTTAATTGTTAAAAACTGAAATATAGATGGGCAAATCTCTAAATATTATAGGCTTCTATATATAGCAATAACAAAAATAAAGTATCGTTGTTTCCACACATATTTCTAGGCATATAAGCACAAAATTGAAAGATTGCAAAAGTGTGTGTGTGTATCAGTATGATAAATAAATCGCAGATGAGTGAATTAATAACTAAAATAATATTATTGGTTAAAACGTTTTCTTTTTATTTTCCACCACATTTTTAATTAAGCCTAAACTTAAAAAAGACCGACCCAAGCCATGTGTAATGGCTCAGCGAGTGATAAACGAATCGCTTAACCAACTGCAGAAGTGCGACGAAGCACAGTTATACCATACACAGCACTCTTTCCCATAAATACCGACAAAACTGAAACGAGATGTAGAGATACGCGACACGCTTTAAAAATAATGAGAATTAGTGGACAAAACTGGAATAAGTTCAGCACGTTTACAAGGTCTCAGTAACTAAAACTGGAATGCTGAACTAGTAGGCNTGTGGACAAAACTGGAATAAGTTCAGCACGTTTACAAGGTCTCAGTAACTAAAACTGGAATGCTGAACTAGTAGGCCTAGTTAAGGCGCCCATCCACCTGGCGCTTGAACTGCGTTGCAGAGTGTTCGAAATACACGTTTTTAACGAAACTCTTAAGCGTGCGTCCAACGTGCTGATCTACGAAAAGAACACACACTTCAGACGAGAGCTGTTAAGTACTTTCAAAATATCACGTACGTTAGAAACATCAATTCAGAGTACTCCAAAACCGCTAAAAACGGCCTTTCCAAGGCGCTGTAGCTCAAAATGCACGCATCAGATACATACAAAACTACTATAGGGGCCTGCACTGAACCTTCCTAAAGACTTCCCACTAATAAAATAATATGGTCACCGCTGAAAGTCCCATAGGTACACGCAGCACGACGAGAACACTGCACGCCAGTTCAGAGCCTTGCGCTTAGCGGCGATGGCGTACTTGATGCGCGTGGCAGTGTCGCCCTTATCGCTCCCACGCTTCTCGGCCTAAACGTGGGAAAAACTTCCAGGTAGACGGGGGCCTTAAGAAGAGTAATACCAGCGGGAGGACAACACGTGGGAGGACAGCTGGCCTAATGAAGCGACGTAATGAAGACGACGACTGCGCCTAACAGACCGACTCCGCGGCGACAGAAGCGTATTTCCCAACCAGCTCACGCTGCTAAGATGCTAAGAGCGGTGCGGTGCGTATGTCGCACGAGCCAAGGACGCCGTGCTGGTCCAATTAGCGAGCGCCAGCCCAGAACCAAATTAGGCGACACCTGTCCCTGGCGACGTTCGCCTACTGCGTCGCCGTCAGACGCCAAAGTCCACATCCGACGACGGCTGCTCGAGTGTGTGAAGAAGTCGCCACATCCTGCCCCGGCCGCGCGCTCTCTCGAGGACGTCTAGGAAATAGACAATTACGATGTTCATCTGTCGCAAGAAAAATTAACGACCGCTATTAGCAGATGCAAAAACAAAGAGCACGGAGCAATTACACCGCGTGGAGTCGCGGGAAGCTCACGACGAAGCAGACGGATGTAAACAACGTGCGATTGCCAAGCGTAACGTGGCGATGCAGAGACGTTATAAACCAACAGAAACACTTTCACACTTTCATAGTTCGTCTTGTCTCGCCTTTTTAAACTAGGAAATATGACTTTTTGCCTAAAAGAAAAATAACCATTCCAAATACGCCAACAAATGTAACAACTCGATATTATTTTAAGAACACTCACTAACACTCTTGCTGTGAAACGAAAATGTGTATAACAAAACCCGCGCCATAGTAATAATCAAAATGACTTAATCTGCGGGATCAGTTTGGAGTGGTCGAAATAGAAGAGGGGAAAAACAGGAAAAAATGTATTACTTACTTCCTAATGCTGAAGATAGATGTAACAAAAGTACAAACAGTCTAACTTTAGAAAACGTGGGTATAAAAAATATATACTGCCCTAACAAAAAGATAAATACATCATACATAAAAGCTAGACTACCAAAGCCTACTTCTCGGTGTCGGAGTAGAAGTCGGAGTACCGTATAGAGCATTTATACGGACTTGCAACTCTTCTCAAGTCCTGATCAAATTCTTCACTCAGTTATTCCTCCACCTGGCGCAAACAAAGCTTACACAAGTCTAGAAAATTACACCAAAGAGAGACGCGCCGTATTCGTGCGCACGCACTTTAATAATACTTCGCGTGATAACTATATGAGAGTAGGCATTACTCTTACTTATTTTCCCTCTGTTTTTATTTATTTTAATTATACATGAAATATTATAACTCATAGATAAAGTGTAGGTTAAAACTTAATTTTAACCAAAATTAAGATACTTTTACGTTGCTTGAGAGAAGTATAAAATTCTCGTGATACATCAAATGTTTAAGAAACAACTAAACATGTCGTACGTGGGGTAATTTTTCAAAATGCTTGATTCAGAAAGTGTGGAGATACTGCGAACAGACTGTAAAATACACCGCTTTCAAAGATGGACCCGCAATGTTAACTCCCGTTTCCCCCGCCCATGCATTCCGGCGCTGCTCCATACTCACCTCATCGGCTCTCAAGACGGCGTTGTTGAGAGCCGCGCGACACTGAGCAGCAGGTCTGCTGTAGTTGTAGAAGTAGGAGAGGGGAGAGGAGGGGCAGGAGATACGTCATGCTCGAGGCGGGGCGGGCCTGTCACAGACGCCGGCCGCGCCGAGGTGCTAACGCCACCCCGCGCCCGTAATTACAATATAAAGGGCCTTGCGCGTGGCACGTCGCGCGACAACGCGTGTATGCAGGCGCACGCACGACGCACCACGCACCTGGTGCGCGATGCGTGCACCACCCAGGCTCAGTACCTACGTTGTTCGCCTCCTTCTCGTGCGGTGGTTATCCGCGCTCGAGGCGGAGAAGCGCATCAGCGATAAGGGCGAGTCTGCCACGAGCATCAAATGCGCCGTCGCACCTACGAGCAAGGTCATGAACTGGTGCGCTGTGTTCTCTGCACCTATGGCTCCTTAAAACCTGACCCTATAACTTTATTGGTGGGAAATGTGTGGCAAGGTTCAGTGCACCGCCCTTGAGTTCTTTTCGTGTNTGGCAAGGTTCAGTGCACCGCCCTTGAGTTCTTTTCGTGTGAATCCTCTGCGCATGTTTCGAGATACAGCGCTTTGAGAAAATAGTTTTTAGCTACATTGGAGATGGTGTCTCTAATGTGCGTCACGTCCTGCGAGTACTCAACAACAGCCCTCGTCTGAAGTGTGTGTTCTCTTCCTAAATCAGCACATTGGACACACATTTAATAGTTTAATGGTAAAACGTGCATTTCAAACACTCCGCGACGCAGTTCAATGTGATTTATAAAGCATCAATAAATAAAATACACTTAAATCTTGATTAAGAATAGACTAAAATTAATATTTGTAAGCATTTAAATAAGCGAATTATAGCAAACTATTTTACCAAAGAAACGCATTCTTCTTTCAGACGCAACATTAATAGTCCTTCTTTTATAACTTCGATAGTGTATATACTACTTTATAAATAGTTATGAATGTTATACAGCCAAGCGCAATTCTCCTTTCGAAACAACTCTCCTACCTAAACGATATTTTTTGCAGCTCGAAACAAAGTTCGTGTGGTCATTTTTACATTTACATAAATAATTTACTTTCACNNNCAGTATAGACCATTGAACAATTTGGAAGTTGTTATGTAAAGATCTGTAGAATCACGTAGAAGTTTCAAATCAAACAACTTTTCGTATTGTATTATTTTTTCCTGTAATCAATATTTTTATTTACTTTTTAACACATATGGGTCTGATTATGCAAAGTGTTTCCTGGCCTCAATTTGAAACACTTGATCAGTGCTCGAATTCACCTGCCCAATACCCTTAACATGCCTATTCCACAACGAAAGCGTGCCGTCAATGTGCCGCTGTTTAAATACAGGCCAAGTGCACGAATGTCCCTTCGATAAGTCCCTACAGCCAAGGGCACAAGCTATGTCCCCTTCACGTGCCATACGCTCGCTTTTCGTTGTTCAACTGTCACTAGGATCGCTTCATGCTGCCTTTTGCTGGGCACTGGCGTTTGATGTAATTTTTTTTTTCCCACGTAGGCCTACACTTAAAATCTTATAGCAAGGCCAAAAGAAACAAATGTGTTCAAATGTTGTAAATTTCGCCTCGAAGTTTCAAAGGAACGTGTGGAATCGCAACGAAGGACTTACGGTATTCAAGAGCCGGAAATCGCCTTCTACATTTCCAGCATATTACAAATACTTTTTTTTTCACTGTTATATAAAATAAAAGTCCGACAAAATATGGCAATAACGGAAAATTCCATTCCAAAAGCTAATAAAGGGGAGATAAAATTTTGAGTCAAATTCTTTAAAAGCTAAAATTTTACTGCAGGTAGGCCTACACCAAGCGTCGGATTCCAAATTAAATTGCAGTATGTCACTTGAAGAATAATTGTAGCTGAAACTATACTTTATGTTGGAAAATAAGTTTTTGATATTTTTACTAATCAATATTTTTTNAAAGAATAATTGTAGCTGAAACTATACTTTATGTTGGAAAATAAGTTTTTGATATTTTTACTAATCAATATTTTTTAGATAAAAGGCACATACTTACGCTAAAAGAAATTAAAAATAATTTTTCATATGATATGGTACTTTAGCAAGTTATAATTGACATGCAATGAAAGCATAAAATATCTTAAATATCTACGAAAAAAAATTTGGTCATTGAACTAACTTATTAAANATTGACATGCAATGAAAGCATAAAATATCTTAAATATCTACGAAAAAAAATTTGGTCATTGAACTAACTTATTAAAGCAAACGAACAAGGGTTTGCGGCTGTGAAATCAAAGACGGCTTTTGCGGGACAAATTGCTACAATCACTTTTCTCGCTAATGACCTCCGTGGCGAAGGTCGATAGGGCGTCACCGTCGCATCATCAGGTTCCGCGTTTAAATCCGGGTCAACCATGAATAAGGTTGAGGGTTCCGCCAGGATGGAAGTATTTTGCGTGCCCGAGGCCTAACATCGCGGGATGAATACGGGCGACCATGGCAAGCTTATCACACGCCTCGTCGCCTCTATGCGCAAGGCACTGAACTAGCGTACAGTATTTACGTCCGCAACTCGCTTCGTGAGGGGCTGCGGTGGTGTAGTGGTTAGACTACTCATCTCCCACCCAGGCGAACCGGGTTCGATTCCCGGCGGGGTCGCTCCCAGATCTTCGCATGTGGAAATCGTGCCGTAGGATGCCGCTGGTTGGTGGGTTTCCTCTGGGATCTCCCGTTTCCCCTCGACCCTGCATTCCGGCGCTGCTCCATACTCACCTCGCTTCACCCTCATCGGCTCTCAAGACCTCGATGTTCAGAGTCGCCGAAATCTATTCACTCACTCACTTCTCTTGAGATTCTCAGCGATGAACCTATCATTTATGGTGTTATAGTAAAGAGAATAGTTCGCTGCACGTGCCTACCTCAACAACTTTACCTTACATATCTTGCACTGGTGTTTTCGTACCTAAAAATTTACGATAAACACGATAATCTAAGTTTTAGGAGGTATATAGAAAACCAAGAAACGGAAATCAATGGTAACAGTTTTTGCTAATTTTGTGAGTATGGGATGAAAATACGCACTGCCATGTACAGAACATCACGCCAGACTTGACCAATGTATTTTTTTTGTAATGCGCATACTGTCCCAGCGAGGGTCCTTCGCGTGCAACCAATCACAGAGGGTGCAGAAATGTATTGAAGGGTGTATAACAATTAGCAAGCACACGCTATATTTCTGCAGTCCTGGCCGACGGCTGTCGGAACGAGTGACGGGCGAGGCGTTGCCTGTCTTCACACACAGCTCGGTCCGTCCGAACTCCGGGATGAAGTCAAGCCTCGACTCACAACTCGCCACTTGCTCTCGGCCCACCTTTCCGCACATCCCGACGTCCAAACAAGCGGCTTTGTGGCGGCGAACCCAGCCTTGAGATTCCAGGCAAATTGCGGCGCGGC
The DNA here is from genome assembly GCA_002778355.1 of Clitarchus hookeri. Classification (NCBI taxonomy): domain Eukaryota; kingdom Metazoa; phylum Arthropoda; class Insecta; order Phasmatodea; family Phasmatidae; genus Clitarchus; species Clitarchus hookeri. Next base: position 2,561 of record NQII01002822.1, on the reverse strand, counting down.
CGATTTGGAGAAAGGCCGGGGCCCTTAACACCCATTATTTTCGCCCCCCCCC